>OU342740.1:383717623-384207388 GCA_910589775.1 Avena eriantha
TCCCCTCGAAGCCACTTTCCCCACTTCACTCCCATCCTGACGTAGCCGCAAGCCGACGACATCCGCCAATTCTCGGGTCGCTACCTTCATGTTAAGAAATCATTTACAAGCTTTTGAACTTATCCTACATATTCCTGCTATTCGCCAATCTAACTGCTGATCTTTTTTCTGATTTCTCGACGAACTTCAGATGTGGCAGATGCTGCAGCCCAAGAACCTGGAGATCCTCGCACGCAACTTCGCAGCGATGTTCCCGCTCGTGTGCTCCCACCCAGGATGCTTTCTCCGTTACTCCTACCACGAGCTCCAGCTCCAGGAGCTCGCGTGCCCACACGGCACGTGCTCCTGCATGGAGCCAGGCTACAACTACACCGGCCCGTCGGTAGAGCTCATCATCCACCTTGTAGAGGAGCACTTGATCAAAGTGATTAGGATCTCGTATGGGCAAGCCCAACTTCTCCAAGAGCAGGTGCCGTTCACTGACTCGGCACGCTGCCGGCTAATTTTCCAGGGGGGACGGCTCTGTTTTCGTCCTGACCATCACCGCTGGTGTTCCGGGAACCAGAGCCGGGCCCACCATCGTGTGTGTCATATGCGTCAGGTCGGTCTCGTGCGCCTGGCCCATATACACGGTGCGCATGTGGGTGAACGCCCAGCCGCTGTTGTTCGATAGCATTCTTGTGCTATCCGAGGCACCGAGCTGCCCGACGCCGCGGGAGGTGGAGTATGCGGACCTAAGGTCGATCCTATGGTGCCATCTCAGTACCTTGTCAGTGCTGGACCGAACAGGAAGATGCATTTCTACATTTGTATTGAGAAGACCAATAGGGAAATGTAGTACTTCTGCTGTCGTTACTATTAGACTTAAGCGATGCTTCTCAGGTGCGTAGAGCATACGTGTTGTGCGAATGTACCCCAGATGTAGCTTTTAGTACTCCATAATAATTCGACGAGTTATTGGTCCAATCAGCTTGCTGTTGTCACGTTGCAAAGTCCACTTGCTCTGGACAGACTGGCAGTACGGTGTTCTCCTGCACCCGCATGTCAGTGTCACGTGTTCCGAGGGCCCACCTGCAAGTGTCACGCCCCCTTCTCTTCCTTCCCCTTGAACCCACTGTCCCAACTTCTCTTCCATCCTGCCACTCCCGTCTGATGGTTGTAATCTGATTTTCGTTGGATTGTTTGCATGTAACCTATGTTGATAATGCAACATGCAAATGGCACAGTCACAATTTCTAAAGTGGAAGCACTCACACGCTGCTATTGCACATATTTCTCAATATAGCTCGACAAACCCATTACAATAATTGTACTCGCACTAAACACAACCGAAATTGCAACCATCCTAAAGAACATCTAAACCTACATCACACCGCTGTCGTCGGAGTCCACCTTGATTGGTGACACCGCCGTGCCCTTCCCAGCGACATCCACTCCCGCCCGTGGCTTGCCCTTCGCCAAGGAGGCAACAATGGCGTTCTGCACATCTTCGTCCCCGTCGTCCTGCACATCGGAATCGACAATGATGAAGGTGACGGGGTTGGCGTGGACCGAGCGTCGTTGCGCCTGGCGGCTCCTGCTTGAGCTTGACGCCGCATTAGTCCTTCTATAGGTAGGATGGGCCAAGCTCGGATACGTAGCGTCGTTGCTCCTCTCAAGAAACCATGGCCATTTGATACTATGACGGTAGGATCTTGGGGTGGATCTGCCGTGGCGAGCCCTACCAGAAGCGGTTGAGCGGATGGATCTGCCGGCGCGAGTCTTAACAAGTTCCTAGGAGGGAGTAAGATTGTGGGCCAGGCGTGTCTGGTTTCTGAGCAAGGCCTCCCAGTGATATGTACGCGGGCAAGGTGCCAAAAAATTTCGTCCAATGCGTGCGAGAGGGCTTTTGAACCACGAAGGCACGAGGTTTGGTTGACAAGTCCACACGCTAGGTCCCTGTAACACCCTCGAATCGCCCCTATGCAAGTTTTAGCCCTTTCCACCAAACCCGCATAGAAACGATTCAAGGACGCCCACCAGGCATTTTCATGCGGGTGGAAAACGAAGTAATACCATTACACAATAGTCCTCGATGGGACCCACAGAACATATATATATATATACAACACGACTCCACGAGTCAAGAATACATCTATACAATACAAAGATCCAAATCACCTTGAAATCGATAGGGCGTCCGACTACGGACAAGATGCAAATGGGGCTAAGAGCCCTGAAGGTTAACCAATGGCGTCCATAACCCTGCCCAGGCCAAGCCGGAAGGGTAACCCTGCTAACGACGTCGATCTCAAACCTGCTAAAACAAAAGGGGTGCCGACAAAGGGCAAAGGAAAAAGAGGAGCGTTAGTACTGAGGCCAGTACACGGCGAGGCTAGAATTCGGCGGCTCTCGCCTACATAGGTATGGTGGACTGAAGCGGCAGCGCAGCAGCACTAAACAACCTATAGAGACTCGGTAAAACTGGCGGCTATTAGAGAGGGATAAGAGAGACCTATTCGAATCCAACCTGATACTAACACCAATCATACCCATCCTGGTATTTTCCCCTCGAGACCAAACGAGGAAGTCAGACCGAGGAACTCACACGGTTGGCAATTTTACTCATTCCGTTTTAGTTGCAGCACTTACTATTCAGATATAGATAGCATGAGTCATCCTGAAGCATAAGTAGTGGGCAGTTTAATTACCATTCCATTGTAGTTGGAACATTTACTAATCAGATATAATTGTCCTGAGGAATCCCCAAACCCAGCAGTTGTTGGCACTTTTATCACATTCCATTAGAGTTGCAATACTTACTAGGCAGGTACAACATGTCACGAAACAACCCAGATCCACCAGTTGTTGGCATTTTTAATATCCATTCCGTTATAGTTGCATCTGATTACTAGTCACATATTAATTCAAATTTATAGCACTACTTTAGTTATGCTTGTCTATGATCGAGATACTGTGCTCCAAGTCGTCCATAACCGCGGACACGGCTTTCAGAAAGTTTTACCCTGCAGGGGTGCACAAATAGCAACACACACTCGATCAACCTCGGAAAAACCAACTCAAAACCCAACGAGGCATTCACGACAAAGCAATCACAGGATTCAAAAATATTTCAGGGGGCCACCCCAGTAAGCTACCCGCAACGAAGTTGGCCGGCTCCGGAACAGACCCAGGGTTTGTGTGGACGGCTGTAAATGACTGGAACCCGAAAGTGTGACTAGGCTTGTCGATACAGCGAAAACGTGTCACGATCCTAAACAGTACATGTGCTCCACGTAGAATCTTAAATAAAGCAGTAAAGCATGGCATAAGTACATGGTAGTAATAAAATCCCAAACTAGTTTGTGGCCCCAAGAAATAGAAATGAATCAAGCTCTGGCTTAGGGGGGTCCATAAGGCCTCCCGGGTGTGGATAGTGCGAATAGTCAAGGAACAGGTATCAAGTACTCGGGGTCCTACGAGACACAAGTGAGCGTGGAAGAACCAAATAACATCTATTGCCCACTGATGCCTCTGCATTAGTTATATCTAGCATTTTTAATAGTTGTATTTAAAGTCATGATCATCTCCACCATAAACATCTCCCAGCATTCCAAAAACTGTGGTACTTGGCAACACGAGATCGCACCTGAGCAAGCAACCACGACTCGCAAGGCCAGCTATCTACCAAACAACAGGTATTAGGAGGTGTCCATGGCAATATAGAGGCTGCACGGGATATAACTGGTACGGGACACTAAAGCATCGCGACACGGATAACAATAGATCAACAGGAGGAAATAAAGACTATAAATGCAAAAGAGGTAGAAGGGGGAGAGATGCTCGCATGGGAAACACTGCCGACGGATCATATCCGAAGAACTTGTCGATACTCGCATCCACTCATCGGTCTAATCCGCGAAGAAGCAAACACTAGAAGAAACACCGGATGCAATATTTAATACTACAACAGAAGATCCGACATGATTATGAAATGATGCAAGGAATGGCACATATGTGATGCAACTAGGCAATATTAAGCGGAACCGTGGTCCCGTCAATTAATTAATAGGTTCATGTTGTTTAGAACCCCCGCAATTTAAATGTTGTATTAACAGGGCCAAACATGGCATCGGTTCGCTACTCAAATTTAAATGGAGGCGGTATAATACAAGAATAGCCCGCATATAGTCTCCATATTTAATTATGATGAATTGCTGAAATAGCCCCAAACACCCGAATATGCATGCAGGGATGTACAATTTAAATGCAACAAATTTTATATAAAGCATTTATAAAAATAGGACTCGAAAAAGGGGGTCACATTAGGGGTCGAAGAGCTTGGGGTTCGATGTGGTCCGGGTTCAGTCTCGGCGGGATCGGGGTTCGGACTACGGGGTTCAGGGTCTTCGGATCTGTGAAGGAGATCATGGCGTTCCGAGGAGAAGATATTGGCGTCCGGGTTCTCGGCGAACTTGGCGGTCCGGGAAGAAGAACTTGGTTCGGCGTCGAGGGCTCATCGGATTCGCCCTGGTCGGTGTCGATCTTGTCGTCGCGAAGATCTTGTCGGGTCCACGTATCGGGTCGGTCTTGGCATCTGGGTGAAGTACTTGTCGTTCCGAGTCGATGACCTTGGCGTTCGGCATCCTACGAAGTAGATCTTGGAGTTCCGCGATGATCTTGTCGGTTCCATGTCGAAGGCCTTGGCGCTCCGGATCGGTCTTCGGGTCCATGAAGGCGTTCTCGGGCCCGGGGTCCTTCGGCTCCGTGAAGAAGATCTTGTCGATCCGGCACCATCACCTCCGATCTCCGGTTGGAGTCTTGTCGTCCGTATTTTGCCGGTGTCGAACTTGTTTGCCGTTGAGGGATTCCTTGTGGTGTCGTATCGGGGTACTTGTCTGATATGCAGGTCTTGGTGGAGTACTTGGCAGCATGCTTTGGGTAGTCAGGAGTACACCACGTATCCCTCAACCACACCTTACTGGCTCAACACAAAAACCTCAACAGCTAGCAACATCTGGGCAAGCATACCACGATCGGCATCCTCACAAACATCTGAAGAAAGGTAGCCGCACTCGTGCATGTGTTGCAACTCTACAAGAAAACAACACACGCAGAGCTTTGGACGCGAGGACAAAAGGGGCTTGGAGGCGCGCCGCTCGCGGTGGCGGGTTGGCAGAGGCGGTCCTGGTGGCTAGAGGTTCCACCGGGTAAGGAGACGACAAGGCCACCAGCGGTGCCTTGAGACGGTGTCGTAGAGCTTGGCGACGGGGCCCCACCGGCGATGTGCAGACAAGGAGGCCCAGGCAGAGGCCGTCGTGGCCGGCGCGGACGCGGACAAGGACCGCGCAGAGCGGCAGAGACGAGAGGACGACCGGCGCATGGCGGGGTCGAGGTGGCGACGAAGGAGGAAGGAGGCGGCCGGCGGCTAGTCGAGGTAGCTCCGTCAAGGAGGCGCGGGGAGAGGAGGAGGCGGCCGGAGGCAGGTCTACAGGGAGGGGCGGAGGCGCTCGGGTGAGGAACTCTCGGCGGGGTCGACCTCGGCCGGGACGACGGGGAGGCGCGAAGCTGTCGGCAGCGCTGGGGCAGAGGAGAGGGGGAATGCGGGCGGCGGGGTAGAGCAAAGGCGCCTGACGCGGGGAGCTCCACGGCACGCGGGCGAGGTTGAGGAGGAGAGATGGGCCGAGGTGGCGCGGGAGGTCGCGCCGGGCGGCCGTTGGGCTAGGCGACGGCGGCGCTGGCTCTGCGGGAGGAGAGGGAGGCGACGGGGAAGAGTGGTGGGCCAGGAGGGCGGGGCCAGGTGAGTAGGTGGGGTGGCGTGGCGTGCGTCGTACGCGTAAGGAGGTGGGGCCGGTTTGATGGGTGGTTGTCGGTCACGCGGGGGGGGGGGGGGGTGGATGGAGCGGGACTGGCAGGCGGGTGAGGGCGGGAAAAGAGGTGGGGTGGGACCAGGGGACGGACAGGTGGCGGGGTGGAGTTGGCTGGAGTGAGGTGGAGGGGGCTGGGTAGGATAGGGCTAGGTAGGTTATTTGGTAGAAAGGGTTTGGGATTTAGCTTAAGTTTTATTTTAGGGCGTGGAGGTGGCCGGCCGGGCTTTCGGGCCTGGCGGGCTGCCTCCTAAAAATATTATAAATATTTTATTTATTTAGAACGAGGCTTTGGCAATCCATTTTTAGACAAACCAAAATAATCCGGAGGCCCGGGGTTTTAATTTGAATAAAGACGGGAATATTTAGAAAAACAAAACTAGGCGTTTCGAAAATAGTTTTAGACAAATCCATGCAAGATGATGACGATGTTCAAATGCAATGTGGCATGATGACATGAGCATGCGGTCATGATGATGTGCAACACAAAAACACCGCGATTTTCTGGTAGTGATTTTAGCGGGATGCCACAGTCCCCCACCAGTCAGCCGAATGTGGACGGTAGGATTCTGCACGAGTTATTAAGTGGGGATAAATCACGCTTCACCACTACCCTGACATCCAAAGGCTCCTCTTTCCTCTGCCCTCGCTCATGGCTCGCAGCTCGTGCAGTTCGTCTCGGGCGGAATCATGGTCGGCTCAACACCGTCAGGCGGGTGCCCCCATTAGGTACCAGAGGTCGCCCTATGATTACTACCCCGATATGTTGTGTTTGTGCGATGAGAAGATGCCGAGATGGATTTCATGGACCGACGAAAATACTGTAGGGAAATTTAGCAACTGCAGCATTAGAGTGGTAAGTTCCTACTGTAGGTACAATGGTAACCTGGATCCGGAAAGCATAATGTAATTTTTGTTTCCTTCGATCTACTATGCAGGAAGGGAGGGGGACTGGCTGTGACAAGTTTGTGTGGATCAAAAAGCCACTGACAGGTTTTCACAGAGAGCTTGTTCAGGATCTGCGTGATGCTGTGTGGGACAAGAAAGAGGAGATTCGTGCGATGGAGCGAGAGATCCAGGAGCTTCGCCAGGTGCAGGGGAGGCAGGGGCATGGAGGTGGTGAGACAGACGGGCTCAAGATTAGGCCAGATAGTGGAAACAATTTCCTCATTATTTGGGCATTATCTGTTGCATTTGCAGTTTATGTTGCCATGTCGTTGTCCAGCAGCTGAAATAAGTTGCTGCTTTTGGAGTGTAACAGCCAGCTTAGAATTTGTTTTTCAGCCCAGAAACTTATCATAAGTGTAATGCCAATAGTAGGGATTTATTAAGCGCCTATAAATAATTCATGTTTGTGGCACTAACACCCATCGATTTTGGAGACCCCTTAACCGCTCAGCTATTGCGATTGTTCAGATAGTAGTGGCAGAGTCACAATTTCGGATTCAACTAGTGGCCTCGGCCTTATCCAATCCTAAAGTCGCGATACATTTTACTCCGAGTACATGAGGTAGATTGTTTCGCCCGGCAAGTTCCACGCACACAGCTCTAGAGTTTAACCAAACTACATATATAGGTTCAAGTTCAATACATCATTAGGCTTCTACACTGGTAGCCTTCTTTCTCTGCTTGGGTGCCAACTTTCTTCCTCTTGCCTTCATGTCCACTGGCTTCTTCATCTCCCGCCTTCTTCCTCTTCCTGGGTGCCAATTTTCTTACCTTCACGTACCCTGCATCTCTGGGTCGAGGGAAGTCAGGCCAATCAGCACCAGAATCTTGTCCAACATCATCACTCCACTCGTTTTGGTTTTCTTCCTACAGCAAAATCACGGAGTCGGCTGTCTTGTTTCTTACCTTGCGCTTCTTGTAAAAAAACCATTACATGGATTAATACCTTATATCTACAGACTATAAATATTTTTTTGTGAATGTACCATCTCATACCTAGGTTTGGGAGCATTAAGGGGACATCTCGCTGCTCTATGGCCTATAAGATGGCAGGTCTTGCATCTGTTTTTGCCCTTCTTGGTTGCACAGAAAGCCGGACCATTCTTCTCGAGAAAATTCTTAAACCTATTCATCTGAGGTCTTCCTCTGCTCCTTTTTGTAACTGGATGGCAAAGCTCGAAAGACAGTTGTACTTGAGGCCACTGAGATGGGTTTGTACATGGCTCGACGGATCCAGCGTATGCAGCTCTGAACTTTTCTATAAAGTAGTAGTCTGACAAATACTGATCTAAATGTGGTAGAGTTCTTTTCTTCACCAAGAAGGCCAAGGCGTGGTCGCAAGGTTTCTCGGTATGCTGCCACTCTAAGCAGGTGCATTCTCGCAGCTGGATGTTCAGAACATCCCTTTTGCCACTCTTGGACATATCGACCACCTCACAGCTGCTGCTGGTTGACGGGAGAACCTTAAGATGAGCAAGTCCCCGGCTTCTCTTATGCAGTTGCTGTACAACTGGCGGTAGCATATGTCCTCTAAGTCTCCTACCGATATCTCTCCTTATATTTAACAACTTCATGATCATACCACGTATGCTGTCCATCAAGATATGAACAGGACACACTTTTATGTCCTTCACCCAGTTATTCAGGCATTCTGCAAGGTTGTTGTTTATGTAATCAAATTTGATGTCAAGGTTGAATATACTCCTCTTCCATAGCTATGAATGATGGATGGCTAAGTACTTTGGAAGTTCAGGGGCTTCCACAAAAATCTTGCTCATGAAATATTCGTTGGTACTAGGTTTGTAAACTCTAGCAGCAGGAAACATGTAACGAAATACGCTGCCTGCATAGTGTGAGTACAAGTTGAGCATCATATGGGCATGGCATTCTCTACCTTCAGCTCGCGGGAACACCTCCTTCACTTCATTCGTCAGCCCTTTGCATGCATCCGTGGATATAGCCAATGGATCCATGTGGCCTATTGATCTCCTGAGCTGCCTCATAAACCAGACCCAGTTTTCCTCTGTTTCTGTTTCAAACAGCCCGAATGCCACTGGGAACATCCAGTTGTGACCATCAAGTGCTGTGGCAGATGGCAGACAGCCTTTCCATTTGCCAGTTAGGACAGTGCTGTCTACACTCAGATACGGCCTACATCCATCCTTGAATCCCTCGATGCAAGGTTTAAGTGCCATGAAAAATCTTTTGAAATATATTTTACCACGCACTGATTCGATGTCAATCTCCACAACACTCCACAGAAACCTAGCTTGTACCTCCGCCTTGAAGTTGTACAACATCCTAAAGCTATTGGTCCAATCCCCGTGCAATACCCCCAGAGCTTTCTCTTTACCTTTCCAAACCGTGTAATACGGTAGGAAAATGTTGTATTTAGAAGCGAGGCTAGTCTGAATATTCTTCGCGGTCTCCTTGGGGTTATCCTTTAGTGTGGACATAGATTGCATAGCCACCCACTCCGTATCAGCCATTGAGGATTTCAGTTTGATGCCTGTCGGACACATGTGTGGAGGGCCCATTTTGTTCACCTGCAACACATATTCATTTAAAAGATAAGAGGAGTCGACTAGTTGCTAGAAAGATATCGCACAGCAATTGTAGTTATAGAGTGAAAATAGAGAAAGTTCTAATGATTTGATGCATTCATTGCCCCAGTACCCTAATTGCCTTCGATGCAGGTAACTCGGCCCGTCCATTCATCCATGTTAACTTGCAAATGGCCTCATACCTATGGGTAGTGTTCTTCAGTCGATAACGTCGAACTCCCCCTTTATACAAAAATTCCGGAACAACATCCTGAACTCATGCATGCTACTGAACTCGGTACCGACCGAAATTATAGGATACTCGTGGCCATGTTTCATTTCTTCTACTTCAACACCCAAATCATCGACTGGAATACCAGCCTCATCGTTAAGTTCCTCGTCTATTTCATCATCACCAGATTCTTGATCCTCTATAGTGCCTTCTTCTTCATCTGATTCAGAATCCTGGCCATCGTCTCTAATGCCTAGTACTGCACACATCATATTGACTCCCATGGGTGGGGATGCACCATTGTCTCCACCCGGATGGACCGGAACATTGCCCCAATCCACCTCACCGGCAACTCTGTTTTCTCCAAGACATTGGGTTGGTTCTGCTGCAACCACATGGGGTGGTCTTACGTTTGCACGTATCCCAGGTACTTCAGTGGACAAACAGCAGTCAGAATCAATTTCATCTTGACTGTACAGAACCCTCTTGCTCTTCCTATGTACATCCTCCTTCCTGATGTAATCTTTCCTGATGGTATCAGTAGGGCTTGACATTTGCGTTCCATTCCCCATCGAACTAAGCTTTTTGCTGCCGCTCTTGGGTGTGATCTCCTTCCATCCTCCCCTCACGGATGTTGGCTCCAGGGTGCTAGCATTATTGTCTGACCTTAGCGGCGCGTTCTTCTTTGAATTAGCCCTTTTGCTGCTACTATTGGGCATGTTCTCATTCGTCCTGGCATTATTGCCTGACCTCAGCGGCGTGTTCCGCTCCAAATTAGCCCTTTTGCTGCTACTATTGGGCGTGTTCTCCTTCGTGCTGGCATTATTCCCTGACAGCGGCGTGTTCTGCTCCAAATTAGTATTTTTTTCTGCTCCCAATGGGTGAGCAGCAGCCGCAGCAACACGGGCACGGGGACGGGGACGACCAATACCAGTAGATTCCAGAGCAGAGTTTTCCACAATGGCAATACGAGGACTCCTACGAGGAGGTTGCCTGACAAAAGCATGTCGCGGACGAGGAACCACATTTTTCTCAACAACAGCAGGGGTTCGAGATAGACCTCCCTGTCCAATAATAGCTGGGCAACTCTGAGTAGCAGGAGCTTCCTCATCTAGTATGTTACACATCAGCATAACCACGCGAAGCCCAACATGCTGTTTCATCAACCCAATTAGCTGACTGTCACACGCTATAGGAACCTTGAAGCCTCGTTCATCAACGATGCTGAACCGTGCAGTCTGCTCCGGCCTCATTTTAGCAAGTTCACGCACGACAGGAACCAAACCAGGGATAGTGCATAACTGCACAGGCGCTACTTCCATGTTCAGATTCTGAGCTTGTTTCCACGTGATCTTCCCATCTGCTAATTTCATGTGCTAGCCGCAGATGGTGAGTAGAACCGTCTATTTGGGTTCAACGGAGATCCTACTTGACAGAAAATTGGAGAAAAATGATAAGAATTGTTTGTCAGCGTCGTGCTAGATCTCTTTAATGCCAATAGCCAGCTAGAAGTTATAGGTAGTGCAAATAGCAAAGAGAAGAGTAGCCCACCCGCAATTAGCTAGAAGTACTTCTTCCTCGGCAAATGGATCTGCCATCCTTCGCGCTGCTCAGCTCATCGGTGGTAGAGGAGGGCTAGATCATCGCAACGGCTAGCACGACATTCGGCATTAGAGCTCGGTAGCAGTGAGTAGGCGCAGCAACTTGGCGTCGGAAGTCAAATGCCCAAAGAGATCATTCTGGTTGGAGAGGGGATTTCGACACAGCCGGTGCTAGGGTTCATGCGAAAGGAGGGAGGGAGTGGATTTGTGAATTTGGTTAACGCACCATGCTCCTTTATTCTCTCGTTCCGCCTACGTGGTTGCCACATTGGCGCTCGTGTCACGGAAATATTACTGACATGAGGGTCCCGACCGTCTACTTCATGGGGCAGTTTAATGGAATATTTGGATTTGGTAGGGGTGAGATGAGTTTGCATCAAAATGGCCCCTCTCGGTAGTTGGCGGCCCAACATTTCGAAATGCGTCAATTTTAGGCAACTTATGTACCACAGTGCACTCACCCGCGAACTTTGGTACCGCAGGGTCGAGCTGGCCATCGCCTCATATGTCGATGAGGTAGTAGGCGTCGTTTCCGAGAACTCGCCCTATGGCGAATGGCCCCTCCCATGGGGGAGAAAGCTTGTGCATGCCTTTCTTGTCCTGGACCAGTCGTAGGACCAGGTCGCCTTCCTGGAAGGTGCGTGTCCGGACTCGGCGGCTGTGGTAGTGGAAGAGTCCCTGCTAGTAGATGGCGGTGCGGGAGCAAGCTAGGTCGTGTGCCTCGTCGAGCTAGTCGATTCCATCTTGGCCGGCGATCTTGTTTGCCGCCTCAACATAGTTGACGACCCGAGGTGAGTCGTGCTCCAGGTCGGTTGGCATTACGGCCTCAGCACCGTACACCATGAAGAAGGGCGTGAATCCCGTGGAGCGGTTGACGGAGGTGCGGATGCCCCAATTACGGAGGGGAGCTCTTTGACCCAGCATCCTGGGGTTCGCTCGAGGGGTACCTAGAGTCGTGTTTTCAGCCCATGGAGGACACTTTGATTAGCTTGTTCTGCTTGACCGTTCGACTCCGGGTGGGCGCCTAAAGCGAGGTCGAGTCGTATTCTATGCTCCTAGCAGAATTCTGCCATGGCGCCCTTGGCGAAGTTGGTGCCGTTGTCTGTTATGATGCTGTGTGGGTGCCGTACTGGTAGATGAGTTCACAGAGGAACTTGGTGGCGGTCTTGCCATCGCACTTCTTGATTGGTTTGGCTTCGACCCACTTAGTGAACTTGTCGACCGCGACCAGGAGGTGGGTGAAGCCAGATGGACCTTCTTGAATAGGCCGACCATGTCCATGCCCCATATGGCAAATGGCCAGGTGATGGGGATGGTCTTGAGTGCCGAACCAGGGGGATGCGTCTGGTTGGCGTACTTCTAGCACCCAACGCACCTTTGGACGATGTTGATGGCGTCGGCGTGCGCAGTGAGCCAGTAGAAGCCGTGTCGCATGGCTTTGGCGACCAGCGACCTAGCGGCGGCGTGATGGCCATAGTCGCCGGCATGGATGCCTTGGAGGATCTTGCGTCCTTCTTCTGGCTATACGCAACACTAGAACATGCCGGTCACGCTGTGTTTGTGGAGCTCGCCGTTTATGATGATGAAGGATTTACAACGGCGCACAACCATTCGCACTTTCATCTCGTTGCTTGGAAGGACCTTGTGTTCGAGGAAGGTGACGTATGGTGTGGTCCAGTCGCTGGGCTCCATGACCATGGTGACTAGGGCGGGCTCGGGCTGTAGTGGTATCCCGATGTCGATCTCCTTGGGCAGGGAGACCGAAGGTTTGTGGATGATGTCGAGGAAGACTCCTGCGGGTGGCGTTTGCCTGGCCGACCTGATGCATGAGAGGGCATCTGCCTCCTCGTTCTTTCGCTTGTCGATCCACTCGACTGAGTAGCCGACAAAGTGCCCTCCCAGCTGGTCTACCGCTTGGCGGTATGCTATCATTGTCGGGGAAACGGTGTCACAGGTCCCGACGACTTGGCCGGTGACTAGGTCGGAGTCGCCGTAGCTTCATAGGTGGTTGACATTCATCTCCTTAGCGGCCGACATGCCGTGGAGGAGGGCCTCGTACTCAACCATGTTGTTGGTGCAGGGCTTGAAGTCGAGGTGGAGCACGTAGCAAAGCTTGTCTCCCTTGGGGGAGGTTAGTATGACCCCGGCCCCAGTGCCATCGGAGTTCTTGGAGCCATCGAAGTGAGCAACCAGTAGTGGAGGTATGGGAGCTTCTTCGGCTGCTGTGCTTCTTCCCAGTCGGCGAGGAAATCGGCCAAGGTTTGTGATTTGATCGCTTTGCGTGGCTCGTATTTGATGTTGTGGATGCCGATCTCGATGGCCCCACTTGGTGACTCGCCCAGTCGCCTCGCGGTTGTGGATGATGTCCTGTAGTGGCACGAAGGAGATGACCGTGATTGGGTGCTCCTGGAAGTAGTGGGGAAGTCGCCGCTGGGCTCGGAATACCGCATATACCAGTTTCTGGTACTGCGTAGCGCTGCCTTGAGTCCGTCAGAACCTCGCTGATGTAGTAGATAGGGCGCTGCACGGGGCACTCCTGGCCCTCTTCTGGCCGTTCTAATGACTCAAGTGGAGGCTGCAACATAGACGAGCATTGGCTCTTTGTCGATTGGGGCAAAGAGTAGTGGAGCCGCGAGTAGCACTTATTTGAGTGCTTTGAGCGTGTTGTCTGCTTCTGTGTCCCATTGGAACATGGGGTTCTTGCGCATCAGGTGGTAGAGGGGCATTGCCTTCTCGCCGAGCCGGGGGATGAAGCGACTGAGAGCCACGGCTCGCCTAGCCAACTTCTGGATGTCGTGTAGGCACTCGGGTTTCCCGAGCCGCGCGAGTTGTCCGGTGGGGACGCCGAAGGTGCATTTCCCTGGGTTGAGCTTGATGTTGTACCTCCGCAGGTTTGCGAAGGTCTCGGCCAGGTCGTCAAGTAGGTCACCCTGACAGGTGGATTTTACCACCACGTCATCGATGTAGACGTGGATGTTGCGGCCAATTTGGCTCGCAAGGCACTCCTGCATGCACCTTTGGTAGGTGGCGCCGGCGTTCTTGAGGCCGAACATCATGGCCGTGTAGCAGAAGGCGTCGAATGGCATTATGAACAGCGTCTTCTCCTCATCCTCGACCGCCATTTTGATCTGGTTGTAGCTAGAATACGTGTCGAGGAAGCATAGCGACTCCGATCCCGCGGTCGAATCGATGATCTGGTCAATGCGCGGTAGGACGAACTCCTCCTTCGGGCACGCGCTATTGAGGTTGGTGTAGTCGATACACATTCTCCAGGTGTTGTTCTTTTTTAGAACCAGGACTGGGTTTGCCAGCCATTTGGATTACTTGATGGGTCGGATAAAACCTGCGGCCAGCAGGCGCTGTACTTCTTCGGCGATTGCTCGGCGACGCTCTTCATTGAAGGGCCACAACGACTGCTGTACTGGTTGCACTTTGGGGTCGGCATTTAGTTTATGCTCAGCGAGTTCCCTCGGGACACCAGGCATATCAGATGGTTTCCATGCAAAGTAGCCGGCCATGGCGGCCGAGTAAGAGGACTTACTTTGGGAGGTGCCGTTGGCAACGGCTAGCTTCTGCTCCAGGGTCCAGTTGCCGCCCGTCGTGGCTTCCAGCAGCCGAATCTCCTTCACTGCCAACTCGAGGGTGGCGGCCAAGTCCGCCAGCGAGGCAGCGGGAGAAGCATCATCATCAACAGCATTGACGACCAACGACTCCTTCGCCTCCAGAACTGCGGTCCACCACTCCTCCCCCGGCTCTCCATCGGAGTTGTCTTCCGTGACGACGACCAGCTCCTTGCCGGCTGCCGCTCCCCTCGTCCCCGTGGAGGAACTACCTCCACTTTGTGGGTTCACCGTGGTCGTGGCCGGCTGGACCACCATAGCTGGCGGAGCACCTCTGGCACCGACTGCAGTATCCGGATCTACACGAGCGAGGGTGAAGGCGGAGCCCTAGGCGAAGGAGTGGGGGCACCAGCGGTAGTAGAAGATGGCGTGGTGTCCGACGCGTGGGGCGGCGAGCTAGTGGGCGCCCACGCTGGGCTCACGACACCGAAGGAGAGTAGCGAGCTGAAAGGCAAAAGACAAAGAAGAGAAGCAAGTAAGAAAAATCAAAAAACAGGAAAAGTTGTGCAAGAGAAAAAAGAGGAAGAAACGCAAGGACAAGAGGATAACTCACCCCTGCACCATGGGAGGCAGCGCCTTCTTGCAGCCAAGTCGGCTAAGGTGGAGAGCGTTGGTCTGGCTCCTCTTGGGGGGCGGCTCCTCCACGGTGGGCCGGCTAGACCTGCTCCCCTGGTGCTAGACCGGCTCGAGCCGCTCCCTCCGGCGCCTGACCGGCTGGAGTCGCCGTCCGTCGAGCAGGGGCGAAAACGGTTTGGGGGCCGGCGCGGCCTCCTCCTCCTCCTCCTCCTCGTCGACCTACACGTGGGGGTCGTGAGCCGGCTTGTCGTTTTGACTGGGAAGACGTCGGCGTCGCTGTCCGACTCCTCGCCGGACCAGCGTGCACTCGGCTCGGGAAGGTCAGGCGCAAAGTTCTGGAGGAGGGTCTCGCCCTCCTCCCGGATGATACAGGGGAAGTTCTGTCAGAAAAAAGGAAGGCAAGAGATTTGCCGGACAGCAAAGTAGACACAGGCAGAAAGAGCCGGTGGACAAGAAGCTTACCTGGGATGCGCGGTTCTCGTGGGAATATGAGGCCTGCCCGAATTTCCAGCCTTCCACCAGTCATTCCTTCGTGATTGTCCACACCCACTACTTGAGGTTGTGGAAGCGGGGGTCACAGCGAGATAGACGGGTGGGATCTAGTCGGCCAGAGTAGTAGCACATCTTATGTGTGTGCTGCTGCAACGACATCATCAGTCGGGACATCCAGCTGAGTGTGATGTCCAGACCGGTTAAGACGGTGGTAACAAGGGAACGCATCCACTGTAGCATCGCGTCCGTCTTTGCCTTGTCGCCGTGAATCTTTAGGTCCTAGTGCTTCCGGCTGGACTCCACATCCTAGAGGCCGGCAAGTTGATCCGGTCGACGCCTATGACGTTGTTGACTTAAAAATACGACTGCTGCCACGGTCGAACCGTGTCCTGGAGCTTGAACTTTGGGTAGCCGGTTTGGGAGCGGGAGTAGATGGAGGCACCTCCACAGGCTACCAACGGCCCCTGCATAAACTACACATGCGGCTGGACTCGGAAGAGCCGGCATAATAGCCCGAGATCCGGCTGGATCCCGAGGTAGCACTCGCAGAACGCCACAAAGTGCGCCAGTGTGCCGATTGCATTGGCGCCGAGGTGGTGAAGGCGCAGGTCGAAGAAGGCGAGGAAGGTGAGTAAGAATGGGTGCACCGGCAGCGCGAAGCCGCGAGCGAGGTGAGAGAGGAAGATGACCCGCTCCCCTCGGTCGGGTGTGGCGACTCCTCCTCCGGCGGTGCCAATCGCACCTTCACCCCCGTTGCCGGCGGTAGGACGCGGGTGGCACGATACTTCTCGATATGCTCCTCCATGACGGAGGAGCCGCACCACACGCCGCACTCGGAAGCCATCACGGTCTCGTCCTCCATGGCGCTGGGAACCGAGTAACAGTGTCCCATGTCTCTGATGATGCTAAAGGAGCGGCGCGGCTAACTCCGGCGGCGAGAGCTCACAAGGCAGAGGCGAGAAAGCAAGGGCGCAAGGAGGAGAATGGGAAAGCAGCAAGAGGAAGGGAGAACTACCTCCCCGGGCGACCTTATAAGGGCCGGGGAGGGCAACCGTCTGTGGTGCCATGCGGCACTCATCGGGTCGTGCACCACCTCCACTACTGCCTCAGATCCTGTGTGCAGGCGCTTGGTGCGCAGAAGATCCAGGGCCGGGAACCGAAGCACCAGACGACAATTCCTGAGGTGACGTGCGACATGACCCTACGTTGTGCACCGCAACGCAATGATGGCGTGTGCGCGCATGGCCGACATCAGCACTAACATCAGGCAGTGCAACCATCAGGTGTAGCCGGACACATGTTTCAAATTCAAGAGGGAGCGCGTGCACATTTCACCTAAGGGCGAAATCTACACGCGCTCGGGGGCTAGTGTCGGGGGGATGACTCCCGGATACCCCAGCTAGACGAGAACTACGATAGTCGGTTTGCGTCCGGCTGGCTGAGTGCAGCCGGACACGTGAAAATCATACCGGTTACCCGAGGGTAGCCGGAACCGGGAAGGGCGACAAGGTTCAACACCGGCTACACGAACGTAGCCGGACACAATCAGGAGGACATGGTGACGTGCTGCACAGTGCATGGTACCCCCTGGTACAACGACAAGACCCGCCACTACGAAGCCATACCAAAGACTTTGCAGGGTGACGCGACCACAGTGGTCGGGTGCTGATGACAGGCTCGCACGGCATGCACTGTACCCACGACCACCTCTACGACATGTACCTCAATTGGACATACCGTACCGGATACTGTAGATGACCAGCCGACTGGGACCCGCCTGTGGGGCCCACCAGCCGGCATGGCCAGTTAGACCGTTGCCCATCTACCTATATAAGGAGGGGCAAGGCTCTCGTAGCAAGGGTTGGGGTCAGAGCATTTAAGAAGGTAGCTAGGAGATACAACTCAAGGAGCGATTGTAGCCCGTATACTACTCGTAGTTAGATCGGCAGGAGTAGGAGTTTTACCTCACCACGAGGGCTCTGAACCTGGGTACTTCTTGTGTCCCGTTACACTTGCTCGTATCCAATCCCGCCTACGGGCGCCGTTGAGAGCTTCCTTGCTAGTCCCCACACCTCTAACTAACCTTTTCAGGTACTGCCGTTCCCAATACAACGACACCCCCCTTTCTAGTGGAGTATAAGTGAATTGTTAGAAATAGCATATCTATGTTAGGACGTGATGCCCATATGAATTGATATCCATACTTTAACATGTTGCACCAATATTATGTCAACTAGAGTTTCCCATGTCCACCACAACTCAAAGAGAGAGTACATAAGCGAAACCATGAACCCCGGTCCATTTTAAACCATAAGAAAACACTATCCAACACATCTACATCACTTTTTATTTTCAGTATTAATTAAATTGAAAATATAAAAACATTTCTCACACTTGCAAACACAAACCAAAATCCAAAAACATCATATTCCATTGCATTTACCACCATTGCATATTTACTTTACTATTGCATTGCATTTTACTTTTATTGTATTTTATTTCAGTTTTGCTTACATACACCTTGTGCTTCACAACCACTTGGTGAGGTTGAGGGTACAAAACAATCTACAACTATTTTGTAGGTTGCTTGACGAAGAACAAAGAGGATCATTCTCTTACACATAGCTCCCCGAGAGTTCGATATTTAAACCCTCGAGTTTCCCTCGTAGGAAAACTTCCATTTACTACATCACTCTCCACTTAGAGTCTCAACCGTTAAGGTACAGCGAGAAGCTCCTATGACAACTGTGAGGAAGTTTTCTAGCACCTGCATCAAGGAAGTTTTCTGGTGCCATTGTCGGGGAGCTAGTAAAAGGATAGCTCACAAGAAAGTTCAACTTCATTACCAACTTGTGTAAAGACCTAAGCTTGGGGAGGTTGCACCTACGTGAGGATCTTCTTGTTCTTTTAAATCTTCAAAATAGTTTTATTTTGTTTTGCAATTGTCTTTACTTTCATCTTTACATTTTTAATTTCTTTTACCATTCGGTTTTGCATTTAGTTTTTATTTTTTCAGTTTTTGTCTTTACTTTTGTATTTTGGTTTGTCTTTTTATTTTTAGTTTTGTGTTTCATTTGTTAGTTGTTAGTTCAGTAGTGCTAGTTGTAGTATCATTTTACTTTCAGTTTTCATTCAAAAACATAAAACACATAAAAATAGTATCACTTTACTACTTGTAAAATGGGAGTAAGAACTAAATTGTGTGACTACACAAATACACCTAATGATCAATTTATTGCTAAGCTCATTACCACACACTACAAGAAAAGTCGGCTTTTACAACGGACGATTTTCGTGGTTGAAGGTCCGTTTTTCGTGGCTAAAAAGTCTTCTACGACGGATGCCCATCGTGGTAAAAGCCCCTTCAAAAAAGAATCTACCACGGTTTTTTCTGACCGTGGCGGATCGCACCCTTCAGCCACGAAAACTCGTCCCATCGTAGATCTGTTCGCCAGCCCCATTGACTGGTGACGTCATGCAAGATGCCATGTGGCGAACACTGTTAACACCAATTTACCGTCGTTAACGGTCAGAAAAAACGTGGCAAAAGCCAGGCCGAGAATAGGCCTGCTAAATATTAACTGGGCCAACCCATGAGGAAAGCCCAATAAGAAGAAGGCCTATTACTATTTTGTCCAGCACTATCCGAAATGGGCCCACTAGTGCAGACATCCATGGCCCGTGAACTTTAAGGCCCAACAATATTTCAGCCTACAGAAGGCCCACCTTGGTCTAATACTGTGCGGCCCATTTTCAGCCTGGGCCAAGTCTGTCTGTTACTGTTAAGGCCTTCTATCAGCCTGTCACTTTTCTCGCACCCATCGTGGGCTGTTACGGCCCTCTGCAGTTACGGCCTTTACTGTTCTAGACATTGATATGTTGCAAACGTATCTATATTTTTTGATGTTCCATGCTTGTTTTGTATCTACTTTCTTATGTTTTGTCCACACTTTGGAGTATTTTTATACACTTTCTAGGACTAACCTATTAACAAGATGCCATAGTGCCAGTTGCCTGTTTTTTGCTATTTTTGGTTCCAAAAAAGCGAGAAAATGAATATTCTCGGAATTGGACGGGACAAAAGCCAAAGTCAATATTTCACCGAGGGGAACACAGAGCCAGAAGACGAGACGGAGAGGGGCCAGGGGTCGGCCACACCACCTGGCTGTGCAGCCAGGCCTGGCCCATGCCTGGGGGTGGTGTAGCCACCTCGGGCACCCCCTCGGCCTCCCCTTTCGCCTATAAGAAACCTCCGATACAGAAACCCTAAGTACCCGATCAAAATTCCATGAAAGAGTTTGTAGCCGCCGCCATCTCCATCCCTAGACCGGGAGGGATCTGAAGCTCTTCCCAGCACCCTGCCGGAGGGGAGAGATAACCCTGGAGAGCTTCTTCATCACCATGATTTCCTCCGGTGTGATGTGTGAGTAGTTCATCCCTGGACTACGGGTCCATGTAGTAGCTAGATGGTTGGTTGTTCTCCTTTATGCTACCATGCTTAGATCTTGTGTGCTCCATTCATGATCAAGATCATCTATTTGTAATCCTACATGTTGTGTTTGCAGGGATCCGATGGATATTGAGATGTTATTTCAGATTGATTATTGATTCTGTCATGTCTATGTTATTTGTGATCTTGCATGCTCTCCGTTGTTGGTAGCTATCTTGGCCGAGTAGATGCTAGCAACTCCAAGAGGGAGTATTTATGCTCGCTAGTGGGTTCATGCCTCTAGTAATCTGGGGAAGTGATAGAAATATCTAAGGTATTAGATGTGTTGCTGCTACTAGGGATAAAACAACAACCCTTTGTTCATAGAACAATCGTATTGTTTACTTTACACACTTTGCTTAATGCAATTATCTGTTGCTTGCAACTTAATACCGGAGGGGGTTCGGATGATAACCTGAAGGTGGATTATTAGTCATAGATGCAGTTGGATTACGGTCTATGTATAATGTTGTAATGCCCAATCCAATCTCATAGGAGTCAAGATGATTAGTATATGCATGTATGCTTTCTCGATGTTTGTCAATTGCCCTGCTGTAATTTGTCACCCAACATGTCGTCTATGTTAAGGAGAATCACCTCTAGTGAACTATGGACCCCGGTCCTTTCTTTTACTATCAATCTACAATCTACTATTTACTGTTTTTTTACTTTCTGGAAGCAATTACTATCTTCCACACAATACTTTTAATCCTTTGTTTTCAGCAAAACCGTTGAGATTGAAAACCTCACTGTAAGTTGGGGGCAAAGTTCTGTGGTTGTGTTGTGCAGGATTCCAAGTTGGAAACAACACCTTGGAGGTGTTTCCTTGCTCCTAATGGTTCGATAACCTTGGTTTCATAACTGAGGGAAAACTTGTTGTTGTGCTCATCATACCTTCCTCTTGGGGTTCCCCAACGAGCTCGAATATATTTTGAGTCATCAAGCTATTTTTCTGGCGCTGTTGCCGGGGAGTCAAGGACATCTTTACAAGGGGAGTCCCTCATAACCAATCTCTTTACTTGTTTTTATTTTGTTTTGCTTAGTTTATTTTTGCCTTGTTTGCTTGTTTCTTTATCAAAAAAATAGTTGTACTAGTTTGCTTTCTATATTAAAACACAAAAAAATTATTATTAGTTCCTACCTTAAGTTGCCATTATGTCTAGCATTGCTCCAATCACTTGAGGAAATGATTTTTACTTTCAAACAAGGAATTGAAGAGAGTTTCATAGAAGCTTGGTCTAGAATATCCGATTTACATGAAAAAACTGAACCTAAAATGACTCAAAGCTTGTTTCTTAGGAGTTTTTACTTTGGAACCTCTCTTTGCTATAGATATGCCTTGGATGCTGTAGTGGGAGGATATTTCCTCCAATGCAATGAGGATGAAGCTTTCAAAGCCATAAAGAAGTTGGTCTTAACATATAACTTGCCTAGCAAATATGATTCTTCCTTTATAAACATATTTGCTAGATTGAATACTCTTGAGACCCACACTGCTAGTTTAAATTATGCTATAACATGCTTAGAGAGCATCATGATTATGTTCCAATAAATTCTGAACCCTCAGAATGGCTTCCTACACTAAAAGTTGTTATAAATAATGAAACTTTTCATGCATGCTGTGATATCATGTCTGAATTTTGTCTTATGCCTAAAGATATCTATGAATCTTTGAATATTTGGGGACTTTCTAAAGGGGGAGAAGTAATATCTCTTACTAATAATGCCACAATATTACCCATTGGAATAGCTGAAGGAATGTTTACAAAGATTTTAGGGAAAGTGGTGTCTAGTGATTATCTTGTTATTGAATGTGTAGAAAAAGGACAAATTACACTTGGAATATCCCTTCTTAAACTCCTTGGAGCAATAATAGATGTGGAAAAGGGCATCATGCACTTTGCTTCCCCACCAAACAATCATACATTCCCCAACGATAAGAATAAAAGTAAGAGAGGTAAGGGCAAGAAATTTGGTTTTAATGCTTCTTCATTTGAGAATACTTGATTCTTTTTTTGCTTCTTATGCCTAACTTAAAGGTGTTAAAGGAAAGTACTTATTGGGAGATAACCCAAAAGTTTTAATGAGTCTTGGAAGTTATTGCTTCAGTAATAACCTCTCCTTATCATTTTTGTGTGGTTTTTGTGCCAATAGTAACCTCTAGTGAGAGATAAATAATGCTTGGGAAAGTTGTTGTCCCGAAACAGATTTTTGTGCTTCGCTATAAACATTCGTGAAAAATCTCTGTACATCGGTTTGAGCTGTAATTTTGTGTGCTTCTACCCCAGGTTATTATCCAACTTTCGTTAGTTCAACACTTTTCTATTTGAGCAATAGAAGGTCTTCGAAAAAATCGGTTTCTACCCGTTGGTCTGTTTTGACAGATTTCTACCATTATTTGCATTTGCTTCTTATTGGTTCTTTTTGGGGAAATTGAGCTTTTTGAGGGAATTGCAACAGTAGCTTGTGTCTTTAGTGAAAGTTATGTTGTTTTCAACCTAAAACCCCAAAGGTCTATTATCTTTTGAACATACTAATGTTGCTCATGAAGATTATGTGAAGTTTTGTATGAAGGAAAAAATTTCAGGTGTAGGGAAGAGTAATGGAATGAGATGAAGAATGGACAAAAGATCAAGATTGAGGATGCCACCCCGTGTCACCCCAAGAAATATCCAATAAGTACAAGTGTCAAAGCTTGGGGATGCCCAAGGCGTCCCCTTCTTCATCAATAAAAATCTCAGGTTTCTTCCAAACACTTCATTTTTATTATTTCATGCACAGTTGTGTTATTCTTGGAGCGTCTTCGTTTTTGTTTCGTTTGCTTGAATAAATTGGTTGGACCCCCTCATTCATACATTAGTTTTTAAATAAGTTGTTTTGGATTGGAAAAGAGTAGGAAAAGTTCATGCTTAGGTGGTAAAAAGGAGCTTGTTTTTTACTGTGGCCTATGCTTTGTCATGTCATGCTTGATATTGTTTTGGCTTTATGCTTAGTGATTTTTTCTGTAGCATGGCATGTTATAAACAATTGAGATTGCTTAATGTGCCATGATAGAATCATGCATTGTTTTAGCATATTAAAGCATAGTATTGTGGTATTCTCCTTTAAATGCTTTATTTGGGTTGACTTATCGCATGCTCACACCATGTTATGACTATACCAAGTCACCATTGCCTCTATGATCCTTTAGTTTTCGACTTGTAATATCACTTTATTCTTTAATTAATAATGTTTTGTCGCTTTGCATGATTATGGCCATTATTGCTCTCTGAGTTGGTCGCTCCCAGTCTTTTGCTAGCCTCCATAACCAAGTATGAGTTCCACTCATGCATCCAACTCCAAATAAAACCAAGTTATTCCAAAGAGTCCACCACACCTACCTATTAGCATTTTCTATTCCAAGTATATTCTTATTTTTATCTACCTACCGAATTAAACTTGTTATGTGAAAATTAGTGATTAAAGCTCTCACGAACTTGATGGCAGACTTTACTTTTCTTGCCCCTAATAAACTTGAACCATTGTGTCATCTATGTTGTATATGCTTGCGCTTATACATTGGGGATTAGCAGAACCATGATGTCATGGGGAACGCTTTCAACATTTCACTTGTACATTGTACCCAGTTGATATCATGCTCTTTTGTTTATGGATGTCGTCGGTGTGAAATGAAAGGGGAGCTTGTAAGTCCATGGAGTTATGTATGTGTGTTAGAGAAACACCTAGGCTGCTGGTCTAATCCTTGCCTAATCATGGTGGAAACCTGCAGCATAACCATAATGAGCCATCTATGAAGCATTCTTCTTATAAAAAAAGAGATAGAGATTGAGAAAAAGAGAAAAAAAAGAGATGAGAAAAGAGGAAAGAGAGAAAAAGCACCATTTTCCCATGGTAAATCAGAAGATTGCTGAGATACTCATTGTCTTCTTGCCTTTTCATTTTGATATGGGGATTCTTCCGTATCATCGGGCAAGGGGTACCCTGTTGGCGGTTCTCTATGATACACAGGTACTTACTATGACAAGAACTTACCGGTAACTAAACTTGAGTAGCATGAGGAGCGGCCCTCATATTCAAGGGACATGAGATTGCCAACTTATACTTTGTCAAGCATATACTCCATAGTTTGTTCACTTTAACCTTAATCACTTCAAGATGCTTATGATAGGGGCAATGAGAGCTGGAATCTAATAAGTACCATAATTTTTGGAAGCTCTTTATGAGACTTGAATCCCTGCTTCCTTCTATGAAGGCCTTTCTTTCACTTTTATGTTGAGTCTCCATCTTATATCTTTATGCACCTATTAAGAGAGCATAGTGGCCATTCTTTGTTTAATGTGCATTGTCCCAAGACTTGTTGATTGATGCATAACTTTGATATTGCTTGTCCTTAAACTATTTGTATCTAGTCACCCTTATGAACTTTGATGGTGTCCTATGCATTTATGTTTTCCTACAATATGAGGGACAAGCTGAATACCATTCTCATTATGCTTTTTTATGTGAAACAAAGAAACATCTTTCAAAACATTGTTATTCATGAATCTTTTGTTTGTACCTTTTCATGCTACAACATAGTTGCTATGTCTTATTGTTAGAACTATATCTTTCATGCTATGTTAAAGTACTATGATCCCAGCTATCAATGTTTTACAAATACTTTGATCAAGATTATGATGGTGCATGTCACCTCAAAAATTATTCTTTCTTTTTATCACTTACCTACTCGAGGATGAGCAGGAGTTAAGCTTGGGGATGTTGATACGTTGCAAACGTATATATAATTTTTGATGTTCCATGCTTTTTTTATATCTACTTTCTTATGTTTTGTCCACACTTTGGAGTATTTTTATACACTTTTTGGTACTAACCTATTAACAAGGGGTTATTTATTCGTTTGCCACTTGAGGCTTCTATCTACCCAGTTTTGCCACTAGAGCCAAATGTCCTCTGTTTTACCACTTCATGGGGCGCATCTTCTCTGGAGAGGCCAAATGGCCAGTTTTGGCCGGATTCCGTCTCGTGCCGTTAGTGGCTGGGTGGGTCCAGATCTTACAGGTGGGACCGTGCAACGGTGCTCCTGCCCCTTTTCTCGCCCCTTGATCTTACATGTGGGACCACGAGCACCATCGCCCCTTATTCTCGCTCTCGAACCACCCCTGCTCCTGCCACCACTAGGGCCGCCACCTGCACCGCCGCGGCCATCTAGCATGTCCACCTCCTCCATCGCCCGTTCCTCTGACGCCACCTGCTCCACCTCCACTTGCTCCGTTGCCACCTGCTCCGCTGCCGTCGTCTTGAGACGCCATCGATAGGGTGCTTCTTTCCGCCAGTGCTCCTGCCACCTGCTCGACAAAATGGCGAGTGGTAGTGATGACCTTGAAGAGGCAGGGGTCAGGACAGAGACCCTCCGCATCCATGACTGGGTTCCCGAGGAGTAAGTATTGTTACCGTTGAGCTTTTTTGTGCATTGCAATAGTCGATTCCACATGGTTTAATTAGTTTTTTGGTTGATTTTGGTATTGGTGTGCTAATTGTCTCTCTGTTTTTTGTGGGTTAGGATGGAGTTGCGGTTTGCTTTCTTGGTGAACATTAGAAGGGACCGGTACATCGTGGATGCAAATGATAACAAGAAATTCCAAGGAGGGTTCGATTATCCATTGCCAATGGATTGTAATTGGAGTTTTAGACATTTTGGGGAGGTAATTTGCAGTCCATATCCTTGGGGTTTGCATGATGAAGTGGAATTCCGATACTATGCTGGAGGAACTGAATGGGTGAAAGTTAGCAATGATGTAGAGCTCGCTACCATGTTTGCTAAGCATAAGGAGAAAGGAAAATTTCATGTGAGGCTGCAAAATGACGTGGTTGTGCCAGCACTTGGACCTTCTCGGGCAGAATCATGTCGTCGTAATGGCAGCTCTAGCCCGAATAGTTCAGTTAGAGAACCTTCAGTTAGTGCACAATGACGTGGTGGCTCGACAAGCGTGGGCACCAGCATTAGGGTCCCCCGAGAAGTGGAGCCTGACTACGTAGATGATGAAGATAGGCTATATTCTGATGTTGTTCAGAATTTATGATGGGCATGTCATGCTGAAAACCAAGATGAGGCTGACAATGATGCTTCTGTAATTCTTGACGAGGAGGGTGAGCAGGAAGACCTTCCACCTATTCAATGGGACCCTAAGAACCCTCAGATGGAAGAAGGTTCCATTTTTCATCCATGAGTGAGTGTAGAAATGCACTTGTGATGTACTACATAAGAGCAGAACGTACATTCCTAGTTGACCATAGCGACACTATTTGTTATAGAGTGCACTGTCCGACTGATGATTGTCCATGGAGGATGCACGCATCTAAAATGCGAAATAGCACAAATATTCAGGTCAAAGTGAACCCTTTTAGGCACACATGCCTAGAATCAACCCTTAGAAAGGAAACAATCAGTAGAGCCAAGTCAAGATGGGTGGCTGATGAAGTAAAGAGGTGGGTGACAGAAAACCATCAGGTGGGTACAAAGGAGTTGCAGAAGAACCTCAAAGAAAAGTTCAAGATAGAGATACCATACATGAGGGTGTTCAATGGTAAACAACATGCTGTGGAATCTATTTATGGTAATTGGCAGGAAAGTTTTAAAATGTTGTATTCATTCAAAGGTGAAGTGGAGAGGACCAGCCCAGGTAGTATTGTAGATATTGACCACCACTCCGTGGAGTACGCGTTGAGGGGTGTGACAATGACCAAGGAATGCTTCAGGAGGGTTTTTGTCTGCTTTTAGGCTTGTCGCCGGGTTTTTTTGGAAGGTTGTAGGCCTTATTTATCTATTGATGCAACTTTCCTCACAGGGAGGTTTAAAGGACAATTAGTAGCAGCTTGTGCAGTTGATGGACACAATTTTGTATTTCCAGTTGCGTATGGTGTGCTAGAGATAGAATCTGAGGAGAGCTGGACTTGATTTTTGCAGAATCTGCGCCAGGCTATTGCACATCCCAATGGGTTGGTAATTCATACAGATGCCTGCAAGGGTTTAGAAGTGGCTGTGGACAATGTGTTCCCTGGAGTAGAGCATAGGGAATGCATGTGTCACCTTGCTGCAAATTTTGGGAAGAAATTCAAAGGAAAGGTGTATGCCGACAATTTGTGGCCATAATCTTTGACTTGTAGTGTGAAGAAGCACAACTACCACATGAGGCAGCTATACAAGAATGACAAAGTGAAGGAATACTTGGAAACACACCACTCCAAGTTATGGGCCAGAAGCCAATTCAGTGAACTGAGCAAAGTTGACTATGTGCACAATAATCTTGCAGAGTCTTTCAATGCAACGATTCGGAAACTAAAGGGTCTTTATTTGGTGGATTTTCTTGACAAGATAAGGATAGAATACATTAAGAAGTTTCATGTTCGTGCAGGAATAGCCGTGGCAAAATTTATGGGCCACATTATCATCCCTTCCGTGATGAATGAATTGAAGCACAAAACAAGAGGCTTGGAAATGGACATGACTCTTTGCTCGGACACCACATCAGATGTGTCATTTTTGGATAAAGATAAGAGGGAATGGAGATATCCAGTGGATTTAGAAGCTAGAACTTGCAGTTGTAGGCAATGGCAGATAACTGGGTTGCCATGCATTCATGCCTTGTTTTTCATCACAACTCTCTCTGGTCAAGCAGGGAACATACAACAGTATGCGCATGAATACTACTCTGTTGCAAGGTTGAAAGCTACATATGCACATGCCTTACCTGCTCTGGAGGGAACACAACAATGGGACATATTGGACCCTAGTTTCAAACTTTGTGCTCTAGTTTTGAAGAGAGGAGGAGGTAGACCGAGGAAGAGTCGAATAAGACCTCGCAGCGAAGGAGCTGGACTTGGAGCAAGGAAGTGTAAGTGCACAAGGTGTGGTGGGTCTGGTCATTTTGCAAAGTATTGTGATAACGCAGTAGATCCAGCGTTCGGAGAGTGTTTCAATGATGAAAATGATGGTCAGCAGCCGGTTGCAGACAATGATCAAAATGAGGCTCCAAATGATGATCAAAATGAGGCTTCAGATGATTATCAAACTGATGATCAAACTGATGATCAAAATGATGATCAAATTGAGGCTCCAAATGATGATCCAATTGAGGCTAGAAATGATGATCAAATTGATGAGCAAAATAATGCTCCGATTGAGGCTCCAAATGATGATCAAATTGAGTCTCCCAATAATTATCAAACTGATGAGCAAAATAATTCTCCAACCGAGGCTCCAAATGATGGTGACCAACCTTCTATGGTTGTGAGTTTTGCTTGGTATGTAAATCTTGCCAATACTATTTTAAATTTATCACTTGACATGATCTCACAACCCTTTATGTTTGGGTTGTATAGCTCTATGGTAGGTTCGAACAAAGTGGTGACAGTGAGCTCTGAGGTACTTGGGGTGCCTCCAACAAAGAGGAGAAGAGTAGAAGAGAAGAGCATAAGGAGCACAAGGAGGAAAGTGGTGGCAATAAGCACAATGATCACAAGGAGCAAAGTGGTGGAAAGAAACACAAGGAGCAAAGTGATGGCAAGAACCAAGTATAATGTTTGAAACATTATGAATGTTGTTGTATTTGTGTTGAATAATGTTGGACCTATGTTATTTGGATGTTGTAATGCTTATTTGGACCAATGTTGTTGTATTTGTGTTTCCAAGTATGTAGACTTTGTTTATATGACATAAGAAGACTATTTGGTCAAACCTAACTTTGTTTATACTAGCATGCCCGTGCATTGCTACGGGTTGATTTTTATATACTCCCTCCGTCCCAAAATAACTGACTTGGCTTTGTCCAGATTCGTACGTATCTAAATACTAAAACGTGTCTAGATACATCCAAATCTAGACAAACTCAAGTCAGTTATTTTGGGACGGAGGGTGTAACAAAATTATGCTATGGAAAATTTCACTATTGAAAATAAGATTTTCTTCGTGATAAGAACTTTTTCTTTTGAGATTCTGCTATCATCAAGAATTTTGGTTGTTTTCATGTCGATAGTCATGCTACTGTCAAGAATAAAAATTTCGGTTGTCGTCTAACGGTCAAAGTTATGTTTTTTGTTGACGGTGGTTTTTTCACATCAAAAAGCCTGTTTCATGTCTTGCAACCATATATGATACTCCCACCGATCCAAATTAGTTGACTCATATTTGTCCAGATTTGGATGTATCTGGTACTAAAACATGTCAAGATACACCGAATTTAGATAAATCTAAGTCAACTAATTTAGATCGGATGAGTAGTTTAAAAAAAAAAAAGAACATATATGATAGTTGAATAACTGGTTGAGACCTCTACTTAGCGTGATAAGTGTAGCAAGGGAATTCTTCTGAAGGCATGACCCCGATTTCATGTTGAGATTCGCTTTGTAACGTAGAATTAAAATCCCTTTTTTTACACTGCACACGGCACGCGCACCACGGCTGAAGTCACACACCGAACATACACAAGCACACAACGCAACAAACACACCACCGACCACACACGGCATCTTGCACAGGGGATCCAACTTCATCTCCTTCCTCCCCCGACGGGAACCTTCCCGAGCGTCTCCCCATGGAACTCCTCCTCCCCTCACTGCCATCTACCTCTGATCCCCGCTGCCAAATTGACGCCTACCGGTCGCTGGCCAAGCCGGCCGTTCCCAGACTTCGCCTCGCATGGAACCCTTCCTCTCCCCGCTACCATATCTCTCCAATCCCTGCAGCCAGATCGACCCATGTCGGTCGCTGGCCTCAACCCAGCCCTTCCCCGACCTCGCCTCCGGCCTCCTGATCCCCTTCCCGACTGGATCTTCATGTCGACAGCCGCCCTTGCTTCCGCGTGCCTCCTCCGCGTAGCTCTTGCTTCGGCTCGTCACACCGGCAGCCGCCCCCGCTTCTGCGAGCCTCCTCCGTCGCGTGCCTCATCCTCTGCCGCGTGTCTCCTCGTATCCAAGAAGCGTGTCCCCGCCTCCAGGCCAACCGCCGATGGTCGCTCTTCTCACTTCATCTCGTCATGCCAGCAGCTGCCCCTGCTTCTGCGAGCCTCCTCCGCCACGTGCCTCCTCGTCGCAAAGCAGCGCGTCCCTGCCTCCAGGCCAACCGCCGCTGGTTGCTCTTCTGTGGCTGCGTCGAGAACCTCCACCGCCGCCATGGCCTCATCCGAGCATAATAACGTCCCGAACGGGCACGATGCAGGAGATGGGGGCAGCGCCGCCAGCCGCTCGCGATGCGGGAGATAGGGTCGACGTTGCCGGCCGTGTGCGATGCAGGAGATGGGGGCAGCGCCTCCGGCCCTCCTCGCTCTTCTTCGCCGTGAGGCCACAATTGTTGGTCGCCGCTCGCCGCTCAATCGGGGCGAGGTGGAGACCGAGTGAATTGGGGGCGGTCAGTCGGCGGTTAAAATAAAATAACATTTCGGTGGCACTGGAGGGTAATATGGGATTTGGTGGGAGGGCAAAACGGTCTAAAAAAGGCTGGTTTTCAGAAGCGTTCCGTGCTTTATTTGTTTATATAAAGCTTTGGTGTGGTTTTTGAAACTTTTCATGATCCAAACCTAAACCCCTTCTCTGAACCCTTGACTTCGTACAACAGAGTTTGAGATATCACATATTGTACATGAACCTTCTATTTGAAACTATGTAGACCTTGTTTATCGACTTGAATCCTTAGTATATGACATAAGAAGACTATGTGCACAGGTTTTTCATTTTTCTGATTTTTTTTGAATTTTTTATGCTCATTTGACTATTTGGTCAAACCTAACTTTGACCAACATTTAAACAGTTTTTCAAAAAAAAAATGAAAAACTAAGCCTGGATCCTTCTTAGTCACTCCAAAATGAAGCTTTGGTGTGGTTTTTGAAACTTTTCATGATCCAAACCTAAACCCCTTCTCTGAACCCTTGACTTCATACAACAGAGTTCGAGATATCGCATATTGTACATGAACCTTATGTTTGAAACTATGTAGACCATGTTTATTGACTTGAATCATTAGTATATGACATAAGAAGACTATGTGCGCAGGTTTTTCATTTTTTTGATTTTTTTTGAAATTTTTATGCTCATTTGACTATTTGGTCAAACCTAACTTTGACCAACATTTAAACAAGTTTTTCAAAAGAAAATGAAAAACTAAGCCTGGATCCTTCTTAGTCACTCCAAAATGAAGCTTTGGTGTGGTTTTTGAAACTTAAAACAATTTCAAACTCATTTGAGTATTTGGTCAAACCCTAGTCAAACTCACTTCCAAACCCTGAACTATCTAACCCTAGCGCTGAACAATGACCGTTGATGTAACCCTAAGGCTGAACTGCAGCCGTCCGATCATCCTTCTAGAAGGAATCTGTGGGCAAGCTTGGGCGATCCGCGAGAAGCTCATTCTGCTATCTGATTGGCTGGACGCTTTTTTTTTCCGAGCAGTCACGCTAGATGGACCGTTGGGCCATGTCGCGGTCTGTGCTCGTGTCTGTTGTGCAATGCGCAGGCACGCTAGGTATCAGTCTTTCCAGGCATGCGCGGGAAGCGACGACGTGGCCATGCATGCACGGGAAGCGAGGACGTCGCCATGCATGCGCGCCTCACCGCAGCGATTCGTCGCACCAGAGCCATTAAGTCGATTCAGATGCACCGTCCGCATGCATGCGCGCCTCGCCGCAGTGACTTAGCCACCTCCTCGATTCAGATCCACGCACTGTCACCTGCTCGATTCAGTTCCACGCGCCGTCGCCTGCTCGATTCAGTTCCACGCACTGCCGCCTCCTCGATTCAGACGCCCGGATACACACGTGTTCATATGCCCATCATTTCATTTCCTAACCCTAACCCACCGTTTCTAGCCTATTTATACAACCCTTTTCCTCTCCCACACACCACCCAAGCCAGAGCAGAAATCTCCAGTCCAAACACCGAGCGAGCCCTCCATCCTCTCGCCCCAAGCACCACCAAAGATGTAGTACAACGGACCAACCTTGCGCCGGCCGCCTACCATGCCAAAGCTGCGCTACCCGGCAGGTGTCCTCGTGGAGAGCATGCTCCGTGTGTAGGCGCAGTCGCGGTGGAGGGGCTCCGTCGAGCTCGCTCGCGGCTTCCTCACCGCCGGCTTTGCCCACCTCCCACGGGGCTCACCGGTGATGTATCGCCTCAACGATGTTTATGATGGCGTCGCCCTCAAGTTGCTCACGGTTACCTTCGCCAACCCGTTCGACGTGTACGCGCTGCTCGGCCAAGTCTTTTGGTGTGGCTGCAAGTCAATCTTCTTCACGACATACAACATCTTCACCAATATTGACTGCATCTTCCCGACCCCAAACCAGATGCACTGCCTCCCCTACGAGGAGGATGAGTGAAGTTGAAGACGGCAGTGGTGAAGGTGGCCAAGGTGCAAGATGAAGGTGTTTGTGAAGCTACCCTCGAGTTTTCAGTTTCATCGTGTTTATTGTGCTTTTCTATGTCGTGTGTCGTATCGTGTCCGTGGACTTATCTATGTAATTGTGATTGCAGTTGCATCTTATTTATCTTGTGTAACCATTTGTGTGTTCAAAAGTGTTCATGTTTGTGCCCAAAGATCTCGTCATTATGTGTTGAAAATTTTCACATGGCTACCAAACTAGACTATAAATTAGGTAACAACTAACAAGTAGTGGACATGTTAGGACGTTTATTACCAAGTTAGTCTACAAATAAACACTTCCTCCATTACCAAGCTAGTCTACAAATAAACACTACCTTTATTACCAAGCTAGTCGAAAAATAAACACTACCTTTATTACCAAGCTAGTCTCATCATCAAGTTATTAGAATGAATGGTGTGTTAAAGTGCCCAAAGATAAATAAGTGGTGTGTTGAAAAATGTTTGTGCCCAAATGATCTTTATGTGTGTTGAGAAGTGGCAAAAAATCATTTATCTATGTATAAAAATACAACATGCTCGTGAAAATCACAAACACGACTTGTGTTTTAAAACCCTAAACCCAAGCATGATCTATAGGTAGCGTTCTTCTCTTTCTTTCTCAGCATCTTTCTATATGTCCCACTGGTTACCAGCGCAACCCTTCACACTACCAAACCACGCGGTCGTGAGTTCGAATCCTAGCCACACCCCACCTTTTTTGTTTATTTTCTAACCCTTCTCATTTGCCCACTCCGAATGGGCCTAATTCGATGGAGTTGGCCCATTAGTCAAGCCGACACTGGCCTCTCGGCTCTGGGATACTTTTTTAGAGGAAGTTTTTTCCATTTCTTTTCCCTTACAAATGATAACAAGTCATTTCTTATTTCAAGCTTAGAAATTCCTCCCAAATTCATGCCTTTTCGTATAATTTTAACATTACACCTAGTGCAATTACCATACCACCTACAAATGCCCAAATGTAATTGCAAATTTGTTATTTCTCTTCGAGCTTCCTAATCTTCTGGTTCATCCTAATTAGCTCAGTAACTACCTCCCTATCAATGAGTGCTCCACCCTTTGTCTCCTCTGCCGGAGCTCGTGCTGCGGCCGCTATTGTTTGTGGAAGGATTGGCAACCATTCTTCATGCTCTTCTACGAGCTCATTCATCAGCTTCTGTGCTAGAACATCAACCCAAAGGAAGAAGCATTTCATCTGCAAGCACGCTAAATAGATCAACCCCTGTATTTCTCAAGGATCCCGATCACAAAAATTGCGAAAATGTGCTAAATTCTCTTACCCCATTCACGATGCACATGTAGAACCGACAATTGGCGTTCTTGGATGTGCGCGAAAGCTTCCGATCAATGCCCGCCTGGCACCGTGGACAGAGGAAGATCAGCATATCCACGCGCACTGAATTCTCGATCCGCGAGGTGGCGCGGGAGCTTGAGGAAGACATGGAGATTGATTCCTACTCACCGTTGCGAGATCCTACCCCGTCCTCCACCTCCAACCCCGTCCCCCGCCTCTAATTCCTGCTCAATGTTGTGATCTCCGCCGACGCGTTCCGCCGGTTTTAACACGCGTGGCCAACGTTCTGCGGTCCCACAGGCGGCAACAGTCGTATTTTTGAAATGTGTCTCTACTCGGCCCCACGCGCGCGGTCCCACGGCAACAGCTGAGTCAAGAACGTTGACCTGGCGGAAACAGCAGCAGCGACAGAACGAGTTCGGGCGCCCGAAGTAGTGGTAAAACTGAGGACGATTTGGCTCTGGTGGCAAAACTGAGTACATAGACACCTCAAGTGGTAAACGAATAAATAACCCATTAATAAGATGCCACAGTGCTAGTTGCCTGTTTTCTGCTGTTTTTGGTTCTAGAAAAGCCAGAAAATGAATATTCTCGGAATTGGACGGGACAAAAGCCAAAGTCAATATTCCACCGAGGGGAACACGGAGCCAGAAGACGAGACGGAGAGGGGCCAAGGGCCGGCCACACCACCTGGCCGCATGACCAGGCCTGGCCCATGCCTGGGGGTGGTGTAGCCACCTCGGGCACCCCCTCGGCCTCCCCTTTCGCCTATTAGAAGCCACCGATACAGAAACCCTAAGTACCCGATCAAAATTCCATGAAAGATTCTGTAGCCGCCACCATCTCCATCCCTAGATCAGGAGGGATTTGAAGCTCTTCACGGCACCCTGCCGGAGGGGAGAGATCACCCTGGAGGCCTTGTTCATCGCCATGACAGCCTCCGGTGTGATGCATGAGTAGTTCATCCCTGGACTACCGGTCCATGTAGTAGCTAGATGGTTGGTTCTTCTCCTTTGTGCTACCATGTTTAGATCTTGTGAGCTCCGTTCATGATCAAGCTCATCTATTTGTAATCCTACATGTTGTGTTTGCAGGGATCCGATGGATATTGAGTTGTTATTTCAGATTGATTATTGATTCTATCTTGTTTATGTTATTTGTGATCTTGCATGCTCTCTGTTGTTAGTAGCTATCTTGGCCGAGTAGATGCTAGCAACTCCAAGAGGGAGTATTTATGCTCGATAGTGGGTTCATGCCTCTAGTAATCTGGGGAAGTGACAGAAATCTCTAAGGTACTAGATGTGTTGTTGCTACTAGGGAGAAAACAACAATCCTTTATTCATAGAACAATCGTATTGTTTACTTTACACACTTTGCTTAATGCAATTATCTGTTGCTTGCAACTTAATACTAGATGGGGTTCGGATGATAACTTAAAGGTGGATTATTAGTCATAGATGCAGTTGGATTACGGTCTATGTATAATGTTGTAATGCCCAATCAAATCTCATAGGAGTCAAGATGATTAGTATATGCATGTATGCTTTATCGACGTTTGTCAATTGCCCCACTGTTATTTGTTCACCCAACATGTCATCTATCTTAAGGAGAATCACCTCTAGTGAACTATGGGTCTCGGTCCTTTCTTTTACTATCAATCTACAATCTACTATTTACTGTTTTCTGTTTACTTTCTACAAGCAATTACTATCTTCCACACAATACGTTTAATCCTTTGTTTTCAGCAAAACCGGTGAGATTGACAACCACACAGTAAGTTGGGGGCAAAGTTTTGTGGTTGTGTTGTGCAGGATTACAAGTTGGAAACAACACCTTGGAGGTGTTTCCTTGCTCCTACTGGTTCAATAACCTTGGTTTCATAACTAAGGGAAAACTTGTTGTTGTGCTCATCATACCTTGCTCTTGGGGTTCACCAACGAGCTCGAATATATTTTGAGCCATCAGACATTCACTGTTCCGGCCTTCTACTATTCAGTACCATAAATGGGCTGAAGATTCCAGCCTGCTAAAGTTCTGGCCTTGTTACTGTTTCCAGTTTGTTGCTGTTCTGGCCTTTCACTGTTCCGGCCTTTAAATGTTCCGGCCTTTCACTGTTTTGCCTTTCACTATTCTGTTATTTTACTGTTCTATTCTTTTGCGGTCAGATTCTACATATAATGGCCTTGGTGTAGGCCCGTCACTGTTGATTGATGGTCCAAGGACTGATAAAATGTTGTGGGCCTGCTACTGTTTAAGCCTACCTAACTTAGATCCATTGCCAGGAAATAAACATGGATAAACAAAGAACACAAAATTCTAGAATTATGGAAAAAAACTTATAACTAGAAAATTAGTAAATTATCATAGTCCTGAAAAATTTCGTAGCTCGTAAAGCATCATCAGAGTACAACACTATTGATAAACAATATAATCTTAGTTTCAAAAATGTTCCTTTTAGGGAGATCGCGCCGCCTCACATGTAACAGCGGGATTACCACGAGACTTGTTGAGGATATTATTAAGTAGATTCTCCGTCAAAGCTTGCCTCTTTTTTAACTCAAATAACTCCTTACTTGCTATGGAGACTACCGCATCTATTCTATTGGCTTCCTGTCCAACTACATCAAGTGCATCTTGGAGTGCAGCACCAAAAACTCTTTCTGCTGGAATGTATGGAGCAGTCGAGATTGTGTACCTATGTGAGCAATACGCACTCTCACTGCTGCTCTGTCCAAAGAGATCTACACTTGAGGTAGTTGTTTTCTGTTCTTCCTTCATATTTATATTTGCAACCTAAAACAAAAAGAAACTTCATATAACATAATTACCAAGGAAAGCAAAAACCAATGAATTTCAAATTAGTCCTTTTGCTAAAAGGAAGAAAGCAATTAGTAACGACAAGGCATCATACATCTCTTTCTTATGGAATAACTGGAACATTTGACTTCATAGAGGGATGAGATAGTGTGCAACTATCACTTCTGCCCTGTGAAATGACTGCTCTACTTGATGTAGGCTGAAACTAAGATAAAAGAAGTTACAACATCATAAAAAGAAACAAAACTACCATGTTCATTCTCAAAGATTTTCAAAATATTATTTGGTCTGTTATAGCGATGTAAGCACTCAATACAAGGACCTCATGCAGACGGGTGCCTCTAATAGAATAGCCAAATCATTTTAGAGAAATGGTCAAACAATCTATCAGATAGTTATAATGTTTAAATTTTTTGATTGTCTCCCCAAAGACAAAGTGTACTATCAGCTGCCTCGTATTAAAATAGCCATACACATGTATATACCAGAGTGAGATTTGAAGTAGGCGGTTCTTTATATTGGATGCCATTGCCTTTCTGGCCGTGTTATAATCACCCTAGTGCCTCCAACAAAAATAAAAACTTAGCTAGAGTCAATGGCATGACACCAAGGGACTTAAACCTTAAAAAAGGGGGGCATCCTTACAGTAGCTCTATGTAGAGTCTTAGGGTTGCTGATCTGGTTACGGGTATGTTCGCTGACGATGTCCGCTACATCAAGTAATTGGACTGGTGGTCTCCATAATTCAGTGTGGGTCCTCTGCATAATGGTGAAGTGAATAGTGAACCCAAAAAGGTTCCAGTCTCACAGATATTAGCATGAAGTGATACAAAAGCAATAGATACTTACAAGATTATAGGGGCCATTCATTCTAAAATTTCTAGTGTAAACTTCACCTATTCATTGCGTAACAACAACAAACGATTAGGAATAGTGGGGTAAGCAGAAGAAAATGAAACAGACATCTTAGTGGAAGCAGTATAATGAATGTAAACGTGTACTGCTACTGGCGCGTGGTTGACGTGGGTGCCTTTTCCTTCAATCCACGGCAATGGCACCAGAAAGATGCTTGTTGGCTCAAGATACGATGAGCTCGTTGGGAACCCCAAGAGGAAAGTATAATGAGCACAGCAGCAAATTTTACCTCAGTTGTGAATCCAAGGTCATCGAACCAATAGGAGCAAGGAAACACCTCCAAGGTGTTGTTTCCAACTTGGAATCCTGCACAACACAACCATAGAACTTTGTCCCCAACTTATAGTGAGGTTGTCAATCTCACCGGTTTTGCTGAAAACAAAGGGTTAAACATATTGTGTGGAAGAAAGTAATAGCTTGCAGAAAGTAAACAGAAAACAGTAAACAATTGTAGATTGATGGTAAAAGAAAGGACCGGGGTCCATAGTTCACTAGTGGTGATTCTCGTTAAGATAGATGACATGTTGGGTGAACAAATTACAGCGGGGCAATTGACAAACATCGAGAAAGCATACATGCATATAGTAATCATCTTGATTCCTATGAGATTTGATTGGGCATCACAACATTATACATAGACCGTAATCCAACTACATCTATGACTAATAATCCACCTTCAGGTTATCATCCGAACCCCCTCCAGTATTAAGTTGCAAGCAACAGATAATTGCATTAAGCATTGCGTGTAAAGTAAACAATACGATTGTTCTATGAACAAAGGATTGTTGTTTTATCCCTAGTAGCAACAACACATCTAGTACCTTAGATATTTATGTCACTTCCCCAGATTACTAGAGGCATGAACCCACTATCAAGCATAAATACTCCCTCTTGGAGTTGCTAGCATCTACTCGGCCAAGATAGGTACTAACAACAGAGAGCATGCAAGATCACAAATAACAAAGACATGGTAGAATCAATAATCAATCTGAAATAGCATCTCAATATTCATCGGATCCCTGCAAACACAACATGTATGATTACAAATAGATGATCTTGATCATGAACGGAGCCACAAGATCTAGACATGATAGCACAGAGGAGAAGAACCAACCATCTAGCTACTACATGGACCCGTAGTCCAGACATGAACTACTCACGCATCACACCAAAGGCCTGCATGGTGATGAAGAAGGCCTCCAGGGTGAATTCTCCCCTCCGGTAGGGTGCCAGGAAGAGCTTCAGATCCCTCCCGATCTAGGGATAGAGATGATGGTGGCTACAGACTCTTTCATGGAATTTTGATTGGGTCCTTAGGGTTTTCTGTATCAGAGGCAATATATAGGCAAAAGGGGAGGCCAAGGGGGTGCTCTAGGTGGCCACACCACCCCCTGGCATGGGCCAGGCCTGGCCGCGCAGCTAGGTGGTGTAGGCGGCCCCTGACCCCTCTCCGTCTCGTATTCTGGTTCCATGTCCCCCTCAGTGAAATATCAACTTTGGCTTTTGTCCCGTACAATTCCAAGAATATTCATTTTCGACTTTCCTAGTACCAAAAACAGCAGAAAACAGGCAGTTGGCACTATGGCATCTTGTTAATAGGTTAGTCCAAGAAAGTGTATAAATATACTCCAAAGTGTGGACAAAACATAAGAAAGTAGATATAAAACAAGCATGGAACATCAAAAATTATAGATACGTTCGCAACGTATCAACACCCCCAAGCTTAACTCCTGCTCGTCCTCGAGTAGGTAAGTGATAAAAAGAAAGAATAATTTTTTAGGTGACATGCACCATCATAGACTTGATCAAAGTATTTGTAAAACATGGATAGCTGGGATCATAGTACTTAAACATAGCATGAAAGATATAGTTCTAACAGACATAACAACTATGTTGTAACATGAAACAACACAAACAAAAGATTCATGACTAACAATGCTTTGCAAGATGTTTGTTTGTTTCACATAAAGAAAGCATAATGAGAATGGTATTCATCTTGTCCCTCATAGAGTAGCAAACATAAATGCATAGGACGCCTTCAAAGTTCATAAGGGTGACTAGATAAAAATAGTTTAATAACAAGAAATATCAAAGTTATGCATCAATCAACAAGTCTTGGGACAATGCACATTAAACTAAGAATGTCCAGTATGCTCTCTAAATAGGTGCATAAAGATAGAAGATGTAGACTCAACATAAAAGTAAAAGAAAGGCCTCCATGGAAGGAAGCAGGGATTCAAGTCTCATAAAGAGCTTCCAAAAATTATGGTACTTATTAGCTTTCAGCTCTCATTGCCCTGATCATAAGCATCTTTAAGTGATTAAGGTTAAAGTGACACAACTAAGATGATATGCTTGACAAGTTATAAGCTGAAATCTCATGCCCCTTGCTTACGAGTACCGAACCTCATGCTACTCAACTTCAGTCACAAGTAAGATCTTGTCATTGTAAGTACATAAGTATCATAGAGAACCGCCAATGGGGTACCCCTTACACATGATACAGGAGCTATCCCATAATCAAAATGACAAGGCAAGCAGACAATGATGATCTCATCAATCTTTTTATTTGCTATTTGCATAGGTTTTTATTGAGGATGATTCATAGAGTGCTCATTATGGTTATGCTACAAGTTTCCACCATGTTTAGGAATAGCTTAGGCTAGCAGCCCAAGCATTTCTCTAACACACAAACAAACTCCATTATCTTACAAGTTCCCCTTTTATTTCACACCGTCGGGATCCATAAGCAAAAGAATCATGATATCAATGGAATAATAGTGCAATTTTGAAAGCATTCCCCATGATACATGGCTCTGCTAACTTCAACTTATAAAAAGCAAGCATATACGCAACAAAGATGGAAACAATGGTTCAAGTTTATTAGGTGCAAGAAATTAAAGTGTGCCATCAAGTTCGTGAGAGCTTTAATCACTAGTTTTCTCATAACAAGTTTAATTCGGAAGGTAGATAAAAACATGAATATACTTGGAATAGCAAATGCTAATAAGTAGGTATGGTGGACTCTTTGTAATAACTTGGTTTTATTTGGAGTTGGATGCATGAGTGGAACTCATACTTGGTTATGGAGGCTAGCAAAAGACTGGGAGTGACCAACTAAGAGAGCAATAATGGCCATAATCATGCAAAGCGACAAAACATCATTAGTTAAAGCATAAAGTGATATTACAAGTCAAAAAATAAAGGATCATAGAGGCAATGGTGACTTGGGATAGTCATAACATGGTGTGAGCATGCGCCAAGTCAACCCAAATAAAGCATCAAAGGAGAATACCACAATACTATGCTTTAATATGCTAAAACAATGCATGATTCTTTCACGGCACATTAAGCAATCTCAATTGTTTATAACATGCCATGGTACAGCAAAAATCACTAAGCATAAAGCCAGAACAATACCAAGCATGACATGACAAAGCATAAGCCACAGTCAAAAACAAGCTCTCTTTACCACTTAAGCATGAACTTTTCCTACTCTATTCCAATCCAAACCAAACTTATTTGAAAACTAATGCATGAGAGAGGGGGTCCAACCAATTTATTCAAGCAAACTAAGCAAACCAAGCAAATGAAAACGAAACAAAAACAAAGACGCTCCAAGAACAACACAACTGTGCATGAAACAATAAAAATGAAGTGTTTGGAAGAAACCTGAGATTTTTATTGATGAAGAAGGGGATGCCTTGGGCATCCCCAAGCTTTGACGCTTGTACTTCTTGGATATTTCTTGGGGTTACACGCGTGGCATCCCCAAGCTTGAGCTTTAGTACATTCTTCATCTCATTACATCATTCTCTCCATACACCTGAAATGTTTCCTTCATATAAAACTTCACACAATCTTTATTAGCAACATTAGTGTACTCAAGATAATAAGTCTTTGGGTTCAGTTTCAACACCAATAAAACTTCCATTAAAACACAAGCTACTGTAGAACTTCCCTCAAAAAGCTCAATTCCCTCAAAAAGCTCAATTCCCCAAAAAGGAATCAACAAGAAGCAGGAATCAACAAGAAGCAAATGCAAATAATGGCAGAAATCTATCAAAACATACCAGCAAGTAAAAACCAATTTTTTCCAAGACCTCCTGTTGCTCAAATTGAAAAGTGTTGAACTAAAGAAAGTTAGATAACAACCTGGGGTAGAAGCAAAAAACTTCATGCCTCAAAACGACGTACCGAGATTTTACACGAATTTTTACAACGAAGCACAAAAATCTGTTTCGGGACAACAACTTTCCCAAGCATTACTTCTCTCTCATTAGAGGTTATTCTTGGCACAAAAAGAAAAAAAAGGGTAAGGAGCGGTTATTACAGAGGTAATAACTTCCAAGACTCATCTAAAACTTTTGGGTTATCTCCCAATAAGTATTTTCTTTAATGCCATTAAGTTAGGCATAATAATTTCGATGATGCTCACATAAGAAATATGAATTGAAGTAAAAGAGAGCATCGAGAAGCAAATTCAAAACACATTTAAGTCTAACCCACTTCCTATGCATAGGAATCTTATACGCAAATAAATTCACAAAGAACAAACCGACATGCATAGGAAAATAAAACGAGAGTAACTTCAAAACTTTCAGCAAATAGAGAGGTGTTTCAGTACCATGAAAACTTTTACAACCATATTTTGCTCTCTCATAATAATTTTCAGTAGCCTCATGAATAAACTCAACAATATAACTATCACATAAAGCATGATTTTCATGATCTACAAACACATAATTTTTATCAAGCTCAAAAATAGTGGGATTAAAACCTTCAAACCCACTTTTAACAATTTTATAACAAGATGACTGATTAATCTCATTTTTAATAGTAGTAATATTAATATTATCAACCAATATATGACCATCATCTAGAGATTTATTATAAACATATTCAAAAGAATCCACAGGAACATAACATTCATCCTCCTTTAGTAAGCATGGGGGACAATCAAATATTGTAAGGGGTAAAGAGTTACTTTCATTAGAAGGTAGGAATGGGTAGATCCATTCTTAATCCTCTTGATCATCACTCTCCTCCTATTTTTCATCTAATGAACTTCCCGTTTCAGCAATTTCTTCTTCCATAAGCTCCTGCAAGGCATTAGTCTCTTCCGTTTGTGGAAAGCATCTATATTCAAGAATATAGCCATTTTCTTCCTTGTAATTATCAAAGCAAAATTTAAGTATATCATAAACCTCATATTTTATAAGGTGAATCATCAGTATTTTCAAGCAAACTAGCAAGTTCAAATGCACCCTTCCAAGCAATAAATTCTTCAATTTGTTCCACATCATAAAAGTCATAATTTCCTTTAACATAAGAAGATATGGTAACATTATCATTATACTCATATTGAAAAGGGAGGAGTTTATACCTCCTACAACAACAAGATTTATCAACGCAATAAGTAACATTATAAGTAGAGCACACGTTTCTAGCGATGGTATTCAATTTATCAATTTGTTCCCATAAGTGTTTCCCTTTTTGTGACAAGCAGTGTTCCTCATAATAATATTTTTGTTCTTCCGTGAACAACTATAGTAGGAACTATTTTTTTATATTTTTGATAAAAATAACAAGCAAAAAAAGCATAAATAAACTAAGAACAACAAACAAAACAAATTAAAGAGATTGGTTATGAGGGACTCCCCTTGTGAAGATGTCCTTGACTCCCCGACAACGGCACCAGAAAAATACTTAATGTCACATGGTTGACGTGGGTGATTTTTCCTTCAATCCACAGCAATGGCGCCAGAAAGATGCTTGTTGGCTCAAGATACGATGAGCTCGTTGGGAACCCTAAGAGGAGGTATGATGAGCACAACAGCAGATTTTCCCTCAGTTGTCAAACCAAGGTTATCGAACCAGTAGGAGCAAGGAAACACCACCAAGGTGTTGTTTCCAACTTGGAATCCTGCACAACACAACCACAGAACTTTGTCCCCAACTTACAGTGAGATTTTCAATCTCACCGGTTTTGCTGAAAACAAAGTATAAAACATATTGTGTGGAAGAAAGTAATAGCTTGCAGAAAGTAAATAGAAAACAGTAAACAGTTGTAGATTGATGGTAAAAGAACGGACCGGGGTCCATAGTTCACTAGTGGTGATTCTCCTTAAGATATATGACATGTTGGGTGAACAAATTACAGCGGGGCAATTGACAAACATCGATAAAGCATACATACATATACTAATCATCTTGATTCCTATGAGATTTGATTGGGCATTACAACATTATACATAGACCGTAATCCAACTACATCTATGACTAATAATCCACCTTCAGGTTATCATCCGAACCCCCTCCAGTATTAAGTTGCAAGCAATAGATAATTCCATTAAGCATTGCGTGTAAAGTAAACAATACGATTGGTCTATGAACAAAGGATTGCTATTTTCTCCCTAGTAGCAACAACACATCTAGTACCTTAGAGATTTCTGTCACTTCCCTAGATTACTAGAGGCATGAACCCACTATCGAGCATAAATACTCCCTCTTGGAGTTGCTAGCATCTACTTGGCCAAGATAGCTACTAACCACAGAGAGCATGCAAGATCACAAATAACAAAGACATAATAGAATTAATAGTCAATATGAAATAGCATCTCAATATCCATCGGATCCCCGCAAACACAACATGTATGATTACAAATAGATGATCTTGATCATGAATGGAGCGCACAAGATCTAGACATGATAGCACAAAGGAGAAGAACCAACCATCTAGCTACTACATGGACCCGTAGTCTAGAGATGAACTACTCACGCATCACACCGGAGGTTTGCATGGTGATGAAGAAGGCCTCCAGGGTGAATTGTCCCCTCCGGCAGGGTGCCGGGAAGAGAATCAGATCCCTCCCGATCTAGGGATGGAGATGACGGCGGCTACAGACTCTTTCGTGGAATTTTGATCGGGTCCTTAGGGTTTCTGTTTTAGAGGCAATATATAGGCAAAAGGGGAGGCCAAGGGGGTGCCCTAGGCGGCCACACCACCCCCTAGCACGGGGCAGGCCTGGCCGCGCGGCCAGGTTGTGTGGGCGGCCCCTAGCCCCTCTCTGTCTCGTATTCTAGCTCCGTGTCCCCCTCGGTGAAATATTGAGTTTGGCTTTTGTCCCGTCCAATTCCGAGAATATTCATTTTCAACTTTCCTGGAACCAAAAACAGCAGAAAACAGGCAGTGGACATTGTGGCATCTTGTTAATAGGTTAGTCCAAGAAAGTGTATAAATATACTCCAAAGTGTGCACAAAACATAAGAAAGTAGATATAAAACAAGCATGGAACATCAAAAATTATAGATATGTTTGCAATGTATCAACTGCATACATAGGACAAAAGCATCATGCAATAAATAACAATTAGTGTCATAGCCTACGCCAAGCCAGAGAGAAATTATAACCGCATCACATATGGGCATTTACTAAACTAGATAATGGAAACAAATGTGTTAACCGTTGGCTGTCTCATCTTTTTCCACGAAATAAAAAATCACACTTGAATGCCTTACGGTTAATCCTGACTACAAAAAAATTATTTAGGAAGAGACGGGTAACAAATATAGTACTTATAAATTACTAAAAAAGTAGCACCAATACAAAATATAGTTAACTGCTACATATTTATATTACCAAACTCCAAGGAGATATGGTTACCTCGGTCGCGACAACGTTTGGGCATCATGCAAATCCTGGGTGGTGATGTCGAGGTTGTCAAGGGTGCTGTGGTTGCGGTGCTTGTGGGCGAAGGTGAAGCTGAACAAGGGTTCCTCTGAGCGCTGATCGACATCGGCAAAGAAGCAGATTCCTGGTGGTGGGAGTGTGTTCGGCGTGCAAGGAGAGTGGGTCAATGAAGCAGATCTGGTGCAGTGCACAACGACGATGGTGAATTAGATCTAAGGTGCTGAAGGTAGATCTAGGGTTTTCCGCAGGGATAACGCAGCTGGGGCGAGGATTGTGTGTGGGTGAGGGGGGGGGGGGGGCGGTGGTAGGGCGGGGTATAGAGGTACTAAACAGGGAAATTACGGTTGAAGCCCCAACGAACTGACTTCACTAGGGGTAGAAGGGGGATTCCAAGATGTTTGAAACATTGGATAGCGGGAGATTTTCCCGCTCGACTAAATTCAGATTTATGTATAGTCCAAGTAGTAGTAAATTGGTAAGCCATACTCCCTGGAATCAAAGGCCGACAGGCTCATCGGTGATCATCCATGGCCCATACTACCTCAATTCAGAAATTAAGGGCCCATTTGGCCATTTGGCATCTAAATATTGATCATCCATGGCCCAGATTAGCTCGGTTCGGATATTAGGGACGAGTTTGGCATCAAAGTATTTTTAAATTATTTATAAAACATTTTGATTTCTGAATAAACTGAACTATTGAATACCTTTTAGTGTTTTCTTCCAACAAATAATAGGGGTTTAAACTGAAGTATTCTCCAAAACTATGTTTTTTTAAATAATTGAGAAAGGACCCCTTTTTGAAGAAACTGAGAAGAGAGAAAACTGAAGTATTACTTTGGTAGGCACTAAAATACTATGACATTGATATATTTCCGTATTATATCTATTCATGAACGATGATGCGTATGAAGATGTTGTCACCAAGACAGGTAGTGAGCACGGAAATTATGATTAAATCCCCAACCAACTCGAGTGAATTTGTTTATCCGTAGTCCAACTAATAATAGCAAAATGGTAGGCCAGTGGTATGGGGAATCGAGTGTAATAATAAAGCGTCCTGAGCTTTAAAAAAATAAAACGCCCTTTATCGATAACTTTTCAATCGCTATGGTTGGCAGTGTTCACACTTCTATTCTAAACAAAAATATGGGAACCCACTATTTCGCTAACGTGAATAATCTACCACCTGAGAGACAACATCAAACCATTCATAAGGTAAGCAGCGACGGTGTTCTCATCGAAAAAATGTGAAAGTTGCTAGGCCCCACAAGTACTTTGTTCTTACAACTCTTATTGTCCCTTCGCGTTAAGGATGACAGTTTTACCCATGAGTGCCCACAGGTACTGTACCCGTGTTGGTAGGGTATGGGAACAATTTTATACCCATGGGTAATACCCATACCCTAACCCGTTAAGTCATGGGTACGGGCACGAGTAGATAGACCCATACCCTACCCATTTAAATTGACATAGTAGTAAAACTTACCTATAGAGTTACAACCTATAGGGCCAAGCAACCTAGGGAAGAGTATGATACTATGGCTTCTAAACTTTGATATTTTTCATGGGTACGGGCATGGGTAAAGTTTTATACCCGCGAGTACGGGTATGGGTAAAATTTTCTACCCATTGACTAAATGGGAGTGGGTATGATATTGTTCTACCCTACTCATACCCTACCCATTGCCAGCCTTACTTCGCGCACATTCATTAATGCAGCCACGTTTTCCTTCAGGTTTTTTGAAAGTTGTTCGGTCATGCACACATAGCAGATTCTATGAAGTACAGTAGTACAACATACATAGACCGCAATTAATTATTTGAGGTAATCACTATTGTTCTTATTTAAAAAGAAAAATTATTGGGCTTTGGAGAATGTCCAATAACCTTTTTGTATTGAATTGCTAAAATCTGACTCTAGGAAGAGGAGCGCGAAGGTTTATCAATGGAACACAATTTTCAATTTCCTAGCCTTCCTATAATCATTCATTAGTGTTTGCCCTTCCTAGCAAAAATCATGTCTACTCTCTCCGTTCCGAAATATAAGACATTTTAGCTTTGTGAAATAAATGTATCTAGACGCCTTTTAATGTAAAGGTTCACTTCGAACATCTACGAACCTATACACTAAATGACGTCTAGATACATTTGATTCACAAAGCTAAAATGTCTTATATTTATGAACAGAGGAAGTACATGACAATGACATGTGGTGTCAACCACTCGGCCACCCAATAAATAAACCCCCTTTATTGATAAATTTTGAATCACTATGGCTGGGAGTGTTCAACCTTATGTTTAATAGAAAATTTTGGGAACCCACTATTCCGCTAACGTGAATAATATAGTGCGCCTGAGCAACGACATCAAAGCCACCCATGAGGTAAGCTCATTAAAAACAAGAAGAAATGTGGGGTTGCTAGGCCCCACAAGTAATCTGTCCTCACAACTCTTATTGTCCATTCACGCTCATTGATACATGCGTCCTTGTTTTTCCTTGAGATTATCCGAAAGTTTTTCGGTCATGCACATATAGCATCATCGCCAATGTTTTCGAATTATCTCTACTACTATAATGGAGCAGTTTTGAATTAGATCCATAGCACCAATCCTAACTGTTGGTCTGTTAGATCCAATGGTTCAGAGCAGCTGGATTCATGTTGAAGGAGTAGTACCTAGAGCAAACTCCACCATGTTCTAGAACCATCATGTCACCCCCTCCCTGCGAAAAAAAGTTCATAGCACAGTAGGTTGTATTCTCAATATACGTAGATAGTTATTATTAATATACTTAATGTATGCCTTTTTCTCTAACAAGACTATTGGTTAATAACAACTTAATTTTCATTAAGTTACATTTCATATAGTATATACGAGTGTGGCACGTGTCTTTTACTAGTAGGAAGTAGCGTGTGACTTCTTACAAATCGTGCCACTATATAATGTATGAGTAATTTTGAACAATGAAATTTGAATCAAGACTGGCAAATCCAACAATGTTAACTCTTGGATCTTTTTTTCCATTCTAGCACATAGAAGATTCTATCGATAGTCCTTAGCACAATGAACTCTATGCAAAAACCACAAAGATTCTAATGACATGTTATACATTTAATTATCTTATCATACCAAGTATATAGTGTACGAATAACTTTGAACTTTAACCGTTGGATGAAGATTGGAAATCCCAACATTGCTTACCGATGGATTTTCCTTCCACTCTAACATTTAGAAGATTCTATTGATATAGTCTTTAGCACAATGAACGCTATGCATAAACCTCAAAACACACTTTCCATTATTATAGAATCTATACATCATTTCTCTAGAGCATGTCGGGAATTATGTACCTACTAATAGGTTGATTTCTAAATGATACAACTTACAAGAACCAAAAATACACCATATACTTTATGGATGTGGCTCAAGATTATAATTATTTTTTGAGCTTTACCTATTATTAATTTAGATAAAAATTATATTTTAGTACTATATTATATAATTAACTATGAAACATTTCCCAAAAAATAAGAAACATTCAATGACTGGTTATGTATTATGTACAACGATTACAGAAAAGGTCTGTATTTTGCACAAAAAAGGTCTATGGTTGTTGTTATGTGCAAAAACCTCCCCAACATGTGGTGGTACTTGCAATATCCTCACTGCTGATGCTCTCGGGGCGAAGGAGTACCAACCGTTCGATCTTGTTTTGAGGATGGAAGGGAAATTTTGTAAAAAAAATTTAAGGGGGTATAAAAACGATGGAAGGGAACTACCAGGCTGCTCCTACGGCACGTGGCAACTCCTGGATGTCCCGAGCAAGCCATTTTAAGGCGCCATCAACAACAACCACCTCTCCCATCCAGGCACGACGCACACAGCGAAGAAATCTCTGTGTCTCTACCTGTCCCTTTAGGCCGGCCAAGCCACCACACACACAAAAATGCCGCGCAGCTGCTCCGATCAGTGCACCTCCATTGACGAGTCCAACGCACGGGCGAACAGGGATATCAATCCCTACGATGGTGATGGTGAGGAGTCCGTTCACGGGCTGTACTATTCCGACACACCAGAAGGTAATTTTTCCGACGAGGACCCTGCTTACCGTCATCTGATGGAGGGGACGCCGCCGATAGAGAGCAAAGAGGAGGAGGAGGATCCTTGGTCTTTCATCTATGAAGGAGACGTCGTCTTCAAGAAGATTTCTCTCGATCCATCCTCCATCGGCAAGAAAAAGAGGGAGCACGAGCAGGAGGATCAGGGGTCGGAAGATTTATGGCCATTTCTCGACTTCGTCTCCAAGAAGAGTGCACACAATCCCACCTTCATCTGCAATGACAAGAGGAAGGATAAGAAGGCGAGAGGCTTAAATAAGAAGAAGACGGCGAGAGCTGGGGGATGCCACGGGAAGCGGAAGGACGACGCCAGCATGAAGGTGACAGCGGAAGGATCCAGGTCCAAGAAGACGAAGAAGTCTTAGGATTAATTTTGTTTTATTTCACCTTAACTTCCTTTCTGCAATAATTTTCATAGATTGAATATTAGTATTATCAAGTGCAAATAGAACGGTGTTTGCGATCTAGTACTAGCATAAGTACTATGTTTGTCATTTCATCTTCCATTGTGACGCAATAAATCCTCTTGTATTACCGAGGAAGGTGAAATTACTTCCTCCCCTTAATTTCTGCATGCGTTCGAGGAAATAATGGTGCCAATACAGAGAAACCCACGTTAATTACTCACGTGAATTCAGGTAATTAATACTGAAAGGAAGAAGCCTGGGAACCCCCATGTATTCTTTAATTACCAATATCAATCATTATAAGTGAAATACGGATTAGTAGTATATCAAAGTCCATGGATAAAAAATAACCTTTGTATAGTCCATGTAAATCATCCCCTTGCACGGAATTTCTAGGGCATTGATTTGAAATTATTTAATGTCACATTGATTTGAAAACTCAACTGCGCCCAACGTGCCACGTGTCGTTGGATTGATGACACCTACGCCATGAGGGGGTCCTCGAGGCGTGCAGAAGAGATGGGTGTGAGGCATACGGTGTTCCGAGACGGTGAGCACACAAGTTTACCCAGGTTCGAATCCGCCAGCTTTGGACGGATCATACTCCTGCTAGCAATCCAGTAATACGGCAGAGCCAGAATATGGGTTACAAGGGTTCTCCTGTGCGAGTTGAGATTGTAGACTATTGGGTGCCCTAAAGGCTCTCCCTAGGATGGCTTATATAGATATCCGGCCTAGGGTTTACAGGAGAGATCTATCTGGCTACGACTAAGAGTCGGTTACAGAGTACATCTTGAACTACAAGTAACACTATGGGCCTATGTCGGTAAGTCTTCTGGGCCTTCCTGTAGCCAGACTGGACTCCATCTCTTCTCTCTGACTGGGCCGCCCGTGAACCAAAGCTCTAAACCAAAGTGGGCCACCCTGGTTAGCGAGGAACTGTGAGGATACCCGGAAAGTATATCCCCAACAGCAGCCCCTAGAAGTCTCCAAGATCCAAAGTCAGATTCATCATCATCTAGCTTGATCCTTGGCTTGCAGAATCTTGAAGGGTTCGTGAAACTTCAAAACAAAATATACGATCCGGGTCTCAGAATAAGCCGGACCTATCAGTACCTTATTCGGATTTCCAGCTCGAAATTCAAACTAAGCCGGAACTTGGTCTCTGACGTCATTTGACACCAGTCATGGTCAGGTCACGTCATTGACAGACATTTCCTGTCAGCACGACCGTTGGTGGGTCTGCCTTTCACGGAACCGAGGCGCCGTTTCAATGTGTGTGTGGAGATCTAGGTGGCGTAATCATTGCATGGGGGCTTCCAAGTTCTTTCCACGACGCGTGGCATGTGTACTGTGGCATTTGCACGAATCTTGGCGCCGCAGGCGGTTATAAGGGGTAAGGATTTCTCTTCCTCATCTTCTTCACCTATTCCAACGACGTTTCCTTCTCCCCCACTTCTCCCATGCGCACAGAGCTCCTTTGCCTCTAGAAATTCCCAGCGCCGCCCATCCAAGGTCACCGGCGCACCGGAAAAATGGCTTCCACATCATTCTATAGCGTAGCAGCGACGGCAGGGACAGCAACATCGGCGGAAAAGGAGAGAAATTGCAGCGTCTGGATCCCGTGCATCCTCGACGACGACAAACTCCGCGTCATAGAAGAAGAAGGGCTCCTCCACGCCGGCAACTGGCGGAGTGGCTTCGGCGAATCCATTCCAAACCCCTACAACGGCGAGCGAGTGCACTTCGGCACTCACCTGGACAGAGGTTTATCTTTTACTCCCTCAGATTTCTTTTCTGAGGTGATAGATCATTGCAGTGTTCAACTTCACCATCTCCCCTGAACTCCATCTTAGAGATGAGCGCTTATGCATCTTTGTGCGAGGGGTATCTCGGCATTAGGCCGACTCTCAGTCTTTTTCGGTACTATTTTCATGTCTGGAGAAACTCCATCACCGCTGGTAATCCTTATATTACCGGCACGATTAGTTTTTTGGTTAGGTGTGAGCGCGTTTATCTTCGGATTTTAGCTAGTGAGTCGGTCAAACAATGGCCGGCTACCTTTTTCTATCATAAGGATATTCCCGCTCCCGACAAAGCTACTGCCTTGCCGGCTTTCGTCGATGGAGCCGCCACGCCTCAAGCATCTTGGGACGAGGTCGCTCCGGCTCTCAGTGACGATCTGCTTCTCGCCAAGAGGCGGATTGTATATCTGATGAAGCACAAGGGCTTGAGAGGGTCCAACTTGGTCCAGTGTTGGGTTTCTCGCTGGATCCAACCTCTCCAACACCATGGCGACCGACTGATGCATTCCATCACGATGTCGAAAAAAGACTCCCTCCGCATCAGCCCCAAGGCTTTAAAGCCACAAGATTACATAAGCCAAATCAAATGGCTGATAAGGGAACGAATTGAGAGGAAGATCCCGGATCTGTCCCTGGACATGCATATAGCGGAAGATCCTGTTGTGCTGGTAAGTTTTAGCAACAACCCTTTTATGTGTTTCACCTTTGAGTTATTTCACAATACTGAGATACTATCTTCCTTTTAGCTTGCTGACCTCCCCAAGTCGGAATTAGCTCCTATCAAGGGATATCCTCCTGAGTTTCTCAGGAGGAGGAATTTGTCCCACTGCCGAACGTTGTGCCTAGGAAGCGCAAAGCTCCGACAGTGGCTATCGGCACAAAGGAAGTGCCAGTTGTAAAGAGGTACCTTTCCTCACAACTTCCGCCTTTGTACTTTACTCGTGATTTTTTCCAAGATGTAATGTTCTTTGTTCTATTACCTTCTTAGAGCTAAACAACTTGTCAAGGGCAAGGGGAAGGGAACTACTTCAAAGCCCCTGCGTTAGACGAAGCTAATTTGGCTTCCCCTACCATGGCTCCTCCGACTCCTGCCCCTCAACCTTCTGCAGTGCCGGAGATTACTCCATCTCCGATTGTTGCAGAAGATCCGTCTCCCTCAGCAGAGCCAGCAATCCTTGAGTCACACACTGACGTCACCATGGGTAACTCAGGTTTTGATAAGGGTGAATCCTCTTCGGGTAATGATCCCTCGGCAGAAGTTTTCACCGATAACCTCCTGAGCAATTTGGGACTTGCCAAATTTGGCTTATCTTGGAAATCTGCAGAGGAGATCCAACGGTTGGCCAAGGAATGCCTTGAACGCCTAACCATTTCTGCCGAAGAAGAAGCACAAGAAGCGGAGGACGTCAAGTACTCCAAACTTCTCAAACAAATCTGCCTTCGTGATGAGGGACTAAGAGCTGGTGTGTTACCACCTCCACCAGTGATCCCGCTTACCCTTGCCGAGAAGGTTACTACTGAAGTGAACATGTGTCTGAGCAAGCTCACACATGAACATCATGTAAGTCGGAATTCCAACTCACGTTTTCCTTTATTGTACTTTATATCATATCCTCTAGCCCCCAAGCATGAAGTTGGATAGACAATCCGGGTTTATGCTTCCTTAGGACGCCAAAGAATGAACTAGTGTAGCCCCAAGGCTCGTGCTGATATTAGTTACAATAGTAGCCCGAGTCTTTAGTAGACTTCTGACTCTTGGTATTCTGACTTATAGAAAGTTAATTCATATAACCAGGAATTGTTGAAGAATATCTGCAACAAGCGGAGAGAGATCAAAGCTCTCCGACTTGAAAATGCTGAACTAAAAGTTTCCAAGGATGAGGACAAAGGTAAAAATTTCGTGACTCAAACCTTGTATTGCGTTTGCATAGTCGAATATTTTTGTTGAACTGTTGTTCTTTTGACTTACAACACTAGTAAAGCAGTCCTACGCTATGATTGAAGAAGCCGAGAATCTGAAGACCTTGGTGGTGGAAAACAAAGATCTCCGTCGAGAGCTAGACCAGCTCAAGGCGGATCATGAGAAGAGCATTGCTCAAGTTCTCTAATTCTCCTCCATGGCCACCATGGAGCGTGATCGCAAGATTGCACTCCACGAGAAGAAAATCTCGGATCTCAACGATGAGCTATTCAGAGATAAAGACATTTCCGAGGTGCTCCGGGCTGAACTCCAGAGTCTTTGTGAGGAGAAAACCAAAGTCGATGATGTCATCTTTGGTATGCTTCCATCTTTCTGACTTGTCTACATTCTTCGACTCTTTTGACGTCGGATTTATTTAACCGTTTTGCATTATATGCATAGGTCCTTTGAACTTGACGGAATCCACCTCTGTTGAGCCTCGCACCCACCGGCTTACCCAAGTCAGTGATTTGATGCATGACTTCTGCCAATCCCTCGAGGATATTGGCGAAGCTCTCAAGGTTCCGGATATGCATAACATGTCCGACTTTCAGGTGCGAGACAAGGCAAAGGAGATGCCGCAGCTTGTCTAGGACTAGAACATGTCCTATGCGCGATCCGCAGCGCAGAATGCTCTCACAATGGTCATGAGCCACCATGGAAGCATGGAAATCTGGCAAGTGACCAGAGGGTATACTAATGTGGATGAAGACATCCAGGAGCAAGATATCAAAGCCATCATGGACTCCTGTGCCGGATATGGGTGCCACGTAGCTGATTTGACCAGCTACGACACTCCCTTCTTCACCCGCGTGGACACACCGCCTCCGCCTCCCAAAGAAATAGCTGAAGTTTCCAACGATGATCAAACCATATCGGATTTGAACATCTCGGAACGTTATCAAGCCGAGGCTGATGTATCCAATGAACCGGTAGCTCCTATCTCTCCTCCTGCATCATAGATCATCAAGAAGAACAGATGTGTTATTCTGAAAACATTATGGGTCTATAAATAAGTAGCATGATAATTTTTCCTAGTGCTAAGTTTTAATTTATCTATTCAGCACTTTTGATTTTGACATTTTGTTCCTGAAATGTTTGCATAAGCACTTGTATTTTTTGTCTATACTTATTGTTCATCTGATTTCTGCCTCGTCCCTTTCGTGAGCCGGCTAAACTTTCGGCACGGAAACTTTGCCGAGCAACGAAGCTCAATTGCTAAACCAGTTTAAACTCGGATACAAAGTCGGCTTCCAGTACCAACAATTCACTACTCGGAAAATACCCGCATCCGGCAATCAAACAAATAACCAAAGTATAAACTTGGAAATATAGATTTATACCCGAAGGTAGCAATTTTAGAATCGGAAATCTAAGCCAGAACAAACATGAGCAGAAAGTACTTTTAAGTATTCTAGGATTTTCGACTTTGTGACATGATCATTCAAAAATAAGATGGTAAAAAACTTCTCAGAAAAACTTGAGGCAACCAAAACTTTTATTTCTCACCGAACATGTACACATATATGATTACAAAGAAGGATAAACTAAGAATAAAAGGGATGTAGCTGAGAAATATGCCATGGTCTGTCTAACTCATCTGGATTTGTACTGCCTCCAGCTCTCTTTCTCTTCTTAGTAGCAGGTCTTTCTTTGACTGGACGCATATCAGTTAAGTAGTATGAACCATTGTGTAATACTCGACTAACCAAGAAGGGCCCTTCCCATATCGGGGAAAGTTTGTGCATTCTTTGTTGCACCAGCCAGAAAACCAAATCCCCTTTATTGAAAGATCTGTTTTTGACTCTCCGGCTATGATACTTGCGTAACTTCTGCTGATAGGCTGTTGATCTTATTTCAGCAATGGCACGAACTTCTTCGACTAAGTCGATATCATTTTGTCGAGAAACCTCGGCATCCTCTTCGATATACGCGGCCACTCTAGGAGAAGTGTGAATCAAATGACTAGGAAGAACTGCTTCTGCACCATAGACCAAGAAGAAAGGTGTGTATCCAGTTGACCTGTTCGGAGTTGTTCGTAAACTCCATATTACAGAAGGTAATTCCTCTTCCCAAACCGCCGCATTACGTTGTAGTGGTGCTTCGAGTCTCGGTTTTAGGCCTTGTAGGATTAAACCATTTGCTCTTTTAACTTGTCCATTAGCCTATGGATGTGCGACTGACGCAATGTCAAGCCGAATATTTTGTTCATTGCAGAATTCGGCAAGTTCTCCCATAGAGAAATTACTCTCGTTGTTCGTGATAATACTATGCAGATAACCATACCGGATTATAACATCCTCGACAAATCTTTTGGCTATTGCTCCATCACAACTAGTGACGGGTTTAGCCTCAATCCATTTGGTGAATTTAGCCACCATCACTAAGAGGTGAGTAAATCCACTTGGAGCCCGTTTGAACGGTCCTACCATGTCAAGCCCCCAGACCGCAAAAGGCCATGTTATAGGTATTGTTCACAGCTGATCAGCCGGAACATGATCTTGTTTGGCGTACTTTTGGCAACCCTTGCATGTCTTGACCAGCCGTTCGGCATCTGCCTTGGCTGTAAGCTAGAAAAAACCGTGTCGGAAAGCTTTTTCCACTAAAGATTTGGCTACACAATGGTGACCACACTCGCCTTCGTGGATTTCTCTTAAGATTTCCACTCCTTCTTTCGGAGATACGCAACGCTGAAAGACCCTAGACACACCCCGCTTATAGAGCTCACCACTAACTATAGTATAGGCTTTTGCTCGTCGGATGATCTGCCGGCTCAGAACTTCATCTTCGGGTAATTTTCCATCTACCAAATAGTCAAGGTAGGGTTGAGTCCAGCTGGGAATTACAGCCAGAACTGCTATCAAAGGTGAGTCATATTTGGTCGGATATTCCTCGTCCACTCCCTTTATTGAGGGAACTTTGAGGTGCTCTAAAAAATCGCCATCCGGGACCTCTTTCCGTGCAGAGCCTATTCGAGATAATGCATCTGCTTCCTCATTTTCTGCTCGAGGGATGTGTTGAACCTCAAACCCTTCGAACGATTTAGATAAATTGTCCACGACAGCTTTATATGCTGCCATGTGCTTATTTGCATTACAAATATCCGACACTTGCTGAGCAACAAGATCCGAATCTCCGTAACACATCAAACGTCAGATGCCGATATCCTTATCAATCCGGATTCCATGCAGCAGTGCTTCATACTCGATAATATTATTGGTCGCTGTGAAGTGGATCAGCAACACGTATAAAAGTTTATCTCCTTGGGGTGATTTGAGCACCACGCCAGCCCCCGAGCCCCCGTGAGCCTTAGACCCATCAAAATATAGGGTCCAATATTCCGACTCAGGGAGGGTCATATTCTCCTTTGTCTCTGTCCAATCAGCAACAAAGTCGGCAAGGATTTGGGATTTGATTGCTATCCGAGGTTTATACTCAATATCAAAAGCTGAAAGCTCTATGCCCCATTAGGCGACACGTCCTGTGGCATCACTGTTGTTGATTATATCTCTCATTGGAGCTGTGCTCACCACGGTAATTGGATGTTCCTGAAAATAATGTCGCAGCTTACGAGATGCTAAGAACACACCATAAGCCAGCTTTTGATAGTGCGGATGCCGCTGTTTCGATTCTGTTAAGACCTCACTGAGAAAGTAAGTCGGACGCTACACCAAGTTTTCCTGATTTTCCTCCGGTCACTCCACTACCATGACGATACTGACGACTTTGTTTGTCGTAGCAAGATAGAGCAACATCGGTTCCTGTGGTTCCGGGGCTGCAAGGATGGGAGCAAATGAGAGTACTGCTTTCAGGTCTTGCAGTGCAGCTTCAGCTTCGTCGGTCCATACAAAATCCTTGGTCTTTTTCAGGAGTTTGTATAATGGTGCGGCTCTTTCACCGAGCCGGCTTACAAACCGACTGACTGCGGCGATACAACTAGTTAGTATTTGTACGTCCTTCAGGCGAGTTGGCCTGGAAATATTGAGTATAGCCTTGATTTTGTCTCGGTTCACCGCTATGCCTCTTTTAGACACGATGAAACCTAACAATTTTCTGGCTAGGATTCCAAAGAAGCATTTCTTGGGTTGAGCATTATGTTGTATTTTCATAGATTGGCGAACGTTTCCTCCAAGTCGGAAATCAATGTTTCCTTCTTTTTGGACATCACCGCAATATCATCCACATATGCGTGTACATTGCGTCCGATTTGATCGTGGAGGCAACGTTGCATTGTGCGTTGGTATGTAGCTCCTGCGTTTTTCAGCCCAAAGGGCATCGTAACGAAATAGAAGGTTCTGAAGGGGGTTATGAATGAAGTTTTGACTTTGTCAGATTCCTTCTCTGGATTTGGTGATAACCGGAATATGCGTCGAGAAATCAGAGGAGTTCCGAGCCTGCCGTAGAATCGATAACTTGATCAATCCTAGGCAGAGCGAACGGATCTTTGGGACAAGCCTTGTTCAAGGCAGTATAATCAACACACATCCTTAAATCAGTGGTGTCCTTTCTAGTGACCATTACATGAATGGCCGAACACTCAGTGTGGATGACCTCTTCTATGAATCCGGCTAACTCAAGCCGTGCTAGTTCCTTAGCTATTGCCTTATGCTTTTCATCGCCAAAACGTCGTAAGGACTGTTTGACGGGTTTAGCGTTCAGGTTTACATTTAGAGAGTGCTCGGCAAGTTCCCTAGGTACTCTAGTCATGTCAGATTGCTGCCATGTGAAGATATCTTGATTTGCTTTGAGGAACTTGACGAGCGCGCTTTCCTATGCGCTATCTAGGCCTACGCCTATCTGGGTCACCTTGGAGGGGTCATCATCCTTCAATGGCGTCTTCTTCGCCTCTTTGGATGCCTTGAACTCCGGATTCAGCTTTGTCACCTCCTTCTTTGTTGCGGGCATCTCGGACGGATCTATGCTCTTCTTGATATCCTGGTACTCCTGGGCATGCAACACAGCTTCAGCAAAGGCGGCATTTCCATCCTCGCACTCTCGCGCTTTCTTCGGGTCTCCCCTGATGGAGATCATGATGTTGGGACCTGGAATTTTCATCATATTGTAAATGTAACACGGATGAGCCACAAAAGCCCAGTAAGCCGGACGTCCGAATATAGCGTGGTATGCGCTCTTGAACGGGACCACTTCGAATGAAAGTGCCTCCGTCTGGTAGTTCTTTGGAGTTTCAAAGGTAACATCCAAAGTGATTTCCCCCAGGGAATTTGGTTGTCTTCCTGGGACAACCCCGTGAAAGATCACAGAGCTGTGGTTCAGCTGGGTCTCCGAGATCTTCAACCGGCATAGCGTTTCGACATACAGAATGTTAATGCTGCTGTGGCCGTCCATGAGAGTCTTGGAGAAACCATAGCCATCAATAAGTGGATTGACGACTAAGGCGTATTTTCCTCGCTTGTGCAACTTAGGCGGATGATTAGCACGGTCAAAGGTGATTGCCACTTCTGACTAGTCGAAAAACTACGGGACAGCCGGAACTGTTGCATTGAGCTCATGTAGAACTGCTTTCTTGACCTTTACTGGTTGAGATCCGAGGAAGGTGACGTAAGTGTCTTTCTTGGTTAGAAATTTTTTCTTCCCTTCCGGCTTGGGATTTGAAGCATCAGCTTCCTGCATGTCGGAATCTTCCTTGGTCTCTTTATCTTTTTCAGGATTCTTCTTTCCCTTCTTTCGCTTAGCCCTGTAGCCAGCGGTATCATCTCTTTTAATGTCGTCATTAAAACGACACTCGGCGTTTGTGTGGGACGAGCCCCCATTGGCGTCTAGGTGATGCACACATGGGTTATTGGCAATGTTGGCCCAAGAATAGGTTTTGCCAGGCTGCTAGTCTCCTCTACCTTGAAATCCTGACGTCCCACGACCGCCTCCGCAGCCACCTCCACGTCCTCCTCGTCCTCCAGACCCAAAAGTAGCAGTGACTACTGCCGTTTCCGTGTTGGGCTTTTCTTCCGAGGTATTCCTGCGCTTCTGAGCTTGTTGCTTTGGTTGTTTTGCCGACTGTGGCACAGCGAGGGCGTTTAGTAATCCCTATGCATTGTCGTCAGCTTCTGCATACTTGCTTGCTATTTCTATCATCTCTCCCAAATCAGTGACTTTGTCACACTTCAAGCGATGACGTAGTATACCAATTGGGAGACCTACAATGAAAGCTTCAATCGCAGTTTGGTCGTTTAATCCTTCACAGGAGTTCTTAGTGTCGATCCATCGTCCGAGATAATCCCGGTAAGTTTCTCTGGCTTTCTGGGTGCAACACTGTAGGTCTCCTACCGTACAGGGCCTCCGGTATGTGCCTTCAAAATTCCGAAAGAACGCACTTTGCATGTCATACCAGTTGTGGATGGTGTTCTCCGGAAGTTCATTGAGCCATGATCGTGCCGTCTTCCGCAACATGAGTGGGAGATATCGGGTTGCGACCAAGATGTTTCTGCCTCTGGCGATACAACAAGCTTGGAAGAAATCCTGGAGCCAGGTATTTGGCCGAGCTATACCGTCGTAGGCTTGAATATGTCTTGAGATAGCAAATCCTTCCGGGAATTTTGTAGTTCTTATGCGTGGTCCGAAGCACTTTGGGACTACGTATATATCATCGTTTTCATAGCGCCGCGCCTCTATGTTGGAATTAATCATGTGCCTTGCGTCACTTGGGGACAAAGATCGTCCCTAATGACGGCTATGGCTGCGGTGCCTTGGAGCCGGACTTCGGCTTCTCCCACCACCTCCTCCACCACGACGTCCTCCGGGGCCTCCTTGGGGGCCGTTATGATGGCTACTTGGTGGGGAAGGTGGAGCAGCTGGGTTGTTTCCGGCTGATCGTCGACCTTCGTCCGGAGCGTCATTATTCCGGTTCCGGGGAGGATCTTCATTGTGACGAGCCCCCTGCCGGTTTGACTCGGCACGATGTCCGTCGTTCCTTCGTCCATCATCCGGACGGCTTGCATTTCTAGGAGGTGGCATTCTTTGTCGGTCCTCCTCTCGACGTTTCTCTCTATCTTCTTCCCTGCGATCTTTCGACTCTCGCCGGGGAGGGTTCTTCGGGTTCAGTTCATCAATTGCCTCTTGCTCCACAACTGGGGTAACGTTACGCCAGTCACGTGCAGCTTTGTGGTGCTATCCTAAAGATCTGGTTCTTGAGTAGTTGTCTTCCCAACGGTCGCAACGGTGTTGTTGTTCCAGAACACGTTGGCATCTTACATCAGCCTAGGCCGGATCTGTGTGACATTGGTCAGAGTGGGAGACTAGTTTTTGGCTTCTAGACAGGGCGACCTTTTGCTGCTCCAGACCCTTGTTGTGTAGCTTAATGCCCAATCAGATCTGCTCCTGGCCTGGATTAGCAGATAGGATTTCTCGAGCCGCAACGGTGTTCTGTACTGGTGTTGGATACACCCATTCCCCGTTGCTATCACGCCGAGGCATCCCATGTTCTCCTCCAAAGAGGACTTTGTGAATCTGCGGGAACTGGTCGTCATGAGTATGACGTTTCCTGGTCTTCTGATGTTGCCTGGAGTTGTACTTCTCCACAGTTGCCATGCATTTCTTTTCTTCCTTGAGATTTTTGGCTTCATCGAGGAGTACTTGGCGACGCACTTCTAGGGTTTGGGCCCATTCGTCCAGCTCCTCTGTAGTAAGTTTTGCAGCTGTAGGAATAGGTGTTGTTAATGCAGCATCGATGAGTTTACGTGCACCTTCAGTGATCACGTGTCCATCCACTGACTCTTCTTTGGGCTCTTCTGGGATAAGTGCTCCATCCGAGTCTTCCTCATATTCCTCGGCAATCACCTCCTCTGTCAGAGGGTCTTTTGCCGGGGTCTTGTTCTTCTTGTTCTTCTTCTTTGCCTTCTTGGCAACGCCGGTAGCAAAGACGACTTTGGGCCCGTTTCCCGGAGTCAAACTTTGATCGGTACTTTCAGCAATTTGGTTCTCAAGATCATTTCCAAGATCCATATTGTCCTGTGCTATGGGAGAGCTTTCTCCGGATCCTTCGTCCATGTCTGCTCCTTCTATAGCAACTGTGGAGTTAACCTCCTCTTCATATTCCGCGAAGAACTTCTGGAAATCTGCCGACGTCATGGAGTTATCCAAAGATGACGATAGTTCGACGCTTGTTCCGATAGCCTCTAGCATAGAGTATGTGTTGTCTCCAGCATCAGCGGAGCCGGATCCGGATCCCACATATCCGACAAAGTGCGATGCACCTCTCCTGAGATAACTGCGGTCTTCATAATAGACTTTGTCGAAGCGCCTGATGGTCTCGAGGATTTCATCTATGCCTGAGTTTTGCATCATCATGCGTCTTAGTGTGTATCTTAGGAAAGGCATGTCGTCCCGGCATCATCAGAGCCGGAACCAGCGTTGTTGCTATGCTCCTCCTGGATTTCGACTTTAGTGGGTGGGTTGATCTGGGATTCAGTCTCTCTAGGGAGATCCACTCCAGATTCAACTTGGACCGCCAGGTCTACTTCAGGCTTGGATTTCTCCACTATCTCCGCAACTGGTGCGGGCTGGGTGGGATTAGGGTTTTATGAGATCCGGAACTCTACCGCCTCCGCGGACAAAGGGGACCCAGAAATTTCTTCTACCTCTATCATCACCGCTGGGGTGGGTGGTACAGGTTCAGCAAAGCTGATGTAAACATCGATCTCGCCAAAAGATGAGAGGACGATGAGAGGGATGTCACTGGCGTAGAGTATGCGACAGACATCGATAGTTTTGCCGATTCCGATTCTTGCAGATTCCGCTCGGAACATAGATCCGAAGCTCACCGGCCCCATGGTGGGCACCAACTGTCATTGGATTGATGACAAGTACGCCATGAGGGGTCCTCAAGGTGTGTGGAAGAGAGGGGTGTGAGGCATATGGTGTTCCAGGATGGTGAGCACACAAGTTTACCAAGGTTCGAATCCGCCAGCTTTGGATGGATCCTACTCCTGCTAGCAATCCAGTAATACGGCAGAGCCGGAATATGGGTTACAAGGGTTCGCCTATGCGAGTTGAGATTGTAGACTATTGGGTGCCCTAAAGGCTCTCCCAAGGACGACTTATATAGATATCCGGCCTAGGGTTTACAGGAGAGATCTATCCGGCTACGACTAAGAGTCGGTTACAGAGTACATCTTGAACTACAAGTAACACTATGGGCCTATGTCGGTAAGTCTTCTGGGCCTTCCTGTAGCCGGACTGGACTCCGTCTCTTCTCTCTGACTGGGCCGCCCGTGAAGCAAAGCTCTAACCCGAAGTGGGCCACCCTGGTCAGCGAGGAACTATGAGGATAGCCGAAAAGTATATCCCCAACACCACGTGCTCTCCCCTATCCCCTGGCCATCACCACGACACGTCAAAAAGGTTGCGTCGCCTGCAAAATCAAGCAAGCACAAAACATCGGTCTATATAATTTGAAATCCAGCGGACACACAAACATCAGAATCATAGCCCTAGCTAGCCTCGGTCCCATCGATGCTCACCGACGAGGCACCTGCGACTACATCGGCATTAAGGTGCACCTCAAGCTTGTGGATTGCCCACAAGAAATAGAAAATTGATTTTCCCTATCTCCTCTCTCTTCCATTTTATATTTTGAAAATTGTGAGGCTCTTTGTGTTGCTTTTTATAATTTGAAATTCGTGAGGTTGTTTATGAATCCGTTTTGCTTTCTAGAGTAGTTTTCAAAACACGATCAAATTTTGAGGCATGCATATTCTTAGCAAGAAGTTGCATCTTGCCAAAGTCCCACTCGTTCTTGATACATTGACTGCCTGGTGGCTCCACTGAACAGATTTTCGCAAGGTGTGAAGTTAATTTCGAAACACAGCCAAAATTGCGAAACACGGTGAGTCATAGCCTCTTTGATTATTTCAAAAACACGGTCAAATTTCTAGGCATGCATATTCTTAGCAATAAGTTGAATCATTCCAAACTCCCACTCGTTCTCGATACATTGACTACCTGGTGGGTCTAGTGAACATATTTTCGCAAGGTGTGAACTTAATTTCAAAACAAACACAAAATTTCAAAACGCGGTGAGCCATAGCCACTTTGATTGTTTTCAAAACATGACCAAATTTCTAGGCATGCATATTCTTACCAATAAGTTGAATCATTCCAAACTCTCACTCGTTCTAGATACATTGACTGCCTGGTAGGTCCAGTGGTCAGATTATCACAAGGTGTGAAGTTAATTTCGAAACGTAGCCCAACTTTCAAAACACGGTGAGTCATAGTCTCTTTGATTGTTTTCAAAACACGGTCAATCTTTCGAGTCATGCATATTCTTAGCAAGAAGTTGAATCTTACCAAACAACTCTTACTTGTTCTCGATACATTGACTGCCTTGTGGGTCCACCAAAAATATCATCACAACGGGGTGAAGTTAAGTTTGAAACACCGCCAAAATTTCAAAACACGGAGAGTCATAGTCTCTTTGTTTGTTTTCAAAACATAGTCAAATTTCTAGGCATGCATATTCTTAGCAAGAAGTGAAATCTTGACAAACTCTCACTCGTTCTTGATACATTAACTGCCTGGTGGGTCCACTGGACATATTTTCGCAAGGTATGAAGTTAATTTCGAAACACAGCCAAAATTTCGAAACACGGTGAGTCGTAGCCTCTTTTATTGTTTTCAAAACACGGTTATATTTCTAGGCATGCATATTCTTAGCAATAAGTTGTATCATTCGGAACTCTCACTTGTTCTCGATACATTGACTGCCTGGTGGGTCCAGTGAACAGATTTTCGCAAGGTGTGAAGTTAATTTCAAAACGCACGCAAAATTTCAAAACGCGGTGAGCCATAGCCACTTTGATTGTTTTCAAAACATAGTCAGATTTCTAGGATGCATATTCTTAGCAATAAGTTTAATCAGTGCAAACTCTCACTCGTTCTCGATACATTGACTGCCTGTGTGGGTCTAGTGAACAGATTTTCGCAAGGTGTGAAGTTAATTTTGAAACGCACACAAAATTTCAAAACACGGTGAGCCGTAGCCATTTCAAAACACATTCAAATTTCTAGGCATGCATATTGTTAGCAATAAGTTGAATCATTCCAAACTCTCACTCGTTCTCGATACATTGACTGCCTGGTAGGTCTATTGAATAGATTATTGCAAGGTGTGAAGTTAATTTCGAAACACAGCCAAACTTTCAAAACATGGTGAGTCATAGTCTCTTTGATTGTTTTCAAAACATGGTCAAACTTTCAAGGCATGCCTATTCTTAGCTAGAAGTTGAATCTTGCCAAATAACTCTCACTCGTTCTCGATACATGGACTACCTGGTGGGTCCACTGAAAATATTATCACAAGGTGTGAAGTTAATTTCGAAACACAGCCAAAATTTCAAAACACGGTGAGTCATAGTCTCTTTGTTTGTTTTCAAAACACGGTCAAATTTCTAGGCATGCATATTCTTAGCAAGAAGTTTAATCTTGCCACAATCTCACTCGTTCTTGATACATTGACTTCCTGGTGGGTCCACTGAACAGATTTTCGCAAGGTGTGAAGTTAATTTCGAAACACAGCCAAAATTTCGAAACACGATGAGTCATAGCCTCTTTGATTGTTTTGAAAACATGGTCAAATTTCTAGGCATGCATATTCTTAGCAATAAGTTGAATCATTCCAAACTCTCACTCGTTCTCGATACATTGACTGCCTGGTGGGCCTAGTGAAGAGATTTTCCCAAGGTGTGAAGTTAATTTTGAAACACACACAAAATTTCAAAACGCGGTGAGCCATAGCCACTTTGATTGTTTTCAAAACACGGCCAAATTTCTAGGCATGCATATTCTTAGCAATAAGTTGAATCAGTCCAAACTCTCACTTGTTCTCGATACATTGATTGCCTGGTAGGTCCACTAAAAATATTATCGCAAGGTGTGAAGTTAATTTCGAAACACAGCCAAACTTTCAAAACACGGTGAGTCATAGTCTCTTTGATTATTTTCAAAACACGGTCAATCTTTCGAGTCATGCATATTCTTAGCAAGAAGTTGAATCTTGCCAAACAACTCTTACTTGTTCTAGATACATTGACTGCCTTGTGGGTCCACTGAAAAGATTATCGCAAGGGGTGAAGTTAATTTCGAAACAACACCAAAATTTCAAAACACGGGGAGTCATGGTCTCTTTGTTTGTTTTCAAAACACGATCAAATTTCTAGGCATGCATATTCTTAGGACGAAGTTGAATCTTGACAAATTCTCACTCGTTCTTGATACATTGACTACTTGGTGGGTCCACTGGACAGATTTTCGCAAGGTATGAAGTTAATTTCGAAACACAGCCAAAATTTCGAAACATAGTGAGTCATAGCCTCTTTTATTGTTTTCAAAACACGGTCAAATTTCTAGGCATGCATATTCTTAGCAATAAGTTGAATCATTCGAAACTCTCACTCGTTCTTGATACATTGACTGCCTGGTGGGTCCAGTGAATAGATTTTCGCAAGGTGTGAAGTTAATTTCTAAACGCACGCAAAATTTCAAAACGCGGTGAGCCATAGCCACTTTGATTGTTTTCAAAACACAGTCAAATTTCTAGGCATGCATATTCTTAGAAATAAGTTGAATCGGTCCAAACTCTCACTCGTTCTCGATACATTGACTACCTGGTGGGTCCAGTGAACATATTTTTGCAAGGTGTGAAGTTAATTTCGAAACGCACGTAAAATTTCAAAGCACGGTGAGCCATAGACACTTTGATTGTTTTGAAAACACGGTCAAATTTCTAGGCATGCATATTCTTAGCAATAAGTTATAATCATTCCAAAATCTCACTCGTTCTCGATACATTGACTGCCTGGTAGGTCCACTAAACAGATTATTGCAAGGTGTGATGTTAATTTTGAAACACAGCCAAACTTTCAAAACGCGATGACGAGGGTTTAACTCATCAATGCCCCATTGTTATGGACTTGGGTTTTGGAGAAGGAGGGAGCGCTGGAGACATCTATCGGCTAGCAAACAAGCACACAGGGGACAAAGGATTTACCCAGGTTCAGGCCTCGTAGAGGTCCCTACTCCTGCTTGTCTGCTCGTGGAATTATCGAAGGAGTCGAAAGTTACAATGGTGCGCAGATGCAATCTGGCAAGGGTTGTGGAACTAGGGTTGCGTGTGTCCTTCTCGCCGCCCCCTCCTAGCCTTTATATAGATAGGCTAGGTCTCGGGTAGCAGGTCGAGTCGGTTACAAGTTAGGGTTTTCCCCTTCAAACTTTCTATCTTTAGCTTCTTCTTGTCCTTCAAGGAATCGAGAGTCCGCAAGTTACTCGAGTCCTTTCATCCGGGCCTTGGCGACACCGTGGGCCTGTACGTATTTGGACCATATATAGAAAGCACGAGTACCTGTAGGGTATACCCATGTCAGTAGCCCCCGAGTGTCCAGTGGAATCGTAGATTCGACTAGGGACTTTTTGAAGTCTTCGAGTGCCTGAATGAGTACATTTCGACTGCTTTTATTTATGTCATAGGGATTGTTGATATACGTGCCTGATATAGTCGAAGTATCGGTATCAGTTAACCACCTTAGGGTGAAACAACGTAATCTACTCAAACTCGAGTCCCCGGACTCGAATTCAGAAAAGCTCTGGCGTAATTCGACTCAAGCCACGGAGGTCTTACAGGAGTCGAATTCCAGTTATATGGGTGTGAGCACTTGACGCGTCCGTCAAGGCATGTTCATCGTGCCTGTAGACACGGATATATTTCTGGTAGTGCGCAGTTAAATGCGTTGCCAGGCTATATTCAGGTCTTACCTTCACGCTGTAAGCGTGGCATCCGAATTTTATCATCACGGAGACGATTCGGGCGACCCAGGAGACATAATCTCTTTGTACGGAAAAATATGAGACGGTGTCGCCATGAACTGCGAGTGCGGATGTTATCAACACACAGTTTTTACACAAATAGTCATAGGGTGCGCGACCAGCGCTCCCTATGGGAGTAGCCCCCGGGTGCCTGGTTGAGTCGAAGACTCAGGCAGGGAGTAAATAACTTTTGCGCCTGCTGTCATCTTTTGCTTGTTTGTTTCAGTCGAAGACTCAGGCAAGGACTAAAACACTGTTGCGACTGCTGTCGTCTTTTGTTTGCTTGTTTTAGTCGAAATTGTTTTCGGCGCTCCCTATGGGAGTAACCCATGTCCGTAATCGAACCGTGTTTCGAGTAGTTGGGTTTGATTGTAGTTGCCCATATTCCTGCAATAAGAAGAGAAAAACGTAGGGTGCGCGGCCAGCGCTCCCTATGGGATTAGCCCCCGAGTACTTGGTGGAGTCGAAAACTCCAGCAAGGACTAAAGTAGTCGAAGTTGTCCGCTGCGTAGCTTTGATGACGTCAGTGCTGACAATTATATGACCTCAATTGCTCGCGTGAGCGAGTTTAACGGGACGTGACGAGCGGTGGGTCCCACCTCCTGACTTTGATTTGACTGGGCGTGCGTAATCTTATTTTTAACTGTGTCTCCTCGATTTCTGCGCGTAATGGGAGAAGTGGGGGGACGGTTCGCGCTTCCTCTTCTCCACGTGTCCAACGCGATGCGTGCCACGCGCCCAATAGGGTTTTTGTCAGCTGTTGGATAGCATCTCTGAGGTGTTAAGTAGCGGCGTTGCGGCGGTAATTTTCCATCTGCACTCTTTCTTCTTCGCTGCCATCTCCATTGCTGCTGTTCTTCTACTTTTCCCTGCGCTCGTCTCCTCCACAGCGTTGGACCACCTCCTTTCGTTTCCAAGCTACTTTCTACGCTCTCATCACCGCCACGCAATGGGGAAAAAGAAAGGAGGCGCTGCCGCTGATTCCGCAGCCACCGTCGCCGCGGGGAAGAAGAAGGGTGGCTCCGTTGCTGCGGGCACCAGCGCCACTGCCAGCGGAAAGAAGAAGGTCGCGGGCACCCACGTGACCAATGGTGCATGGCGCCCCTCTATCATCAAGGCATCGGATCTCCGTCTTCTTCGCCAAGATGGAGCTATCTCTGCAGTAGTCGTCGATGCGCGCGTCCCCAGCGGTGAGACCATTCCTGCTCCTCCCGCTAGTTTTCGAGTGATGTTTCTCGCATTCGTCATTCGCAGTCTCTCCTTGCCTCTCCACCCCTTTCTTAGGGATCTTCTTTGTTTCTATGGGATCCAGCTTCATCAGCTGTCCCCAAATTCGATTCTCCACATCACCTGCTTCATCACCCTTTGCGAGTGCTGGCTCAGAATCGAGCCACACTTTGGTCTTTTCAAGCGCTTGTTTAAATTGAAGCGTCAGTCCGCATCTGGCTCTTTAGTTTATGACGTAGGTGGCTGCGGAATCCATGTCGACCCATCCGCCACCTACTTCGATATCATGCTCACCAAGTTCGTCGAGGGATGGAGGGACAAATGGTTCTATGTCCGCGATCAGAAGGCCGAAGATGAGAACTTTGGACTCGCGCCCTTCGATCCTGCGACTCCCTGCAAGAAGATGCGTTCTTGGAAGAACGTAGTGATGCCTGGCGAACTTGAGGAGACAGACGTGCTATATCAGCATGTCTGCGACCTCGAGAGTTGCATAGGCGCAGAAGAGGGAGGCTGCGCCCTTATCAGAACTTGGCTGCACCGTCGCATCCAGCCTCTCCAAGCCAGAGTCCATCCCATGTTTCAATGGGGTGGCGCTGATGATAACACTCGCTTGTCTGCCGATGGCATGTCCGCGAGTGAGGTGGATAAGAGGGTTCGATTGGTCACAAAGTACACTGACAAGGATGTGCTTCCCAGTGAACCAGTCGTTCCTCCGTTTGATGCTTCGAATCCCCCTCCTGAGGTACAGTTGTGCTACGCAGTAGCTTATTTTCGCGATTGCTTTTTCTGTTGCTTACTTGTTCTTTTTGCTGATCTTTGCTGTTTGTATGCAGGATTGGGCGGTGTCGCCCTGTATGCCTCCTCTTCCCGAGGGGATTATTCCTGGCGAGGCTTTGGAAGAGGACGAGTCTGAATCGACTGTCCCTTCTGATGTAGCAGAGGAAGCCCCCGAGTCCGAGAGTCCGGATACTCGCAAGCATTCGCGCAGTGAGGATTCAGACGCGTCGACTCCTTCGACTCTAGAAGGCACGGCTGTTGGCGCGGAGTCGCCAATTCTAGCCGTTCCTGTGAGGGCTGTGGCACTGTCTTCTCGCAAGAAGATGCGATTGCCCAAGGAGTCTTCGTCGAAGTCGGCGGAGGCCACGTTTGACCTTGACAAGTTTGACTAGTAAGTTTGTGAGTTCATTCATTCTTTTCTATTGTCTTCTTGTTGGCTTTGCCCTGGAGTTGGCCCTTTCTCAATGTGGATTTGATCTTGTAGTCAAGAGGCGTCGTCATCTTCTAGCAGCGTCGAGTTTTTGAAAGAATCAGGAGTCGCGACCTCAAGGGCCAAGGTGGAGGTCGAGCGCGCTCCTTCTCCTCCGGCGGCGGCCCACTCCGGGCACTATTCTTCAAGCTCTCCTCACGTAGGGGAGCATCGAATGGTTGTTCGGATGACGGTTCAGCAAACTTCTTCGGAGTTGCTAAAGGACCATGTAAGTATATCTTTCCTTCTTTTTAGTGTGGCAGTCGACGACTTCTGTGGCCCTCTTTAATTCCTTCTTTTGTGCGACAGTTCCTTGTAAAGGAAGCCGCGCAAGTAGCGGAGCAGGTGATGGCGATGGGTCGCTAGCATGCAATGCTGGAGACGCGTCACCGCGTTGTCGAAGTGAGTCGTCTACACTTATTCTTTTTCGTCTTCTCCTTTTTTGGTATAGTCGACGGATAGTCAACCTTTTATTGCTATGTATCTGAGCATAACGCGTTGCAGCGCGACGTCGCCACCTTGGAAAAGACGTTAGCTGCAGCTATGAAGGGGCGCGACGAGGCAATCGCGACTCGTGATGATGCGCAGAAGCGCGAAGAAGATCTGTGTGCCTCCTTTGCTGCCAGGGAAAAGTTGTTTGAGGAGCAACTATTCTCAGTCGCCAAGGCCCTCTCAGGTACCTTTGCTGGTAGATATGGCATTGTTGTCCTTCTCTACATCTAGAGTTTTGCCTGTGGCACTGGAGGTTTGATCCATGTGTGTGTTTTCTATACAGATGCTGGCGACTTGAACTTTGACCCCCAGGCCCTTCATCGCGATGACGCTCTGGCAGGCGCGGTGTCTGCAGTCGAGGACCGAAGCGCCGCCATCCAAGATACATTGTCTAAGGCCAAGGTCGCCCTTAGTCGCCTCCGGGAGGAGTTGATGCCGAAGGCGGAGCTGGTCGATAATATGGACGAGCTGGCGGAGTCACTCGCTGGGGGTGTGCCTGCCACCTACAAGAACTCCCTCCGCGCGGCTAGCGCGACCATGTCACTCGCCATGGTGCAAGCCCACGGAGTCGAGGTAGATCCCTTTGCGGTGTTGAAGGCGATGCATGTTGGCGCAGACGGTCATCAGGTAGTCTTTGCTCCCTTTGCGACTGCCTATGCCAAATATGGCCATTCCTTGATAAATACCGTTGCTAAGTATTCGGAGGAGCTCCAACGTGCGAAGAAGGCGGCGAAATCTTCGACCTCAGGGGCCGGCGGAAAGTCAGTGGTTTCTGATACTGCCACGGACTTGATGAAGCCCCCGAAGCCGTCGAAGTCGAAGAAGCCAGCTGCTCCGTAGTTAGCTTGTTGTAATAGTTGATGAGTTGCCCTTTTGGTCTAAGAACATGCCTGCTAGCGAGTGTGTTTGTGAACACTTATGCTTATCTTGAATGCATCTGTTCCCCTTGCCTTTGTGTTAATTTGGTCGCCTTATTTGCCTCTGTCTTGACTTGTGGTAGGGTACGTCAAGTGATCCTGTGGGGGGAACCCAGGACTCGCCATCTCTTGGTGAGAAAGTGGCACCACCACGCTCCAGAGTAGAGGAGCTATCCTTGTTGTCGTGACTTCGTGACCGCGTGAAGCAGCTGGAGCGTGAGTAGCCCCTGATCCGCGGTAATGCAGACGTGTGGAAGTCGAAGGCGGAAAAGGCCGCCGCCCGCAAGCAATATCTGCTTGGCGAGGTGACGCAGCTGGGCGACCAGTTTAAGTGTTAGTTTGCTCATTCTCATCTTTTCCTTTGTAGTTAGTCGCAACGGTACGTTGTACTCATGTTGTTGATGCTGCTTCGTGTAGTTGTTAGCGCACGCCATCCACAGGAGGAGAAGGATAGGATTGCCATTCGCCTTCATGATCTTACCCAGGAGCAACTTCAAGAGAGTGGATACTTCTGGGTAGATCATGATCGTGCGACTGCGTTGGCGACCCTGCAGGATCGCGCCTCGCGAGTGCTGCTCTTCCTGAAGAAGTCGCAGTCGTCCTTGAAGAACATTTATTGGGCGATGTTCCCGTTGGATGACACTCCGTCAAGCCTGCTGGCTCTCCTGGCCAAATTTCAAGGTATGTCTGCGATTCACGAGTGCGTGAGGCATCAATTGGTGGCTGGTGCCAAGGCTGCCCTCTCAATGGTGCGATTGCACAGGCCTGACGTGGATGTCGCCGCCATTGCCTTTGGACCGCCAGCACCGCCAGCAGGATTTGCCTGGGATATGGTACCGCATTATCAGGCGATGGACCGTCCAGCAGAGGAGATCGTCGACTTCTTCCAGGAACAAACCAACGTTCTTCTGTTGCAATAGTAGCCAAATTTGTATCCTGCACATAAGCGTATTTGTGTTGTAAAGTTCATATATATATTTGTATACAATTTATTGTTGAACGTGTACATATGGCTTTGTAAGCGAAAGGTGCGTTGCACTATGCGAGTCCTTTTCGTTAGCCTGGCCATCTTTTCTTGGCCCCTTTGTCAACCTGCCAGGTGCGTTGCAGCTGGGTTGGGTTTGTGTTAAGCGGTTCGATTGATGTGCCAGCTACTCAGGATATCGCTTTTTGGGTTCGAAGAATAGATGTATGTGGGGTGGCGTAGCCCCCGAGTATAAAAATTGACAAAGTAAAGGAGAACATGGAGTTTTGGGGCACTTAGCTTTTATTTATTCGAAGAACAGTGCGAAGTACAATGTGCGGCTAAGTAGCCTTGGCTGAGTAGCCTTATTTGCGATGTAAAAGTAAAACTACTAGGGGTAGAAGCTTCGCAGTTGTGCGACGTTCCAAGGGTTGGAGTATGCAACTCCTATCTCTAGATCTTTAAGGCGATAGGCGCCACCTGGGATTACTTCTGTAATCACGTACGGTCCTTCCCAGGGGGACTCGAGCTTGAGATGCCCCTGCTGCTTCAGTCGCAGGACCAAGTCTCCTTCGACGAAAGATCTAGGGCGAAGCCTTCTACTGTGGTAGTTGCGCAGGTTCTACTGGTAGATCGTTGATCTTTCTGCGGCGATTTCCCTTGCTTCGTCAACGAGGTCGACGGAGTCCTCGAGTGCGAGGGATGACTCTTGTTCGCTGTAGGCGACCACGCGCGGCGCTTTGTATCGTACCTTAGCTGGTAGCACCGCCTCTGCTCCATGCACCATAAAAAATGGCGTGTAGCCCATGGCGTTGTTTGGAGTTGTACGTAGGCTCCATAGGACAAATTGCAGTTCATCTGGCCAGCAGCCCGCGGCTTGTTCGAGTGGTCGGAGGAGTCGTTTCTTGATGCCGCTACAGACGAGCCCATTTGCTTTTTCCACCTGACCGTTGGTCTGTGGGTGCGCTACTGAGGTGTAGCTGATGTTGATCCCCAGGTTCTCGCAGAATTCTTGGAACTCTTTGGATGTGAAGTTCGTCCCGTTGTTGGTGATGATGCTGTACGACACGCCGAAGCGGTAGATGATGGACTCGAAGAATTTGACTGCGATGTGCCCTGATTGGTTGGTCATTGGCATAGCCTCGATCCACTTGGTGAATTTGTCGACTGCAACCAATAGGTAGACGTATCCTCCGCGTGACGACCTTGGAAGCTTACCAACCATGTCGAGCCCCCCTTGTGCGAAGGGCCAGGCCAATGGGATTGGCCGTAGCTCAACGCCCGGTGCGTGCGGCTTGTCCGCGAATCGCTGGCAAGCGTTGCATTTTTGGACGATGTCCTTGGCGTCGCACATGGCCGTAGGCCAGTAGAATCCAACTCGTAGAGCTTTGGCAACGAGGGCGCGACTGCCAGCGTGGTGCCCGCAGGTCCCTTCATGGATGTCGAGGAGAACTGCTCTTCCCCATGGAGATGCATCGCTGTAGCACTCCTGTGATGCTGCGTTTGTACAGTTCACCGTTGATGACGGCGAATGCCTTGGAGCACCGCGCGATGTGCCGTGCATCTGTCGGATCGTCCGGTAGCCTCTTGCTGAGGAGGTACGTGATGTACGGCTGCATCCATGATTGCTCAATCACCATGACGCTCATTGTTCCTTCGAGTCCGGTGTCCAGCTCCAAGTCATCGAGTGCCATGGGATCATTGGGTGGCGTAGCCCCCGAGTCTGTTGCTGCGCTTGTTTTCTTCTCTGCGGCCTTTGGCTTGATGGAGCGTTCGCAGATGCGCTCAGAAATACCCCAGGTGGTATGGGGGCGTAGGTAGAGCCTATGTTGGCGAGTGCGTCTGCCTCCTCGTTGCTTTCGCGACCTACGTGTCGCAACTCGCAACCATCAAAGTCTCCCTCGAGTGTATCGTAGAGGTCGCGGTACGCGATCATGTTGTTGTTCAGTGCGTCGCACTCGTGCATTGTTTGGTTGACGACCAGCTTGGAGTCGCCATATATGATGAGCCTCTTGGTGCCACAAGCTTTTGCCATCCTCATCCCGTGTAACAAGGCCTCGTATTCGGCCTCGTTGTTTGAGGCTGTGAACTGCATTCGCAGGATATATTTCAGCTTGTCCCCTTGAGGTATTGTCAGTATGACACCTGCGCCTGCTCCGTCTTTCCGCTTGGACCCATCGAAGTGCATTGTCCAGAGGTAGGACATATCTGGCTTATCTGGGAGTTGGTTTTCCATCCAGTGCACGAGGAAGTCAGGGAGAACTTGCGACTTGATTGTGTCGCGCTTTTCGTATGTGATGTCTCGTGGAGACAGTTCTATTCCCCAAAGTGCGACTCGCCCCGTGGCATCGGGGTTATTGAGGATATGTCCCAATGGGGCATCGCTGACTACCACGATTGGGTGTTCCTAGAAGTAGTGGCGCAGTCGTCGGGCGGTCATGAAGACGCCATACGCCAGCTTCTGGTAGTGCGGGTACCGCTGTTTTGTTGGCGTGAGGACCTCGCTGAGGTAGTATACTGGGCGTTGTACGCCATGGACCTTGTTTTCCTTAGCCCGCTCGACGACAAGCACTATGCTGACCACCTGGTTGGTGGCGGAGATGTACAGCAATAGTGGTTATCTTTCTCGTGGAGTCACCAGCACTGGTGAAGTGGATAGCAGGCGCTTGAGATCTTCGAATGCCTCTTGTGCTTCATTGGTCCACTCGAATTTTTCAGCTTTGCGGAGGAGCTGGTAGAAGGGCAGCGCCTTTTCACCCATCCGACTGATGAATCGACTGAGTGCCGCGATTCGTCCGGCTAGTTGCTGGACGCCTCTTATGTTCTTTGCCTTCTCCATGGCCAGTATGGCTTTTATCTTTTTCGGGTTTGCCTCGATCCCTCTTGCGGAGATGAGATACCCGAGTAGCTGCCTAGATGGTACGCCGAAGGCGCATTTGTCCGGATTTAGCTTGATCTGGTAGCGATCAAGGTTGGCGAAGGTTTCGCGCAAATCGTCGATTAGAGAGGCGTCCTCCTTGGGCTTGATTACTATGTCGTCGACATAGACTTGGATGTTGCGACCCAGTTGCTCCTTGAGGCAAGCCTGCATGCACCATTGGTAGGTGGCTCCCGCGTTTTTTAGCCCGAAGGGCATTGTGTTGTAGCAGAACACACCAAAGGGCGTTGCAAACGCTGTTTTCTCCTGGTCTTCCTCCTTCATTCGAATTTGATTATAGCCTGAGTAGGCATCGAGGAAGCAGAGGCGCTTGCATCCAGCGGTGGAGTCGATGATTTGGTCGATCCGTGGCAGCGGGAAGTGATCCTTTGGGCAGTTCTTGTTTAAAGAAGTGAAGTCCACGCACATCCGTAGGATATCCGTGTCCTTTTTTGGTACCAGCACCGTATTGGCGAGCCAAGTGCTTTCCTTGATCTCACGTATGAACTTGGCCTCGAGGAGTCTGTTGATCTCCATTCTGACTGCCTGCGCTCGTGGCTCAGACAATCGCTTGATTGTTTGCTTGACTGGCCTTGCGTCGGGGTTGACGTTGAGTGCGTGCTTGGTGAATTCCCTGGGAACTCCTGGCATGTCCGCAGGACACCAGGCAAAAATTTCCCAGTGCTCACGGAGGAATTCGACGAGCGCGAGTTCCTATGCGGGACTCAAGTTGTTGGCGATGAGGGCCGTCTTGGCGGGATCCGATGGATGGACCTGTACCTTCTTCGTGTGCACAGATGAGTCAAACGAGAGATCAGGTGAGCTTGGCCTACTCAAGGGAGGCAGACTGTTGCCTGTCGTCTCTTTCAGTCTTGCAAGTTCCTCCTGCATGCCGAAGGACTAGGAGATTCTGTTGAATTCCCTGTCGCAAGCGTCAGATCACTCAAAGTTCCCGTTGATCGTTATGACGCCGTTGGGTCCTGGCATTTTCATCTGCAGGTAGGCGTAGTGGGACACCGCCATGAACCTAGAGAACGCGACGTGTCCGAGGATGCAATGGTATTGTGAGGGCCAGTCGACGACCTCGAAGTCGATGCGCTCGCGCCGGAAGTTCTTCGGCATGCCAAAGATGACGTCGAGGTTGATTTTGCCCAGGGGTCATACGCCTTTCCCTGGGACGATGCCGTGGAACGTTGTGTCCGATGCCTCTAAGCAGGTTAGAGGGATCCTCATTGCTCGCAAGGTACTCGCGAATATGAGGTTGATGCCGCTTCCGCCATCCATGAAGACGCGACTCATATCGAAGCCTCTAATTTGCGCCTCGAGTACGAGGGGGCAATGACCTGGGCGAGGTACTTGAGGCAGGTGGTCATGTTTGTCGAAGGTAATGCACGACTCGCTGCCACTGAGGTACTCAGTGGTGGATGGTGGCGAGTGCGTGGACAAGTTGACTTGGCGAGTGATAGCCTTCTGCACCCTGTTGGAGGGGCGCCCCTTTTGGATCATCATGGTACCCATGGCCCGTGGGTACGGTTAGCCCCCGTTGTGCTGGTCTGGTGCGGCTCCGTTCGGGGGTGGCCCAGGTGGTGGTGGTGGTGCGCCATGTTCCACGGCGCCTGGGGCGGCTCCGTAGCCTCTTCCGACTGCGTTGCAGTTCATCTGAACCAATCCCTCATGTAGCTTGAGGAACTCGCGGCAGTCCTTGAGGAGGCGGCTGGACTTTCTCTTGCCATCATGCTTGTCGATGTAGAAGTGTACCGTGCATGCCCCGGACAGTTTGTCCTCGATGGAAGTCGCTGGTGTCTCATCGCGAGTGCGGCGTTGCCACACTTGTGTGGTTTTTCTGGAGTCGCGGTATCCGCCGCTGCGGTATCCGCTGTTGCGGTTATCATCGTGTCTATCGGCGTAGCCGGCTGCGACCATGTTGACATCGTCACAGTCGTCGTAGATGCGCATGCGACATTTGCCTCGACGGTCGCATATGCGTTCGAGTTCTGCCTCTTCGTCGGAGTGAGCACGATTCTTCACCGAATCTTCTCCATCAGCCCACCGATTCGCGATCTCCATCAGGTGGTCGATGGTCTGGGGTTTTGAGCGCCCTAGCTCCTCCCTGAGTTCCATGTGGCGGACACCACCGTTGAATGCATCAATCGCGCGGTCTTCCGAGATGTTCTCCGCGGAGTTCTTGATGATGGACCACCTTTGGATGTAGGAGCGCGGCGATTTGCCAGATCTTTGCTGGCAGCATCTCAGTTCTTCGATTGATGCGGGTCGTTTGTACGTGCCCTTGAAGTTGTGCACGAAGCTGTAGACCAGCTCATCCCAACTGCGAATGGATCCGCGTGGGAGGTTATTGAGCCATGCCCGAGCGGCGCCCTGCAGCTGTAGCTGCAAGCATTGCATGGCAGTACTTCGACTGCCTCCGTGTAGCCTGACGGAGGAGATGTGGTCCTCCAGCCAGATCTTGGGGTCCTGCAGACCGTCAAATTTCGGGTTCTCCGATGGGAGTTTAAACCCTTTAGGCATTCGCTTTTGCCTGATGGATCTGCTGAAGCATCTGGCGCCGCATAGCTCCCAATCTTCCTCCTCTGAGTCAGTCGACCGAGCACGTCGTGCCCTTGATTTGTCGATCTTGCGCTGCGTTAGGTCGTCGCGCACATCGTATTCGCGATCGTGTCACCGTGAGCGGCGGCGTCGAGACAGGTCGTGACTGTCATCGCTAGATGAGGGCGAAGAGTAGCGCTTTGCCCTTTTTTGGGTCTAGTACCGGCTCCTTGTCGAGGGCGGCCTCGATTAACCCCAAACCCGCGATCGTAGATCGGTGCATGGCAGTTCGGGGATCTCCAGCTGGCGGCTGGTTATTGAGGAGGTACATGGTGGCTGCTGTCACCGCAGCCTGCGGCGTTCTGGGAACCACGTTGCCTCTTGTGTCGACTATCATAGAGCCGAAGTCGAGGACTTTCGCGGCCTCTATGCGCTCTTGCTCGGTGAGGTGAGCCATCCGCGACTGGCTCTTCTTGGCGAGGTACTCGTTGCCTCTTGAGGAGGATCCTCCGTAGGAGGAGAGCCCAGCGCGACGAAGGCTTGACTTGTCCGCTGCCTTTTTACGCGCCTCAAGTTGCGCGATTACTTGTTTTTGGCGCTTGAATTCTTCTTTTAGGAGACAGTGGTAGCCCATTACCAGTTCCCGCGGGGACCCGAAGGGTAGAGGTGCACCTCGTAGGGCTTCGCGGCAGCGCTCCCACTCTTGCTCGTTGAGCTTGATTAAGACGCGTTCGCCGGTTTGCTCATTGATTATGCTGGGAGGTTCGACTGCTCCCCCGTTGGCACCGTTACCGCCTTTGCCACCATTGCCACCGTTGGGTGGATCGGTGCCATTGCCGGTGTTACCGCCGTTGCCGCAATTGGCGGAGGTGTCGCCTGCGTTGATGACGGCGCACATGAAGTGATTGGTGAAGCTGTTGGTTCCACAACTTTCAGATTCGGAACCGTAGGTTCCATCTTCTGTGGCCAGATCGCTCAGATCGGAGTCACGACTGCTGTCGCTGACAGTGTTCCCGACAGCCACCGGAGCATTGAGCTTGCTGAGGGTGCCGATCGATGGAGGGAACCATGATGCCGGGGCAATCGCCGGTGCTATCGGTTGATCAGGCATGCGAAGCGTGCCCATCTGACCAACTTGGAAGCGGAAGCTCCCAATCGCCAGGCTGATTTCGTCGCCCACGGACTTGAAGGCCGGGCGGGTGGCCGGTGAAGTCGAAGGTGCTGAAGAGCTGGCGAATCTCCGTTGTTGCGGAGTTGTAGATCGCAGTTGATGGGGCCAAAGAAGCCGCAATATCAGCACTCCCAATTCCCACAGACGGCACAAATTGACGAGGGTTTAACTCATCAATGCCCATTGTTATGGACTTGGGTTTTGGAGAAGGAGGGAGCGCTGGAGACATCTATCGACTAGCAAACAAGCACATAGGGGACAAAGGATTTACCCAGGTTCAGGCCTCATAGAGGTCCCAACTCCTGCTTTTCTGCTCGTGGAATTATCGAAGGAGTCGAAAGTTACAATGGTGCGTAGATGCAATCTGGCAAGGGTTATGGAAACTAGGGTTGCGTGCGTCCTTCTCGCTACCCCCCTCCTAGCCTTTATATAGATAGGCTAGGTCTCGGGTAGCAGGTCGAGTCGGTTACAAGTTAGGGTTTTCCCCTTCAAACTTTCTATCTTTAGCTTCTTCTTGTCCTTCAAGCAATCGAGAGTCCGCAGGTTACTCGAGTCCTTTCATCTGGGCCTTGGCGACACCGTGGGCCTGTACGTATTTGGACCATATATACCAAGCACGAGTACCTATAGGGTATACCCATGTCACACGGTGAGTCATAGTCTCTTCGATTGTTTTCAAAACACGGTCAAACTTTCAAGGCATGCATATTCTTAGCATGAAGTTGAATCTTGCCAAACAACTCTCACTCATTCTCGATACATTGACTACCTGGTGGGTCCACTGAAAATATTATCACAAGGTGTGAAGTTAATTTCGAAACATAGCCAAAATTTGAAAACATTGTGAGTCATAGTCTCTTTGTTTGTTTTCAAAACACGGTCAAATTTCTAGGCATGCATATTCTTAGCAAGAAGTTTAATATCTCCAAACTCTCACTCGTCTCCATACATTGACTGCCTGGTGGTGGGTCCACTGAACAGATTTTTGCAAGGTGTGAAGTTAATTTCAAAAGACGGGCAAAATTTCAAAACACAGTGAGTCATAGTCTTATTGATTATTTTCAAAACATGGTCAAATTTCTAGGCATGCATATTCTTAGCAAGAAGTTGAATCTTGCCAAACTCTCACTCGTTCTTGATACATTGACTGCCTGGTGGGTCCAATGAACAGATTTGCGAAAGGTGTGAAGTTAATTTCGAAACACAGCCAAAATTTCGAAACACGGCGAGTCTAAGCCTATTTGATTGTTTTCAAAACACGATCAAATTTCTAGGCATGCATATTCTTAGCAATAAGTTGGATCATTCCAAACTCTCACTCGTTCTCGATACATTGACTACCTAGAGGGTCCACTGAATATATTTTCACAAGGTGTGGAGTTAATTTCGAAAGGGACGCAAAATTTCAAAACACTGTCAGCCATAGCCACATTGATTGTTTTCAAAACACGGTCAAATTTCTAGGCATGCATATTCTTAGCAATAAGTTGAATCTTTCCAAACTCTCACTCGTTCTCGATACATTGACTGCAGCCTGGTGGGTCCAGTGAACAGATTTTCACAAGGTGTGAAGTTAATTTCGAAACGCACGCAAAATTTCTAAATGCGGTGAGCCATAGCCACTTTGATTGTTTTCAAAACACGGTCAAATTTGTAGGCATTCATGTTCTTAGCAATAAGTTCAATCATTCCAAACTCTCACTCGTTCTCGATACATTGACTGCCTGGTAGGTCCACTGAACAGATTATCGGAAGGTGTGAAGTAACTTTTGAAACACGGCCAAACTTTCAAAACACGGTGAGTCATAGTCTCTTTGATTGTTTTCAAAACATGGTCAAACTTTCAAGGCATGCATATTCTTAGCAAGAAGTTGAATCTTGCCAAACAACTCTCACTCATTCTCGATACATTGACTGCCTAATGGGTCCACTTAAAATATTATCGCAAGGTGTGAAGTTAATTTCGAAACACAGCAAAAATTTCAAAACACGGTGAGTCATAGTCTCTTTGTTTGTTTTCAAAACACGGTCAAATTTCTAGGCATGCATATTCTTAGCAAAAATTTGAATCTTTCCAAACTCTCACTCGTTTCCATACATTGAGTGCCTGGTGGTGGGTCCACTGATAAGATTTTTGCAAGGTGTGAAGTTAATTTCAAAACACAGCCAAAATTTCGAAACGCGATGAGTCATAGCATCTTTGATTGTTTTCAAAACATAGTCAAATTGCTAGGCATGCATATTCTTAGCAATAAGTTGAATCATTCCAAACTCGCACTCGTTATTGATACATTGACTGCCTGGTGGGTCCAGTGAATAGATTTTCGCAAGGTGTGAAGTTAATTTCGAAACGCACGCAAAATTTGAAAACGTGGTGAGCCATAGTCTCTTTGGTTGTTTTTGAAATACGGTCAAACTTCTAGGCATGCATATTCTCAGCAAGAAGTTAAGTCTTTCCAAACTATCACTCGTCTCGATACATTGACTTCCTGGTAGTGGGTCCACTAATCAGATTATCGCAAGGTGTGAACTTAAGTTCGAAACACACTAAGCAATAGTATACTACTAGAGAGTAGCAAAATCAATTGTCTTTGCTGTGTGGTCAGGCAGCAAGGCTTTATCCAATTGCTAGGCATCGGGGCCCACCTGGGATGTGCATTTGAGCACCTGTGTCTCTGGCGTCTCCCTAGAAACCATGGTATGATGGTAGTTGCATCTAAGCAGTACAGGACTACAGTACACTACTAAAGTCTTACTTCATGAATTAGTGAGCAGGAGTACTCGAGTACTACTCCGTACTACTAGAACCCTACTGCCACCGCTGCCCGTCACCCGCCGCCCTAGGAGTAGTAAAAAATCCACAAATAGCCACCGCTCCCGCCACCCACCGCCCGCAGATGCCTACCTACTCAAGTAATAGTAGTAGTATAGTAAAAAGAAGATATATGTACTGTATTACTATTGGAGTACTGGTAGTATAACTCGAGTATAAAAAGACATATACTCCGTATTACTGGAGTACTAGTTCAAATGTACTATGTACTACTACTAGTACTTTGTATCTGGACAAGCTTTAACCACAAGAAAGAAATGGAGAAGAGAAACGAGTCTGCCATGCCGAGAAAGAAAGAGCCAGAAGAGACAAGCAGATAGAATAAAATGCAGATGGTGTTGAAGACATGCATGCAGTCCTTGTTCTCTCCCCCGCAGCACTGTACACTTTGCGCTAGGCCCTAGGTTTATCCGTCTCTCTCTAGGTGTAGACCTTTTCCATTTCCAAAAAAGGCGTAGACCTTCTTACCACTCACGCGGGTAGGATCTATTTGTTTGGTATAGTACTGTACAGCCTTCGTTCAAAAAAAACTCAATGCTGCATAAAAATTCAGGACTGCGGGCACTACATCAGCGAGCCGAGCTTCTAGGGAACCACTCCAACGCTGGGCGTGTCGGCGGATTCCACCAAGAGCTAGCCGGCGATGGACAAAGACGAGCTAGCGCCGATAACTATTCTATGCCCCCACGATGGCTGCCTTACCATGGTCGCCTACCACGAGCTCGACGACCACAAGGTCGTGCGCCCATACAGCCTGTGCGGCTGCACGGAGGTCAGCTGCATATTCATCGCCTCGCTGGTCGAGCTCCTTTTTCACCTCAACGGTGTCCACAAAGTACAAGTGCATAGGCTATCGTACGGCCAACCCATGGATTGTATAGTAACAATGTCGTTACCATCATTTCCGCCATCCATGGTCATCGTCTACGGTGATGCGCTACTATCATCAGCCTCATCATCGGCGAGCTCAGCCAGGCCGCCGCTGTTTCCTCGATGTGCGTCAGGGTGGCCTTGTGCTCGTGGCCTCGGTACAGGGTGAAGATGAAGGAGATATGCCCTAGAGGCAAATAAGAAATAGGTTTTTATTGTCATATCTCGATTAGTTTGTAATAGTTTCATATTGTGCTATAACTGTGCCAAGTAGAAACATTGGTACAGGTGTGGTATGAAACAACCAAGTCCCTAGTAGCCTCTATTCATACTAGTTCGTTGGTCACGCAGATGATCTGGGTTTCAAGATCATGGGCATTTATGCCGACTGACAAAGAGATAATGTCATTAGAGAATGATGTGATTGGACATTCCTCGAAGGATTGCAACACGATCAAGTCATCTAGTTCATTGTTGCAACATCTATACCTAGACTCCTTCTCCTTAGACTGTGAGCTCATATTACTCACTGTTTCCCTAGGCTGCTTAGACTGCATCAACCGTCATCTGGTAACACGGTGGCCATAAAGGTGTACGTTGGGTATTCCGAAGGAACAGTAGATGACATGTGACTGCAAGACCGGGATTTGTTCACCCACATGACGGGTAAAGATACATACGGCCGACTTGGTGAGATTACATCTATAAATGTTGCAACATGTGACTAGGTCACGGGGATGTAATATCACGGTAACAAGGAAAACATAACTTGTTGTGAACGAGATTGAACAAAGGTATATGATACCAATGATCGGATCTCGGACAAGTTGTATCGAGAAACAAAAGGAAGAGGATGCTACAATTAGACGATTCAAACGACATTGTCATCAGGAATGCATAGGGGTCACATGGACATCCCCGGTCCCTCTGTTGATCATTGATACATATCATGTCTAGAGCATTCCCGAGCCGTGAGAGGATACACTTAAGGGTACGATGAGAGCAATCATTCGTAAGACGGAATCACAGTAGAGAAAAAGAGAGAAAGCCGGAATCGTTCCGCGCGGAGAGATCCGAAGTGGTTCGGAGAAATAATAAAGGAAAAGACCGGAAAAGTGTTTTCGAATAAATAGGAATTTAAATATATATTTATTATATGTTAATTGTGAATTAATATATTATAAATAATATTTAGATTAAGATTTATTGAAGCAACTTTTATATTAGGCAAAATCCTAGAGGGAAAAGGCCTAGAAATAAAACTGCAGAAAAGAAAAAGGAAAAAGAAAAAGGAAAAACAGCTGTTGTGGGCCAGGCAGCCCACTAAGGGCAGGCATCGGCGGACTGCTAGCCGCGCGGGCGGCGGATAACTGCACGCCGCGCGGGGTCACCAGTGGGCCGCGGTTGGGCGGACGGCCCACCCCGGGTCGCCTCGCCCCTCCCCTCGCCGAGTCGGACCGCCGGGGCATCCGGCCCACCCCGGGCCGCATCTTCCCCTCGCCTCGCCGCTGGGCCGCTGGCGGGTGCTGGCCCACCCGGGCTGCTGCTGTAAGCAGCTGCAGCGAGCTGGGCCACGGGTGGCCAGCCCACCCGGCCAGCTGCAGTGCTGGGTTGTGGCTGATTGGCCCAGCCGGCTAGCTGCCCCCTTTTTGCCTATTTTCCTTTGCCTTTTAGTCCCATATGGCTAACCCTTTGAGAAAGGTACACCCCCTTAGCCTATATAAAGGGGTGCCCATGGGTGGGATTAAACACACCAAATACACAATTTGAGAAGTCCTTTGGTTGACTTTCTCCCTCCCTCTCTCTATACCTCGTGACCATGGCCCCAAGTCTGGGTTGTGCGATCGAGGCCACCTGCAGTAGGCCACCTGCAGGGATTCCTAGCCGGATATCAACTTCCGCACTCCTGGCGGGATCGGGGAGCCGGAGGTCTCATCGTGCACCGGATGTGTACGAAGACACGAGGCGCAACACTTGGGGCGCTTAAATGTCGTGAGCCGGAGCTGTTGCACGATGAAGATGACAAAGATCAAGAAGGAGCAAGGGGTGACCTGCGAGGAGCTTCATGACCTTGAGGTCGGCTTCGAGTACGACTACATCAACCACGTTCCCCGCGGAACGTTAACCGCGTACGGTCTACAAGGGTATGTATTCTCTACGCTCCGGCCGTTACCGCTTTACTACATAGATAGATCCTAGGCTAAGTTTCAGGGGTTCCGTTGTAGGAAATTTTTTGTTTTCCGCACCGATCCACAACACTGGTATCAGAGCCGATCTATGCGTAGGAGTGTTGTACGGCCAGTACGCACAAGTATTGTGCGGGCATTGATCCCTTAGTTGTTACCCTATAATGTGTACTTGTTTATATCGCTGTATTGTTTGATGATGTGGCCCGGACCGACCTTACGCGTATTCGTACGCGAGACTGGTTCCACACTCAACATACGACTTGTACCGTATAAGTGGCTAGCGGGTGTCTATCTCTCATTCGATAGTTGATATAACATTTACAACGGAGGGCCCCGAAAGGGGTGTAATAGAGACAACTGTCGGATCCATGTTGTGGTTAGAAAGTTCGTAGTTTAGAAACGGTTCTAGTGCGAAAGCCCTAACAACCACGTAAAACTTTCGATAGATAAAGTAGAGGCATCTAACTTTATTTTGCAGGGGTATGTGATTATGATATGGCATTGGTCGATACGAAGGTAAAGTAGTTTACTTTTATGTTACTAAGTAGTATAGTAATATTCATTGTTCCGATGAACGACCTGGTGGAGGCTTCGTGGACTTGGCGTCAAACCAAGGGCATGATGGAGATCATGCCGGAGCGCTCGATGGAGATCAAGGCGCAAGAAGACCATATCATATCACATTATACATATGATGTTGATACCTAGCTTTTACATCTTATTGTGTGCTTGTATTTAGATACTCAACGGTAGAAAATAAGATAATCCCTATTTAATTCCAATGTTCCGTGTTCCCCTTGTGTGTGCACCACCAAGAAAGTTCTTCGGTATGAGGCGATCCAGGGTTACAGGCCTGGGTGTCAAACATATCTACGTTCGCATACAGTGGGTGTAAGCCATGTTGCACAGTGAATACACACAAGTTAGATTTGGCGAGCCTAGCACGCTAGAGAAGCGTGGCCTCGGAACACAAGAGATCAAAAGATCGAGCATGAGTCACATGGATGATGTGATTGGCATTGTTGAATGTCTACCTTTGATACTGCACTGATGGCCGTGACGATTGGGGGAGGTGCAGAGGATAGGGATCATGCGATCACTAAAATCGTCCAGGGGATGACCGTTTTAGTGGAGACCAATTATAAATTGATCTCTTATTATAAACTTACTCTAGATGTCTGTTTGCAAATATCTTAGTAGACCTTGGCCTATCCCATTGAGGTCCTTTGCGACTATGGGAAATATATTGCTTAATTTGGAACTTAGCAAAAGGGTCCAACTTCATAGATTAATACCCACGCCTGAGGGATATCCTCATAAAAGGTGATCTTCTCTTCTTGATACAATAACCATTAGGAGATAATTCGATGAATCCAGATTGTTTGCAAAAACACTTAGTGATCTTGCATTAGAGTTGAGAACTCTTAGAAGGGCTTGATCGCAAATGGAGTTCATGGATGAAAAAGGTATATATTAGATATACAAATTATAAATGTGGTTCTTTCAAGACTCGTTGCAGATTGCAAAGTATTTGATACTTGTCCCGTTTTGTGAAAACAGGGGTATCTGCTTGAGAATTGCTGGATTTGAGACAATGTGACTTGACGAAGGCAAGCAAATCAGTTGATGTCCAACATCACCTCTTTCCTCAAAGTTTGTCATTTGGATTAGTGAACTTGAATATAATTTTGTAATCCATGTTTGTGTGTCTTGCTTTTGGCAAGATGATTATTCATATGAACAAGTTACAAACCAGTTTGTACTATTCTTATGAACAATACCTTATGGTCACATTACGATTACAAATAAGTTATTCTTATCACTATGTTAATGATAATAGTTTAAACATTTATAAAGGATTAGAATGCTAAAAGATATCCAAAGCTTAATAATGAAATGACACTACAGTTTAAGTCATTTTGGTTATTGCAGGTTCTTTATGAAAGATCGGGGTCCTAGATGCTTAATCTAGAGACTTTGCAAAACCATGCCTCCTAGGCAGAATGACTAAAACTCCGCATTCTGGTAAAACGGTTATATGCGAAGAAATGTTGAATCTTATACATAGTGATGTATCATATTTTCAACAAGTAGTGGAAATCATTTATTGTGGACTTAAGTGAATGAGTGTATTTACTTAAGGAAACATGAAGTTTGAAATGATTTGAATTGTTCAAATGAGTTCATGACTAAATGGGATATTGAATTAACTGAATTAGCAAGTCTCTTCGATTTGATCGACATGACTAAGGTATTCAAGTTAAGTTTAGCATAAAAGGGACTTGTGACAGATGTTTCAAAAATTATGATAATTGGATGAATTCAAACTTTGTTGAAATATCTAAACATCATAATCATTATGTATTAAGATACATATGGTATAGTATTATCTCTTATAGGGGTTATAGTTGTCGTTTAGAGTTAGAGATCGAAATAAGAAAAACACTCATTTGAAATACAAAGGAACATCTAAAGATTCGTGGAAACAACACCATAAGTGTTATGGCACGTTCGAGTTTCTGGAGATTTCGATAAGTCGAAATCGTGGCGAATAAACAAGTCCTTGTAGAGCATTCTTAGAAAGCTATGAATGCATCTTCCACAAAGGGGGAAAACCTGTTGTTGTCCTAAATTGACGTGTCTTGATGAAGATACAGGTGGAAGAAAGTAAAAGATCAAAACAAGGTATTTGACCTTATCTCCTATTTGTTGAGTGGTGCAGCGGAATTTGTTTCGTGAAACCAAACTTTGTAAATAGAGGAGAAACTATTGATAATGATAATAAAGTTTCAAGTCAATACTTTTACTAAAGAAAGTAGGATTCAACTATATATTCTACAAGTTTGTGGAATTATATTACTGATTCACTTGTCATGTTTTGAACAAGACATACCTACGAAATACAAAGACGCGTGATGGACCAGAGTACGAGAAATGAATGGTCATTGAAACCTCGTTAGTGGGATTCTCGATTTGATAGTGATCAAAGAATTTTGGAATGTCCAAGATTATCAAGAGGACCTAGATTTGAGTGGGAGCAAATCAGCTTGGCTAATTCATAATATGTAGCTGACATATTCTGAGTGGGAGCTAAGTGAAATCCCTAGATCTCATACATGAATGTCATATTTGAGTGGGAGCGTGAAATCATTCTGGAATATGTAGACGACATATGTGAATGATGTGATTGGTGTTAATAGTATTTAAGTTAGGATGAAGTTGAAGTTATTAAACAAAAGATCTATCTAGATAGATTAGTAAGTTTAATAAACACTGAATGTCAAATGCTTCCTAGACTTGATTCTGAAAGATGTTCAAAAAGTCCTAAGACAAGATTCCGAAGAAGTTTAGAATAGAACAAGGTAAGAAAGAAGTTCTTACTGTATGAAGCATTGAGTATTGCAACTATGGTTGAAAGAAAGTGATGTGTTGCGTCTCCTATGCCTCAGTCATAGGTTCTTCCATATAACCATGTTGCATACTCGACGTAATGTGACCCGAGGTTCTGGTTGGTAGGACAAAGTCTTAACTATAAGAATATGTCTTTAAGTGATTCCTGAGTTGATCACTGAACCAGAATTAAGTTTGTACTTAAGTAGAAAGAAGCAATGTAAGTGGCATAGATGCATTTCATGCACTAGGATCTACATAGATATAGAAGTATAAAGGCTACATCCGATGTGTTGTATAATGTTATGGCGGGGCTAGTTCGCTTTTAACGTAGAATGATGTGTCCCAGGGCCTAGTGCCCATCAGAAAGCCCTCGAGGCTGATCTAACGTCACTGCAAGCTCCTGGAATCCGGCCTCGTTCTACTGCCATGACTATAGTATATACACAAAGGATAGCAAAGTGTGTTTCGAAGTTTAGATGACAACAGTGAAAAACGACCGTCATCATAAACACTAAAAACAAAAGTCTCACTTTGTTGCCAAACAAATACTTCGACCCATTATAAGATAATGGTGTGAATGTCAAAGTTAGGAAGACATTATTGATTTGCAAAAGATATAATGATCTGGTAAAACAGAACATAGACATGACATTTCCCATGAGCATGCATGATCTGTAAACGCATATGGTATATGGTTTATACGAGTAAAATGCGAGCTGGATTATTTGTACTCTAGTGCAAGTGGGAGACTGAAGGAGATATGCCCTAGAGGCAAATAAGAAATAGGTTTTTATTGTCATATCTCGATTAGTTTATAATAGTTTCATATTGTGCTATAACTGTGCTAAGTAGAAACATTGGTACAGGTGTGGTATGAAACAACCAAGTCCCTAGTAGCCTCTATTCATACTAGTTCGTTGGTCATGAAGAAGATCTGGGTTTCAAGATCATGGGCATTTATGCCGACTGACAACGAGATCATGTCATTGGAGAATGATGTGATTGGACATTCCTCGAAGGATTGCAACACGATCAAGTCATCTAGTTCATTGTTGCAACATCTATACCTAGACTCCTTCTCCTTAGACCGTGAGCTCATATTACTCACTGTTTCCCTAGGCTGCTTAGACTGCATCAACCGTCATCTGGTAACACAGTGGCCATAAAGGTGTACGTTGGGTATTCTGAAGGAACAGTAGATGACATGTGACTGCAAGACCGGGATTTGTTCACCCACATGACGGGTAAAGATACATACGGCCGACTTGGTGAGATTACATCTATAAATGTTGCAACATGTGACTAGGTCACGGGGATGTAATATCACGGTAACAAGGAAAACATAACTTGTTGTGAACGAGATTGAACAAAGGTATATGATACCAATGATCGGATCTCGGACAAGTTGTATCGAGAAACAAAAGGAAGAGGATGCTACAATTAGACGGTTCAAACGACATTGTCATCAGGAATGCATAGGGGTCACATGGACATCCCTGGTCCCTCTGTTGATCATTGATACAGATCATGTCTAGAGCATTCTCGAGCCGTGAGAGGATACACTTAAGGGTACGATGAGAGCGATCATTCGTAAGACAGAATCACAGTAGAGGAAAAGAGAGAAAGCCGGAATCGTTCCGCGCGGAGAGATCCGAAGTGGTTCGGAGAAAGAATAAAGGAAAAGACCGGAAAAGTGTTTTAGGATAAATAGGAATTTAAATATATATTTATTATATGTTAATTGTAAATTAATATATTATAAATAATATTTAGATTAAGATTTATTGAAGCAACTTTTATATTAGGCCAAATCCGAGAGGGAAAAGGCCTAGAAATAAAACTGCAGAAAAGAAAAAGGAAAACCAGCTGCTGTGGGCCAGGCAGCCCACTAAGGGCGGGCATCGGCGGACTTCTAGCCGCGCGGGCGGCGGATAACCGCACGCTGCGCAGGGTCGCCAGTGGGCCGCGGTCGGGCGGACGGCCCACCCCGGGTCGCCTCTCCCTCCCCTCGTCGAGCCGGCCCGCCGGGGCATTCAGCCTACCCCGGGCCGCATCTTCCCATCGCCTCGCCGCTGGGCCGCTGGCGGGCGCTGGCCCACCCGAGCTGCTGCGCTGGTTGCTGCTGTAAGCGGCTACAGCCAGCTGGGCCACGGGTGGCCAGCCCACCCGGCCAGCTGCAGTGCTGGGTTGTGGCTGATTGGCCCAGCCGGCTAGCTGCCCCCCTTTTGCCTATTTTCCTTTGCCTTTTAGTCCCATATGGCTAACCCTTTGAGAAAGGTACACCCCCTTAGCCTATATAAAGGGGTGCCCATGGGTGGGATTAAACACACCAAATACACAATTTGAGAAGTCCTTTGGTTGACTTTCTCCCTCCCTCTCTCTATACCTCTTGACCATGGCCCCAAGTCTGGGTTGTGCGATCGAGGCCACCTGTAGTACGCCGTTGCACTACAGGGATTCCTAGCCGGATATCAACTTCCGCACTCTTGGCGGGATTGGGGAGCCGGAGGTCTCATCGTGCACCGGATGTGTACGAAGACACGAGGCGCAACACTTGGGGCTCTTAAATGTTGTGAGCCGGAGTTGTTGCACGATGAAGATGATGAAGATCAAGAAGGAGCAAGGGGTGACCTGCGAGGAGCTTCGTGACCTTGAGGTCGGCTTCGAGTACGACTACATCAACCACGTTCCCCACGGAACATTAACCGCATATGTTCTACAAGGGTATGTATTCTCTACGCTCTGGCCGTTACCGCATTACTACATAGATAGATCCTAGGCTAAGTTTCTGGGGTTCCGTCGTAGGAAATTTTTTGTTTTCCGCACCGATCCCCAACAGAAGCTGTGCGTGACTGGCCCACAGTCGCCGGTGGACTTCTTGACGGACACCCTTAATGGGGTCGACGAGCTGTGTGTCACCCGACAGTGTTGGCCTCGAAGATCTGACATTCCTCACGGTGCCGCCGTGATACATTACCGCGATTGATGGACATTACGGGACAATCAAGGTGTTGTCTTTCTGCGTTTGCATCGACAAGATGAATTGATCTTAATCTTCGGCTAAGTGATCCTAATGTGATGGTAATGATGAATTAGTAGTTAATTTAGTTGTAGAAAAGTACCACTCGTTTAGTAGTTAATGTAGTAGTAGTCGGAGGCAGGGTCTCTTTTGGCACTAGGAAGGGTGTATTTTGGTTGTAAACTATCTTTGTTGTTAATATTTATATTTTGGATTTTAAGTGTTTTCTAAAATTGTTCAACTACTACTCCATGTGCCCACTGCTTGGGGGACTCGGATCAACATGCCCCCTATATCTACCACCCAATATTCATCTGATGGACAAAAGTGATCCAAAGCAAAGTATAAAAGAAAACATCTCACACTCACGCCCCAGTTTTCAACTATGTTTAATTTTTTAGACACTAGACAATAAAAACATTTTGTCAGTCATTAATAGTTCAAATACATGCATATATTTATTAAAAAAATATAGACATATAATTTTAACAAATTTGCATAAATTATTTTTCATAATTTTGTGCACACTATATATAATAGTGGTAAGATAAGAAAAGAAAGACTATCAATAGTATCTTCTCGACGCTAAAATGGAAATGAAGATCCAACGTCTCACATGGGATTTGAGTCTTGATCGAACGGTCAATATTCAAAGTTACTACACTATATACAATGCTAAGAAAAAAAATGAGAAACATGTATTTTGATACCTTTGAATACAAAAAAATGCTCTGGCTTCTTCACAATGTGTATTGCCCTGCGGTGTATGAACATTCCTGGTTTTGACCCGAACAGCCAAGGTGATGGCCACATCAACATTATGTATTGGCCTACGGCTGATCTCTCGAGAAGGAGCCAAACTATAAAGTTTTCTTTTAGGGTCCTTTGTTCTAAATGTTTGGACCTCGATGTGATAATTTCCCCTTTTTAGGTCCTTGATGTAGAATGTACTCCCACCACCGTGTAAAATATTGATCTAAAAGTAAATGGTGAAATTTAAACGAATTTAAGCTTAGTTGTCAACGTGTATGAACATTCTTGGATTTCAAGCCGAACGACCAACGTAAGGCCATCTCAACATCATACTTTATGTTGATGATCCCATGTTAGAGAATTTGCATGGCAATAGATCTGGCCATGTTTTGAAAACAATCAAAGAGGAAGTAGTATTAAGAGTTTGGCTCAGATCAGGTGATCTCTCGAGAATGAGCCGAACCAGATTTTTTTCTTTTAGGGTCCTTTATGCTAAATGTATATGGACCTTGATGTAATTTTTAATTTTTTGAGGTCCCTGATGTAAAATGTACTTTGATCGACCGTGTAAGGTTCTAACCTAAAAGTAAGTGGTGAAATTTAAACGAATTTAAGTTTAGTTGTCATCGAAAATTAACCATTCTTGTATTTCAAGACGAACGACCAAGTTCAAGGCCATATCTACATCATACTTTATGTTGATGATCCCATATCCAAGAATTTGCATGCTAACAAATTTGGCCATATTTTGAAAACAATCGAAGATGAAGTAGTATGAAGAGTATAGCTCGATCATCTACTCTCTAGATAAGGAGCTAAACCCGACTGTTTTCCTTGCTTAATTTTAGTGTCCTCTGTGCTAAATGTATGGACCTCGATGTAATTTCCCTGTTTTGTTAGGTCTAAAAGTGCAAGTGGTGAAATTTAGATGATTTTAAGCTTACTTGTCAATAAGTATGAGCATTCTTGGATTTCAAGCCGAATGACCAAGGTCAAGGCCATATCAACATTATACTCTGTGTTGATGATCCCATGTTAGAGAATTTGCATGGCAATAGATTTGGCCATGTTTTGATGATCTCTCCCTCATCCACAACATGGCGCTGCGCACACGCGTTGACCGACAACATGCCATTGGTGGCCCCGTTTCTTTGTCGGCGTCTCTGTGTCTTTGTCTGGCGTGTTCGTCAGTTGCGTTGGTGGGAACCATTTTGGTCCTTACAATAGAGTAGCAATTCAAACTTTTCTGGTTTCGAAATTTTCACTTCCTTCACAAACATCCGGGGGGAAGGATATTCAATAGATCGTCATTCGCAGTACTACTACTAGTACTACAGGGTACAATGAGTAGTACCAAAAGAAACTTTTTTTACGAGTAGTACCAGAAGAAACTTCATACAACCATTAACTTCATATAGGACTTGCTTCTGAACTAGTGCAGGTCTGACACCTCCTTGCACCTAGTCCGTGCCGCCAGCTACAGCTCGTGGCATCGGCACCAATGACAGCTCTAGTGACAGAGCCGGATCCTAACTCATTGGCACCTCCGAAGAAGGCGGCGACACCTCTTGAGCCATCGGCGGCACCACCTGAAAACGAGGCAGCACCTCTGGAGCCATCGGCAGCTCTGGGAGAACATTGTGGATGAAGTTGCCATTGTTTGGGAACCGGTTCCAGTAGTTGGTGAAAATGTTGGAGCTGGTGAACACCACCATATCGTAGCCACAGTGGAAGGCCTGGCCGTAGAGGAGACGGGTGTCCCTGAAGTTGATAAACTTGACCTTCAGCGTCCCATCCGGATTGTCATAGATGCCGTACATCTGGTACTTGCGGTCACCGTACCTAGCATCGAGGAAGGCACACGCCACCTGCCACTTTGTTCTCCGCAGGGAGAGAGCCCAAATGCGCAGGGCATTGTCCTCCTATGTGGCGATGTTGGGGTCTTTGCACTCCGGTACAACGGGTGGCAGCCGGAAGGTGGCCATGGATGACAAACGAGGTCGGAGATGGTTGCTGGAAGCGGGGGATTAGAGATGATTTGGTGCGGGGAAGGGAGAGATTAAATACGAAGGAGGTGATCCAAGATTAATGTGGTAGATTACCGAAGCGTGGGGACAATCAATGTCAGTGATGAAGCCGATGCGTGTGGCAAATATTGATGACAAGGACTAGGGTTAGCGATTGGACGGAATGCTGACTCTACTTCCTGCACTCGATGGCCCAGTCATAATTTTGTGGTGCGTCCAAGGCGACCGCGACCTCCCCAATCTATGGGCCCTACATGGATAACTTAGTTGGTGGGTGAAAACAAATTGATAATGATAAAGTGGTATGAAATGTGATTTAACAAATGTTAAGTTGTTTTAGCCAATATTCTTGTTAGAGAAAAAATGCATGCATTAAGTCTATTAGTAATAACTATCTACCCATATTGAGAATACATCCTAGTGTGCTATGAAATTTTTGGGGTGGTGAAATGATGGTTCTATAACATGTTGGAGTTTTCTCTAGGTACTATTCAACACGAATCCAGCTGCTCTTAATCATTGGATCTAACAGCCCAACGGTCAGGATTGGTGTTATGGATCCAATCAAAACTACTACATTATAGTAGTAGAGAGAAGTACCACCACCCGGTAGAATGGAAAAAAGAAGATCCAACGGCTAGCATTGTTGTGAATCGCAAATCTTGATCCATAGGTTAATACTCAAAGTTATTCGTACATGATATAGTGGTAAGATAAGATAACAAATACTATCAATAGTATCTTCTAGATGATGGAATGGATTAGAGGATCCAATAACTAGCAGCAATGTTGGGATTCGGGGGTCATGAATCAGCGGTCAATATTCAAAGTTGTCCGCACACTATATATAAAAAATAGTGGTAAGATAAGAAAAGAAAGACTATCAATAATATCTTCTCGATGCTAAAATGGAAATGAAGATCCAACATCTGACAATGTTGGGATTCGCATCTTGATCCAACGGTCAATATTCAAAGTTATTCATACACTATATAGTGCTAAGAAAAAAAATGAGAAACATGTGTTTTGACACCTTTGAATACAAAAAAATGATATGGCTTCTTCACAATGTGTATTGGCCTACGGTGTATGTACATTCCTGGCTTTGACCCGAACAGCCAAGGTCATGACCATATTGACATCATATAACTACTACTATAATGGAGCAGTTTTAATTTGAATTGGATCCATAACACCAATCCTGGCCGTTGGGATGTTAGATCCAGTGGTTCAGAGCAGCTCGATTCGTGTTGAATAGTACCTATAGCAAACTCCACCATGTTCTAGAACCATCATGTCACCACCCCCAAAATTTCATAGCACAGTTGAAAGGGCATGTATGCCCCATGTGTGGTTTTGGTAATTAATGACAATCCCTATGGACTAATGTGCAAATTGAGTTTCACTTGTAGGTTTGTCCATTGGCATCGCTTGGACCATGTGTTGGTTTCAAGGATGAAAAAGAAGAAGCATCGTCCAAGGGCTTTGTGCCTATTGGAATCAAGTAGAAGAAGAAGAAGATCAAGTTTGTCTTGAAGAAGAATAAGAAGAAGAAGATGGAGTTCCTCATGGCTATCTTCAAGACATCATCAAGAATTAAAGTGCAATCTCAAGATGCGTCATCTCTAGAAGATCTCATGCTTGAAGCTTGCCATCCTCGACAATCATGGAATGATGAAGTCAAGTTCGAAGAAGAGGCTTCCCCATGGAGTATGGGGGAGCATGTCTCAAGACTTCATCAAGCAAGTGCAATCAAGAAAGGTGTTCCATCTTGAAGGTGACAAGATCGTCTACATCAAGCTCAAGTGGGATGCTCAAGGCAAAGGTATGGTCTTGATAGGGTTTCTATTTTACCAGTCTCTTGTAGTGTTGGGAGTCCGGGTTTAGGATAGATAGCCGTACTATCAAGAGGGGCTCTCGAGTGGGTGACTCGTTCGTATCTTTCAGAGAGAGCTCAAACCTTTGCATACATAGCATCATCTTTCTTGGTTGTTGTTTGGTTCTTGTTCATATGAGGATCTAGAGCTTGTGGTTATCTTCATAACAAGCTCTAGTTCATCAAAAACGGATTTCCCTTGCATATCTTATTGCGTTTTTGATCTTGCGGGTTTTCCGGCTCCACACCTTGGGAGGTATCTCACAAAATTGGTTTCATCTCGTTTGGAGTTCGGATGCAAAAGTTATGTCATTTCTGGTTCTGAAGTTTCTCTAACCAGAAGTACCGGCCAGACGCCGGAAGTACCGCTCGGGCAGAAATGCCGCTGGTAGTACCGGTGTTAATACCGGCCCAACTTCCGGTGAACCCACTTTTGGTTCAGGATGCTCTCTGCATGGTCTGTGCTATTTGACGGAACTTCGGTTGGAATCTTGGGCGGTAGTACCGGCCCAGGCGGTAGTACCGGTGACCCACTGGTAGTACCGGCCGGCCTCGTTTTTGTGTTTGTTTGCACCGTGTTTTTGGACCCTTGGCTGAGTGCCACCGGTAGTACCGGCCACCCACCGGTACTACCGGCTGTGCGCGAATCTGTGAGTAACGGGCAGATCAGGGAGCCCTTTAAAAGGAGCTCCCCTTTCCCTTTCGGCCTCAGCTCTTATTCTTCTCGGTTTCTGGCTTTCTCTCTCCTCCATTGTTGACCTTGAAGAGCTTGCCCTCTCCCCTTCCCCCTCCTATGATTCTTGCATCTTTTTGAGGGATTTGAGAGAGGAGATCTAGATCTACAAGCCCCACCAAGCAAAATCCCTTCTTTGTGAAGGAATCCTTGGGATCTAGATCTTGGAGAGTTTTGTGTTCTTCCTCTCTTATTCCCCAATAGCTTTTGTAGCTTTGGTTGAATTTGAGAGAGAAGGACTTGCCTCTTGCATTTGGTGCATAGGTTTGAGTTCTCCTCAGAGATTCAGCGAGTTCAAGCCCTTGGGATTGTTTCTCTTGGGTTCTTGGAACCCTAGACGGTTGTGTGGAGTTGTGGTGTGTTCTTGGGGCTCCAATTGAGTTGTGGATGTTCCCCAAGCTTGTTGGCCTTTTGTGGCATTGTGGAGCCTTTGTGGCGTTTCTTGGGAGCCCTCCAATTGAGTTGTGGAGATTGCCCCAAGCCTTGTACGGGTTCGGTGACCACCCTCAAGTGTCCCATAGTGGAATGTGAGTAGGCCTGTGTGGCGAGCTCACGGGAGAATAGGGTGAGACTTTTGTGGCGTCGGTGAGTTGCGTGGCTTCGCTTCCTTGGTGAGGCCTTGTGTGGCATTGGGTGAGCATCGAGCCACCACACCTCGAGGTGAGCCATTTGTGGCGTTCGGAGTTCATTGCGCCCCCGCACCTCTCATACGGAGACGTAGCTTCTTTGGAAGTGAACATCGGGAAACAAATCATCGTCTCCGCGTCCATCGGTTATCTCTCAACCGAGCCCTTTACTTATGCAATTTATATTGTGATAGCCTTCGTGCTTGAAGTATTATATCTTGCTATCACCTTGTTGTTTATCTTGCTTAGCATAGGTTGTTGGTGCACTTAGTGAAACTAGTGGATATAGGTTTTGGCTTGATAAATTAAACGTTAAGTTTTATTCCGCATCTATTAGAGCCTAAACCATAATTATTTTAAAAACGCCTATTCACCCCCCTCCCCCTCTAGGCGACGTCCATTTCCCTTTCAACAGTAGGTTGTATTCTCAATATGTGTAGATATATTATTAATAGACTTAATGTATCCATTTTTTCTCTAACAAGACTATTGGTTAATAACAACTTAATGTTTGTTAAATCACATTTTTATACAGTATATACGTGTGTGGCACGTGCCTTTTACTACTAGTGGTAAGATAAGAAAAGAAAGACTATCAATAGTATCTTCTCGATGCTAAAATGGAAATAATGAAGATCAAATGTCTGACAATTTTGGGATTCGCGTCTTGATCCAACGGCCAATATTCAAAGTTAATCGTACACTATATAGTGCTAAGAAAAAAATGAGAAACATGTGTTTTGACACCTTTGAATACAAAAAATGCTCTTGCTACTTCACAATGTGTATTGGTCTAAGGTGTATGAACATTCCTGGTTTCGACCCGAATAGCCAAGGTCATGACCATATTGACATCATATATAGTTTATGATACAGTACCTGCATCTGGTAGATTCATGCATCTTCTTCAACAAGATATGCTGAAAGTGAGAAGTGCGTTGTTTTATTTTGTTAAGCAAGTACTAGTCTTACCATTACCACTATGTTAACACTATATGGTGTACAAAAAACTTTGAATATTAATTGTTGGATCAAGACTCATGAATCCCAACATTTACAGCCACTGGATCTTCTTTTCCATTCTAGCATCAAGAAGATTCTATTAATAATCTTCATCACAATAAAATACTATGCACAAACCTCAAAACACACTTCTCCGTCATTCTAGAATCTTCCCCTGTTTCTATAGACCATGTTACCAAAAATTTCAAGCATTTGATTTTAGTGTCCTTTGTGCTAAATGTATGGACTTGTATGTATTTTTTGTTTTTTGAGGTCCTTGGTGTAACATGTACACATCCACTTACCATGTTAATTAATTGAAGAATCTCGCTCCCTTGGGACATACCTTAGTCAAAAAAAGTACCACCACTAGGGCTGGAATTTGAGCTGAGCCAAATCGGCTCGGCTTGACTCGCTAAAGCTCGTTCAACTAATGACCTAGCTTGGCTTGGATCATTTACAAAACGAGTTCATATTTGAAACTCGTCGGTAAACTCATGAGTAACTCACGAGTAGCTCGTTTAGCATGTTATGTTACGAACAAGAGCAGATATAAGAAAAACTAGTAATTATCCTACTAATTAAGAACTAGAATAAGGATAGTACTTTCATAATAACATGAAGGCAAGATCGAATGGAAAATATAGTAGTTCTACACCATTACATGTGCAAGAAACATTTGTAGTATGGCACTCATTAGTGGAAAACTTCAAATTCTATATTTGAACGAGTTTAATGAGCTAAACGAGTAGCTCATTTAGCTTGGGTGAACAAACGAGTTCAAATCTAAAACTCGGCTTGACTCATTAGACACTGATTTCAAGCCGAGTCGAGCCAAGTCACGAGTTACTCATTTAGCTCGCGAGTTTCGAGTTATAATTCTAGGCCTAACCACCACCCGGTTTTTAGAAAAAGTGGGGACCATGTTTTCTTACAATTCCCTAGTCTTAGCACATTTCAAGATTCCCTAGCGAACCGTGCCCAGTTAAATAAGTTTATGTCGATTTAAATAAATTAGGTCAAACTTGAACTACAAGTAAGCGCATTAGATTCCTCTTGAATTTTCCTAACACCGTCTAAAGGGACCCATGATGTCTATATATCAAGACTTAAGTTCCGGGACGGAGTACTAAACACTAGTAGTACCTGCATCCAAGGCTCAAGGCCTATTTTTTTGAAAAGTCAAACTATGCAAAGTTTGACCAAGTTTGTAGAAAAATATATTAATATTTACAATATGAAATACATACCCTTTGATACATCATGAAACATATATTCACATGGTAACTACTAATATCATGCAGTAGTTCTTGATGTTTTTTTAGAAGTTTGGTCAAACTTTTCATAGCTTCACTTATCAAAAAAAGCCTTAGGCCCTGTTTTGAATAAAGGAAAATCATAGGATTTTTGAAGGATAGGATTCCTATAGGAAAAATTCCTATGGGTTCGTTTGGGACAAAGGAATAGGAATCTAAGATTCCTTTGAAATTCTTATGGTATAGGCTATTTCATAGGAATTTTCTAGGAAAAATAACATGAGATCTAACCCTAAATTTTTTCCTGTGGTATTGATTCCTGTAGTAATTGAGCATACATGATACTATCTTAATTCCTGTATTTTTTCTATTCCTATGTTTTGCATTCCTCCATTCCAAATGGGGCCTTAAGCTTTGGGATAGAGGTACTAGTGAGATGAGGGAAAAACCGAAGAGCAAGAGGAGCTCGGAGAATAAAAGGGAGGCAGGACGGGAGGGCAGCGTGACAGGGCACTTGAAGGTGGTGTGATGTCAGAGCAGAATTATGATGGGTTCCCGACATGAGGTACTATAGCCTTTACAACGTACACATTCTAGTAAATTTCAGGACTTATGTGCACTCAAAACAAAACAAATTTATTTTTTTCGCTTCCAGTCGCCGCCTCAACATCCATCTTAGCAATCCCTCTTCCACAGCGTTGCACATGTGTGTCTTGGTATGGTGGCTCAGCTGTGTCTCCAGCGTGTGCGTTGGTGTACATAGGAAGGAACCGGGCATTGGCGGCAAAAATTAGTAGAATTCAAACTTTTGATTTTTTCTCTTCCTTTCCAATCATCGGGAATGAAGGTTATTCAAAGGATGACCATATCGACATCATATCTCTATCTGTACTATTACTAGAAAGTTGCACGTGCCTTGCACGTGAGACTTAGATAATAGACGTATAACATATCATCACTATATAAAATTATAATTGGTAAAGCACAATAAATTATAAATTTGATCAACACCTATAAAGTATGGGTGTATCATTGTACTTTGTATGTCATGTAGAAGTCAAACATTATTAGTTACCTAACACATGAATTTTTGATAACATGATCTAGAGAAAAAAAGGAGAAGATTCTAGTATGATGGAGAAGTGTGTTTTGAGGTTTTTGCATAGCATTCATTATGCCGAAGACTACAAATAGAATCTTCTAGATGCTAGAATGAAAAATAAGATCCAATGGCTAGAAATGCTGGGATTCGTGAATCTTGATCCAATGGTCAACATTCAAAGTTATTCGTACACTATAGTGGTAAGATAAGATAATGGAGTAGTTTTCAATTGTATCCTTAGCACCAATCCTGACTATTGTGCTATTATATCCAATGGTTCAGAGTACATGGATTTGTGTTGAATAGTACCTAGAGCAAACTCCACCATGTTCTAGAACCATCATGTCACCACCCCCAAAATATCATAGCATAGTAGGCTGTATGCTCTCTACTACTACAATGGAGCAGTTTTGAATTGGATCCATAGCACCAATCCTGACCGTTGGGCTGTTATAACCAATGGTTCAGAGCAGCTGTATTCGTGTTGAATAGTACCTAGAGCAAACTCCAACATGTTCTGGAACCATCATTTCACCACCCCCGAAATTTCATAGCACTGTAGGATGTATTCTCAATATGGGTAGATAGTTATTACTAATAGACTTAATGTATGCATTTTTTCTCTAACAAGTATATTGGTTAATAACAACTTAACGTTTGTTAAATCACATTTCATACAGTATATACATGTGTGGCATGTCCCTTTTGATCGACACATGAGACTCGGATAATAGACGTTTGACATATCATCACTATATACAATTTTAATAGGTAAAGCATACAAAAATATAAATTTGATCAATATCTATAAAGTATGGGTGTATATTTGGTTCTTGTACTTTGTATATCATTTAGAAGTCAACGATTATTAGCTATCTAAAACTTGAAAATTCTTGTAACATGCTCTAGAGAAACGAGGGAGAAGATTCTAGAATGATGAAGAAGTGTGTTTTGAGTTGTGTGCATGATGTCTACGCACTTCTATTCTTGTAGACAGTTGTTGGGCCTCCAAGTGCAGAGGTTTGTAGAACAACAACAAGTTTTCCCTTAAGTGTATCACCCAAGGTGTATCGAACTCAGGGAGGAAGTGGTCAAAGGTATTCCCTCTCAAGCAACCCTGCAATCAAGATACAAGAAGTCTCTTGTGTCCCCAACACACCTAATACACTTGTCAGGTGTATAGGTGCACTAGTTCCGTGAAGAGATAGTGAAATACAAGTGGTATAGATAATTGTAAGTGGTAACAGTGATAGAAAATAGCTTAATGGCGTGGAAAAGACTAAAGTAAAACTGAAATAAAGATGGAAGCAAGCAAACATGTAACAGATCTAATTGTAAACGGTGTTTCAATGCTTAGAAACAAGCCCTAGGGATCATACTTTCACTAGTGAACACTCTCACATAAATATATTCTTCTTTATGATACTATGCTGAACTACTCTTTGAATGGACACTCTAATTGTTGCTAGGGCTATAACAACACACCTCAAAGTTCATCTTTCCCATCTAGATAAGTCCACACTATCACCTTGAGTACTAGATGAGTCCAACAAACACTACAATTTCATAAAAACATCCAACTCCAACTATAACTCATAACAAGTATTTGTAATCTCTAGCCTAAGTGCCACCATGGTGTGCACACTGTCAACTTCACACAGATGGGGAGAGTAGAGATATATTAAAGCACTTGAGTAGCAAGGTAGATCTACTTGATTACAAAGCTCATGATGACAATATGATCATGCATAGAGAGAGAGATGAACACATAGCTACCGGTAGAACCCTTAGCCTCGAGAGAGAACTACTCCCTCCTCATCAAGGGAATTGGCAATGGTGATGGAGATGGCGGTGAAGATCGATGGAGATGGCTCCGGGGGCACTTCCCTGTCCCGGCAGGGTGCTAGAACAGAGACTTTCTGTCCCTCGAATCTCCCCTTCGGTGGTGGCGGCGCTGCGGAACTTTTCGTGGCTAGAGGCTTGACGATTTAGGGATTTCGGATCGGGAGGCTCTTATAGGCCAGAGGGGAGACCGAGGGGGTGTCGAAGGGGCCCACACCACCCCCTGGCACGGCCTAGCCTAGCCCGCGCCACCAGGTGGTGTGGCCACCCTCTGGCCCTTCTCCGTCTCGTATTCTGGCTCCAAGTGTCCCCCGGTAAAATAATAACTTTGGCTTTTGTCCCGTCCAATTCCGAGAATATTCATTTTCTCACTTCCTAGAACCAAAACAGTAGAAAACAGGTAACTGGCACTATGGCACTTGGTAATAGGTTAGTCCAAGAAAGTGTATAGAAAGTACTCCAAAGTTGGAACAAAACACAAGAAAGTAGATAAAACCAAGCATGGAACATCAAAAATTATAGATACATTTGCAATGTATCAACATCCCCAAGCTTAACTCCTGCTCGTCCTCGAGTAGGTAAGCGATAAAAAGAAAGAATAATTTTTGAGGTGACATGCACCATCATAAACTTGATCAAAGTATTTGTAAAACATTCAAAGATGGGATCATAGTACTTCAATCATAACATGAAAGACAAAGTTCTAGCAATAAGACAAAGAAACTATGTTGCAACATGAAAAGGCACAAACAAAAGATCAATGAATAATAATGATTTGCAAGACGTTTGTTTGTTTCACATAAAGAAAACATAGCATAATAGTATTCAGCTTGCCCCTCATAGAGTAGCAAATATAGATGCATAGGACACCTTCAAAGTTCATAAGAGTGACTAGATACAAATAATTTAAAACAAGCAATATCAAATTTATGCATCAATCAACAAGTCTTGAGACAATGCACATAGAACTAAGAATGGACACTATGCTCTCAAAGTATGTGCATAAAGATAGAAGATGGAGACTCAATATATAAGTGGAAGAAAGGCCTTCATAGAAGGAAGTAGGGATTCAAGTCTCATAAAGAGCTTCCAAAAATTATGGTACTTATTAGCTTTCAGCTCTCATTGCCCCTATCATAAGCATCTTGAAGGTGATTAAGGTTAAAGTGACACAACTAAGAGGATATGCTTGACAAGTTATAAGCTGAAATCTCATGCCCCTTATGAAGACCGAACCTCATGCTACTCAACTTTAGTCACAAGTAAGCTCTTGTCATTGTAAGTACATATGTATCATAAAGAACCGCCAACGGGGTACCCCTTGCACATGATACAGGATCTACCCCATAATCAAAATGACAAGGCAAACAGACAATGAGCATCTGAGCGAACCTTTTATTTGCTATTTGCATAGGTTTTTATTGAGGATGCTTCATAGAGTGCTCATTATGGTGATGCTGCAAGTTTCCACCATGATTAAGCATGGCTTAGGCTAGCGGCCTAGGCATTTCTCTAACACACATACAACCTCCATGATCTTACAAGTTCCACTTTTATTTCACACCGCCGGGATCCAAAAGCAAAAGAGCATGATATCAACGGGGTACAAATTACAAGTGCAATGTTGAAAGCGTTCCCCATGATGCATGGTTTTGCTAATTTCAACTTATCAAGCGCAAGAATATACGCAATAAAGAAGGACCCAATGGTTCAAGTTTATTAGATGCAAAAAAAGTAAAGTGTGCCAAGAGCTTTAATCACTAGTTTTCTCATAACAAGTTTAATTTGGAAGATAAACAAAAGCATGAATATACTTGGATCAAAGTATGTTGTGACATAGTCATAACATGGTGTGAGCATGTGCCAAGTCAACCCAAATAAAGCATCAAAGGAGAATACCACTATACTATGCTTTAATATGCTAAAACAACGCATAATTCATCCAAGGAACATTAAGCAATCTCAATTGTTTATAACAAGTAATGCTACAGCAAATAATACTAAGCATAAAGACAAAACAATATCAAGCATGGCATGACAAAGCATAGGCCACAGTCAAAAACAAGCTCTCTTTACCACTTAAGCATGAGCTTTCCTACTCTTTTCCAAACCAAACTATTTGAAAACCAATGTATGAAAGAGGGGGTCCAACCAATTTATTCAGCAAACTAATCAAACAAGCAAACGAAAAACCAAAACGAAAATGAAAAAGAAGACGCTCCAAGAACAACACAACTGTGCATGAAACAATAAAAATGAAGCGTTTGGAAGAAACCTGGAATTTTTATTGATGAAGAAGGAGATGCCTTGGGCATCCCCAAGCTTTGATGCTTGTACTTCTTGGATATTTCTTGGGGTGACACGCGTTGCATCCCCAAGCTTGAGCTTTAGTCCATCCTTCATCTCATTACTCATTCCTTCCATACACCTAAATTTTTTTCCTTCATACAAAACTTCACCCAATCTTTATTAACAACATTAGTGCACTCAAGTTTCTAAGTCTTTAGGTTCAGTTCCAACACCAATAAAACTTCCAATAAAACACAATCCTGTAGCACTTCCCTCAAAAAGCTCAATTCCCCAAAATAACTCAAAAAGGAACCAACAAGAAGCAAATGCAAATAATGGTAGAAATCTATCAAAACAGACCAGAAGATAAAGAAAAAAAATTTCGAAGACCTTCTGTTGCTCAAATCAAAAAGTGTTTAACTAAAGAAAGTTAGATAACAACCTCAGGCAGAAGCACAAAAATTCACGCCTCAAAAGGACGTACAGATATTTTACACGAATTGTTATGGTGAAGAACGGAAATCTGTTTCGGCACAACAACTTTCCCAAGCATTACTTCTCTCTCATTAGAGGTTACTCCTGGCACAAAAAGCAAATAAAAAGGATAAGGAGCGGTTATTACATAAGTAATAATTTTCAAGACTCATCTAAAACTTTTGGGTTATCTCCCAATAAGTACTTTTCTTTAACGCCTTTAAGTTAGGCATGATAGTTTGAGAAGATGCTCACATAAGAAATATGAATTGAAGTAAAAGAGAGCATCAAGAAGCAAACTCAAAGCACATTTAAGTCTAACCCACTTCCTATGCATAGGAATCTTGTAAAGAAACAAGTCATGAAAACACAAAGCAACAAGCATAGGAAAGCAAAACAAGTGCAACTTCAAGACTTTCAACATAAAGAGGGGAAACTTAATATTATTGAGATGCATAAACCATGTTTCCCTCTCTCATAATAACTTTCAGTAGCATCATGAATAAAATCAACAATATAACTATCACATGAAACATTCTTATCATGAGCCACATGCATAAAATGATTATTACTCTCCACATAAGCATAGTCATTCTTATTAATTGTGGTGGGAGCAAATTCAACAAAATAGCTATCATTATTATTCTCATCACCATAATCATCAAATATAGGAGGCATATTGTAATCATAATTAATTTTCTCCTCAATAGTAGGTGGACTGAAAATATCATATTCATCATTGTAATCATCATATATTGGAGGTATAGTATCATCAAAGTAAATTTTCTCCTCCGTGCTTGGGGGACTAAAAATATCATGCTCATAAAAACCAGCTTCCATAAGCTTAGAATTTTCCATAGCATTAGCAATAATGGTGTTCAAAGAATTCATACTAATAACATTGCTATTAGCATGCAAATAAAGTTCCATAGGTTTTTTAATTTTCTCTTCAAACACTTCATGTCCTAACTCAAGATAAATACTATAAAGCTCTCTAATTTTTTTGTTGTTTTCCATTAAGCCTAACTAGTGAAAACAATAAACAAAAAGACAAAATTGCAGAATCTAAAGGAAATAACTTCGAGCACTCACACCAGAGGATGTGAGTACCTTTTACCTTACCTCCCCGGAAACGGCGCCAGAAAATAGCTTGATGTCTACGCACTTCTATTCTTGTAGATAGTTGTTGGGCCTCCAAGTGTAGAGGTTTGTAGAACAGCAGCAATTTTTCCCTTAAGTGCATCATCCAAGGTTTATCGAACTCACGGAGGAAGTGGTCAAAGGTATTCCCTCTCAAACAACCCCGCAATCAAGATACAAGAAGTCTCTTGTGTCCCCAACACACCCAATACACTTGTCAGGTGTATAGGTGCACTAGTTCGGCGAAGAGATAGCGAAATACAAGTGGTATAGATAATTGCAAGTGGTAACAATGATAGAAAATAGCTTGATGGCGTGGAAAAGACTAAAGTAAAACTGAAATAAAGATGGAAGCAAGCAAACATGTAACAGATCTAATTGCAAACGGTGTTTCAATGCTTAGAAACAAGGCCTAGGGATCATACTTTCACTAGTGAACACTCTCACATAAATATATTCTTCTTTATGATACTACGCTGAACTACTCTCCGGTTGGACACTCTAATCGTTGGTAGGGCTATAACAACACACCTCAAAGTTCATCTTTCCCATCTAGATAACCCAACACTGTCACCTTGAGTACTAGATGAGTCCAACAAACACCACAATTTCATAAAAACATCCAACTCCAAATATAACTCATAACAAGTATTTGTAGTCTCTAGCCTAAGTGCCACCATGGTGTGCACACTGTCAACTTCACACACATGGGGAGAGCAGAGATCTATTAAAGCACTTGAGTAGCAAGGTAGATCTACTTGATTACAAAGCTCATGATCACAATATGATCATGCATAGAGAGAGAGATGAACACATAGCTACCGATAGAACCCTTAGCCTCGAGAGAGAACTACTCCCTCCTCATCATGGGAATTAGCAATGGTGATGGAGATGGCGGTGAAGATCGATGGAGAGGCTCTAGGGGCACTTCCCCGTCCCTGCAGGGTGCCGGAACAGAGACTTTCTGTCCCCCGAATCTCCCCTTCGGTGGCGGCAGCGCTGCGGAACTTTTCATGGCTAGAGGCTTGATGATTTAGGGTTTTCGCATCGGGAGGCTCTTATAGGCGAGAGGGGAGACCGAGGGGGTGCCGGAGGGGCCCACACCACCCCCTGGTGTGGCCTGGCCTTGCCCGTGCCTCCAGGTGGTGCGGCTACCCTCTGGCCCTTCTCCGTCTCGTATTCTGGCTCCAAGTGTCCCCCGTAAAATAATAACTTTGGCTTTTGTCCCGTCCAATTCCGAGAATATTCATTTTCTGACTTCCTGGAACCAAAAACAGCAGAAAACAGGAAACTGGCACAGTGGCACTTGGTAATAGGTTAGTCCAAGAAAGTGTATAGAAAGTACTCCAAAGTTGGAATAAAACACAAGAAAGTAGATAAAACCAAGCACGGAACATCAAAAATTATAAATACATTTGCAATGTATCAGTGCATACCATTCATTGTGATAAAGACTATCAATAAAATCTTCTAGATGCTAGAATAGAAAAGAAGACCCAACGGCTGGAAATGTTGGGATTCGCGAGTCTTGATCCAACGGTCAATATTCAAAGTTATTTGTACACTATAGAGTGGTAAGATAAGATACGATATATATGTAGAAAAATGTCAAAACACACTTACCCATCATTCTAGAATCTTCTCGATTGTTTCTCTAGACCATGGTTCTAAATTTTTCAATTATTAGGTAGCTAATAAACATTTATTTCTACATGATATAAAGTGCAACAACCAAATATACACTCATACTTTAGAAATGTGGCTCACATTCATAGATATTTAAAGTTTACCTATTAAAATGTTATATACTAATGACATGTCATGCTTCTGTATATTATGTGAGTTTCATGTGCAAGGCATGTGCAGCATACTGGTACTACTACGAAGAGCATGGCTCAGCTCCGTGATGGAGGAGCAGGACCCGACTACTAATTTTAATTGCTTTGATTGTAGGTTCCTTTGTGTTAAATGTATGGACTTGGATGCAATTTTCACCTTTTTAAGGTCCTTGGTGTAACATGTACACATGCACTAACTGTGTTAATTATTGAAGCATCTCACTCCTTCAGGACATACCCTAGTCAAAAATAAAGTGCCACCACCCGATTTTCAAAAAATGCGGACATGTTTTGTTAAAATTCCCTAGTCTTAGGATGTTTCAAGATTCCCAATATATTAGCTAACTACACCCATGCACTCGAATAACTTTATGTCGATTTAAAGAAAGTAGGTCAAATTTGAACTAGAAGTAGGCGCGATAGATTCTTTCTTGAATTTGCAAGAGATCCAACAATTAGCAATATTGGAATCTGTCAATCTATATCCAATGATTGATGTTCAAAGATATCCATGTTATATATATTATTAGTAAGTGCACATGCCTTGCATGTGAGAATCAGATAGTAGAAGTATATGCCATATCATTTTTCTCTACTACTATAAAGGAGAAGTTTTGAATTGGATCCATAGTACCAATCCTGGCCATTGGGCTGTTAGATCCAATGGTTAAGAGCAGGTGGATTCATGTTGAGTACTACCTAGAGAAAACGCCACCATGTTCTAGAACCATCATGTCACCCCCCCCCCAAATTTCATAGCATAGTAGGTTGTATTCCCAATATGTGTAGATAGTTATTGATGAGGGTTTAACTCATCAATGCCCATTGTTATGGACTTAGTTTTTAGAGAAGGAGGGAGCACTGGAGGCATCAGTCGGCTAGCAAACAAGCACACAGGGACGCAAGTTTTACCCAGGTTCAGGCCTCGTAGAGGTCCCTACTCCTGCTTGTCTGCTCTTGGAATTAACGAAGGAATCGAAGATTACAGGGGCACGCAGATGCAATCTGGCAAGAGTTGTGGAAACTAGGGAGGTGATCATCCTCTTTGCCACCCCCTCCTAGCCTTTATATAGTTAGGCTAGGTCTCGGGTAGCAGGTTGAGTCGGTTACAGATTAGGGTTTTCCCTTTGAACTTTCTATCTTAAGCTTATTTTTGTCTCGCAAGCAATCGAGGGTCTATGGGCCACTCGAATTCTCCACTGGGCCTTGGCAACGCCGTGGGCTTCTGCCGTATTTGGACCGTATATACCAAACTCGAGTACCTATAGGGTATACCCATGTCAGTAGCCCCCGAGTGTCCAGTGGAATCGCAGATTCGACTAGGGACTTTATGAAGTATTTCGAGTGCATGACTGAGCATTTTTCGAGTGTTATGTTTATGTCATAGGGATCATTGATATACATGCCTGATTTATCCGATGTATCGGTATCAGTTAACTACCTTAGGGCAAAACAACGTAATCTACTCAAACTTGAGTCCCCGGACTCGAATTCGGAAAAGTGCTGGCGTAATTCGACTAAGGCCGCGGAGGTCTTAGAGGAGTCGAATTCCAGTGTATAAGTGTGAGCACTCGACGCGTCCGTCAAGGCATGTTCATCGCACCTGTAGGTACGGATATATTTCCCTAGTAGCAACAACACATCTAGTACCTTAGAGATTTCTTTCAGTTCCCCAGATTACCAGAGGCATGAACCCACTATCGAGCATAAATACTAACTCTTGGAGTTGCTAGCATCTACTTGGCCAAGATAGCTACTAACAACGGAAAGCATGCAAGATCTCAAATAACAAAGACATGATAGAATCAATAATCTTTCAATCTGAAATAGCATCTCAATATCCATCGGGTCCCCGCAAACACAACATGTATGAGTTACAAATAGATGATCTTGATCATGAACGGAGCTCACAAGATCTAAACATGAAAGCACAAAGGAGGAGAAACCAGACATCTAGCTACTACATGGATCCGTCGTCCAAGGATGAACTACTCACGCATCACACCGGAGGCTTGCAAGGTGATGAAGAAAGCCTCCAGGGTGAATTCCCCTCTCCGACAGGGTGCCTGGAAGAGCTTTAGATCCCTCCCGATCTAGGGATGGAGATGACGGCGGCTACAGACTCTTTCGTGGATTTTTGATCGGGTACTTAGGGTTTTCGTCCCGAGGGCAACTTATATGCGGAAGGAGAGGCTGAGGGGGTGCCTGGGTTGGCTAGACCAACCCCTGGCGTGGGCCAGGCCTAGCCGCGCGGCCAGGTGGTGTGGCCGCCCTCTGGCCCCTCTCCGTCTCGTATTCTGGCACTTGATCCCTTCCAGAAAAATAGGCACTTTGGCTTTTGTCCCGTCCAATTCCGAGAATATTCATTTTCTGACTTTCCTAGAACCAAAAATAGCAGAAAACAGGTAGCTGGCACTGTGGCTCTTGTTAATAGGTTAGTCCAAGAAATCATATGAAAAGTACTCCAAAGTTGGAACAAAATACAAGAAAGTGGATAAAACCAAGCATGGAACATCAAAAATTATAGATACATTTGCAATGTATCAGCATCCCCAAGCTTAACTCCTGCTCGTCCTCGAGTAGGTAAGTGATAAAAAGAAATAATTTTTGAGGTGACATGCACCATCAAAGACTTGATCAAAGTATTTGCAAAACATTCAAGGCTGGGATCATAGTACTTCAATCATAACATGAAAGACAAAGTTCTAGCAATAAACAAAGAAACTATGATGCAACATGAAAAGGCACAAACAAAAGATTCATGAATAACATGCTTTGCAAGACGTTTGTTTGTTTCACATAAAGAAAACATAGCATAATAGTATTCAATTTGTCCCTCAATAGATTAGCAAATATAAATGCATGGGACACCTTCAAAGTTCATAAGAGTGACTAGATACAATAGTTTCAAACAAGCAATAACAAGTTATGCATCGATCAACTAGTCTTGGGACAATGCACATAGAACTAAGAATGGCCACTATGCTCTCAAAGTAGGTGCATAAATTTAGAAGCTGGAGACTCAATATAATGGTGGAAGAAAGGCCTTTTGTAAAAGGAAGTAGGGATTCAAGTCTCATAAAGAGCTTCCAAAAATTATGATAATTATAGCTTTCAGCTCTCATTGCCCCTATCATAAGCATCTTGAAGTGATTAAGGTTAAAGTGAACAAACTATGGTGTACATGCTTGACGATGTATAAGTCAGAAACCTCATGTCCCTTGCATACGAGGGACACTCCTCATGCTACTCAAGTTTAGTCACCGGTAAGTTCTTGTCATCGTAAGTACATGTGTATCATTGAGAACCTCCAACGGGGTACCCCTTGCCCGATGATATGGAAGAATCCCCATATCAAAATGACAAGGCAAGCAGACAACGGGCATCTCAGCATTCTTCTTATTTACCATGGGAATATGGTGCTTTTTTCTCTCTTTCCTCTTTTCATAGTATCTCTTTTTTTTCTTTTCTCTTTTTTCTCAATATAGGACTCTTTTTTTTAAGAAGAATGCTTCATAGATAGGTCATTATGGTTATGCTGCAGGTTTCCACCATGTCAGCATGGATTAGACCAGCGGCCCAGGCGTTTCTCTAACACATATACATAACTCCATGGACTTTCAAGCTCCCCTTTCATTTCACACCGACGACATCCATATACAAAAGAGCATGATATCAACTAGGTACAAGTACCAAGTGCAATGTTGAAAGCGTTCCCCATGAAAGCATGGTTCTGCTAATCCCCGACAAATAAGTGCAAGCATATACAACATAGAAGACACAATGGTTCAAGTTTATTAAGGGCAAGTAAAGTAAAGTGTGCCATCAAGTTCATGAGAGCTTTAATCACTAGTTTTTTCATAACAAGATGAAGGTAAACAAAAGTATGAATATACTTGGAATGGCATAAGCTAGTAGGTAGGTGTGGTGGACTCTTTGGAATAACTTGTTTTAGGGAGTTGGATGCATGCGTGGAACTCATACTTGGTTGTGGAGGCTAGCAAAAGACTGGGAGCGACAAACTAAGAGAGCAATAATGGCCATAATCATGCAGAGCGACAAAACATCATTGATCAAAGCATAAAGTGATACAAGTTGAAAACTAAAGGATCATAAAGGCTATGGTGACTTGAGATAGTCATAACATGGTGTGAGCATGTGCCAAGTCAACCCAAATAAAGCATCAAAGGAGAATACCACTATACTATGCTTTAATATGCTAAAACAACACATGATTCATCCAAGGCACATTAAGAAATCTCAATTGTTTATAACAAGTCATGCTACAGCAAAGAATACTAAGCATAAAGGCAAAACAATATCAAGCATGGCATGACAAAGCATAGGCCACAGTCAAAAACGAGCTCTTTTTACCACATAAGTATGAACTTTCCTACTCTTTGCCAAACCAAACCAAACTATTCGCAAACCAAAGTATGAAAGAGGGGGTCCAACCAATTTATTCAGAAAACTAAGCAAACCAAGCAAACTAAAAACCAAAACAAAAACGAAAAAAGAAGACGCTCCAAGAAAAACACAACTGTGCATGAAACAATAAAAATGAAGCGTTTGGAAGAAACCTGAGATTTTTATTGATGAAAAAGGGGATGCCTTGGGCATCCCCAAGCTTTGACGCTTGTACTTCTTGGATGCTTCTTGGGGTGACACGCGTGGCATCCCCAAGCTTGAGCTTTAGTCCATCCTTCATCTCATTACTCATTCCTTCCATACACCTGAAATTTTTCCTTCATACAAAAACTTCACACAATCTCATTAGCAACATTAGTGCACTTAAGATAAATAAGCCTCAAGGTTCAGTTCTAACACCAAATAAACTTCCATTAGAACACTAGCTACTGTAGCACTTCCCTCAAAAATCTCAATCCCCAGAGGAACTCAAGAAGGAACTAACAAGAAGCAAATGCAGAAAATGGCAGAAATCTATCAAAACAGACAAGCAGGTAAAGACGAATTTTTTCGAAGACCTTCTGTTGCTCAAACTTAAACGTGTTGAACTAACGAAAGTTAGATAACAACCTGGGGCAGGAGCACAAAACATTACAGCTCAATCCGACGTACAGAGCTCTCTCAGGAATGTTTACGGCGAAGCACAAAAATCTGTTTCAGGACAGCAACTTTCCCAATCATTACTTCACTCTCATTAGAGGTTACTCTTGGCACAAAAAGCAAATAAAAAGTATAAGGAGAGGTTATTACAGAGGTTTTAACTTCCAATACTCTTCTAAAACTCTTGGCTTATCTCCCAACAAGTACTTTTCTTTAACGCCTTTAAGTTAGGCATAAGAAGCAAAGAAAGAATCAAGTGTTCTCAAATGAAGAAGCATTAAGACCAAATTTTGTTTTCATAGGAGAAGCAAAAGAAATATTTTCTCTATTTTTAGGGAAGTGTTCTATACCTTTCTTGAGTGGGAGTTGATATTTAATGGTGCCTTCTTTCATATCAATGATGGCACCAACAGTTCTAAGAAAAGGTCTTCCCAAAGTAATAGGACAAGAAGCATTGTATTCAACATCCAAAACATAGAAATCAACGAGGACATAGGAATCGTTAACCATAATAAGAACATCATTAAGACTCCTCATGAGTTTCTTTTTAGCATTAGCATCAAGTGGGACATTCAAATAACAATCTTCAAGAGGAGGCAAATCAAGCATATCATAAATCCTTCTAGGCATAATAGAAACACTACTATCAAGATCACACAAAGCTTTGAAATCGAAGTCATTCACTTTCATGTTAATGATGGGTTCCCAACCCTATTCTTGTTTTATAGGAATAGAAGCTTTATGTTTCATCTTTTCTTCTTTAATCTTTATGAGAGCATCAGTAATGTGTTTTGTAAAAGCCATGTTCATAGCACTAGCATTAGGACTTTTAGCAAACTTTTGTAGGAACTTAATAACTTCAGAGATGTTGGAACCATCAAGATCAAAATCAACTTTATCATCTAAAGTAGTAGAACTATTAGTAGCCTCAACACTGGTGGTGGTGATAGTAGAAACACTAATGTTTCTAGCAATTTCATCTTCTCTTTCCCACTTAGCATGTAATTCAGCTAATAGTCTAACATTTTCATCAATTCTTACTTGTATAGCATTAGTAGATGCAAAGGGATTCTCATTAGTTTCGGGTTTAGCAGCCATTTTATTCAAAGTTGATTGAGCTTCAACCAAAGATGCTATATTTCTTTCAGCATTAGAGAGTTTTTCCTCAATAGTTTTATTTGAAAGCAGTTTGTTTACTAATAAACTCTTTAAGAATAACTTCAAGTTCAGAGGGAGCACTCTTATTATTGTTGTAAGAATTTCCATAAGCATTACCATTGTTGGGAGGATATGGCTTATAATTGTTGTTACCAAAATTGTTCCTATAAGCATTATTACCATAAGCATTGTTGCCAAAATTATTATTTATTATGAAGTTCACATCAACTTGCTCTTCTTGAGCAACCAAAGAGGCTAAAGGAACATTATTTGGATCAATATGGGCTTTCCCATTAACAAGCATAGACATAATAATATCAATCTTATCACTCAAGGAGGAGGTTTCTTCAATAGAATTTACCTTCTTACCTTGTGGAGCTCTCTCAGTATGCCATTCCGAATAATTAACCATCATATTATCCAATAGTTTTGTTGCAGCACCCGAAGTGATGGTCATAAAGGTACCTCCAGCAGCTGAATCCAATAGGTTCCTTGAAGAATAGTTCAATCCTGCATAAAAAGTTTGGATGGTCATCCAAGCAGTCAGTCCATGAGTGGGACAATTCTTTACCAAAGATTTCATTCTTTCCCAAGCTTGAGCAACATGCTCATTATCAAGTTGTTTAAACTTCATTATTTCACTTCTCATGGATATAATCTTAGCAGGAGGATAGTATTTTCCAATAAAAGCATCTTTGCATTTAGTCCAAGAATCAATACTATTCCTAGTTAAGGAATTCAACCATTCTTTAGCTTTTCCTCTCAAAGAGAAAGGAAACCATTTCAGCTTAATAATATCACCATCTATATCCCTATGCTTTTGCATCTCACAAAGTTCAACAAAGTTATGTAGATGGGAAGCAGCATCTTCATTACCAATACCAGAAAATGGTTCTCTCATAACAAGATTGAGCAAAGCATGTTTTATCTCAAAGAAAGTATTTTCAGCCACAGGTGGAGCAATAGGAGTGCTCATAAAATCATTGTTGTTGGTGCTAGTGAAGTCACACAATTTAGTGTTTTCAAGAGTAGTCATTTTTTGGGGTTTTCAAATAAGAAAGCAAACAAGTAAAACTAATTTTTTTGTGTTTTTTGAAGAACAAAACAAGCAAACAAAGCAAAAAAGAAAACTGAGCAAAACAAAAACAACAAAGTAAAGAGATTGGTTATGAGGGACTCCCCTTGTGAAGATGTCCTTGACTCCCCGGCAACGGCGCCAGAAAATGTTGATGCACTCGACTTTCGACGTAGAGCTTTTTTTGGGAACCCCAAGAGGAAGGTACGATGAATACAGCAACAAGTTTTCCCTCAGTTATGAAACCAAGGTTTAATCGAACTAGTAGGAGCAAGGAAACACCCCAAAGGTGTTACTAGCTGAGCTTTGGCAGGGCGCACTACCGGTGCTAGTAGCAACGTGGAGACCTACACAACACAACCACGGAACTTTGTCCCCAACTTGCGATGAGGTTATCAATCTCACCGTGTTTTTCGGAAAACAAAGGATTAAACGTATCGAATGGAAAGAAGTAAAAGTTTGCAGAAAGTAAACACAAAGCAGTAAAAGATTGTATGTAAAATAAAAGGACCGGGATCCATAGTTCACTAGGGGTGGCTCTCCTTAGATAGATAACATGCTAGGTGTACAAATTATAGCGGGGCAATTGACAAACACCGAGAAAGCAATACATGCATATACTAATCATCTTGACTCCTCTAAGACTTGATTGGGCATTACAACATAATACATAGACCGCCATCCAACTGCATCTATGACTAATAATCCACCTTCAGGTTATCATCCAAACCCCCTCCCGTATTAAGTTGCAAGCAACAGATTATTGCTTTATGAACTGCGTGTAAAGTAAAAAATACGATTGTTCTATGAACAAAGGATTGTTGTTTTCTCCCTAGTAGCAACAACACATCTAGTACCTTAGAGATTTCTGTCACTTCCCCAGATTACCAGAGGCATGAACCCACTATCGAGCATAAATACTAACTCTTGGAGTTGCTAGCATCTACTTGGCCAAGATAGCTACTAATAACGGAAAGCATGCAAGATCTCAAATAACAAAGACATGATAGAATCAATAATCAATCTGAAATAGCATCTCAATATCCATCGGATCCCCGCAAACACAACATGTATGAATTACAAATAGATGATCTTGATCATGAACGGAGCTCACACGATCTAAACATGAAAGCGCAAAGGAGGAGAAACCAGCCATCTAGCTACTACATGGATCCGTAGTTCAAGGACGAACTACTCACGCATCACACCGGAGGCTTGCATGGTGATGAAGAAGGCCTCCAAGGTGAATTCCCCTCTCCGGCAAGGTGCCGGGATGAGCTTCAGATCCCTCCCGATCTAGGGATGGGGATGACGGCGGCTACAGACTCTTTCATTGATTTTTGATCGGGTACTTAGGGTTTTCGTCTCGAGGGCAACTTATAGGCGGAAGGAGAGGCCGAGGGGGTGCTTGGGCTGGCCACACCACCCCCTAGCGTGGGCCAGGCCTGGCCGCACGGCCAGGTGGTGTGGCCGCCCTCTGGCCCCTCTCCGTCTCGTATTCTAGCACTTGATCCCTTCCGGAAAAATAGGCACTTTGGCTTTTGTCCCGTCCAATTCCAAGAATATTCATTTTCTGACTTTCCTGGAACCAAAAACAGCAGAAAACAGGCAGCTGGCACTGTGGCTCTTGTTAATAGGTTAGTCCAAGAAATCATATGAAAAGTACTCCAAAGTTGGAACAAAACACAAGAAAGTGGATAAAACCAAGCATGGAACATCAAAAATTATAGATACATTTGCAATGTATCACTGGACAGTCGCCATCGTGTTGTTGAAAGTTAGTTTTGGCTTTGTCTTTGTTTTTGTGAAGTTTCTAGATTAGAATAATGATACGTCCTGTTCCTTGCAGTTGAGCATCACGAACTTCTTCGTCATGCTGCTTCCCTTGAAAAGGCGCTTGCCACGGCGGCGAAGAGTCGCGATGAAGCAATTGCGGACCTGGAGGAGTCGCGAAAGCGCGAAGAGGACTTGCGAAAACGCGAAGACGACTTGCGCGCCTCCAATGCTGAGAGGGAAAAGTTGTTCGGGGAGCAACTTTTCTCGATTGCTAAGTCAATCTCTGGTACTCTTTCAGCTGAATTTTCGTTGTTTCTTGCTTCATCATCGTGTTATTGTGCTAACACTTTGATGTACGCAGATGCCAGCAGCCTGAGCTTTGACGCCCAGGCCCTTCGCCGTGAACATGCGTTGGCCGGTGCTGTCGCCGCTGTCAAAGACCGTAGCGCTTCCCTTCAAGGGACGCTGACGAAGGCCAAGGGTGTGCTCAGTCGCATACACGAGGATCTAACCCCTAAGGCTGAGCTGATTGAAAACCTTTAGGACCTGGTGGAATCCCTTGTTGGGGGTATTCCCATGGACTTTAGGAACTCCCAGTGGTCTGTCGGTGCCACCCTGGCACTCGCGATGGTGCAAGCCCATGACGTGGAGGTGGACCCCACCGCGATCACCAAGGCGATGCCCGTCAGCGCAGATGGCCAACAGGTAGTGTCTACTCCCTTCGCTACTGGTTGTGGTAAGTATCGGCCGCAGCTCATAAATACAATCGCCAAATACTCCAAAGAGTTGCAGCGAGCGAATAAGGCGGCGAAGGCTGTGGCATCAGGGGCTGGTACCAGAAAGTCTGTGGTGTCAGAGACCGCCACGGATTCGATGAGGCCCCCGAAGTCCAAGTCAAAGTCGAAGAAGCAGACTGCTCCTTAGTAGCTAATCTGTAATAGTTGTAGTTTATATTTTTGTTGAAACCATGCTTTTGGGGGAGTATCCCTGACGAGACTTTGCCATGCTTGAATGCATTCGAGCCTTTTATCAATGTATTCTTGGTCCCTTATTTGCTCTTGCTTGGTTTGTGAGAGGGTACGTCGAGTGGTCCTTCGAGTGATCCTCGTGATCCTCCACCCACCGATGAAACCTTGGCGCAGCCGCGCTCAAAGGTGGAGGAGTTGTCCTTGCTTTCGCGACTGCGTGATCGCATTAAGCAACTGGAGCATGAGTTTCCCATCCTCCGTTGTAGCGTAGATGTATGGAAGTCAAAGGCGGAGAAGGACACCGCCCGCGAGAAGTATCTCTTGGAGGAGGTGGCGCAGCTGAGTGAGAAGTTCAAATGTTAGCTTTCTGCCCTCTTATCTTTTCTTTTAGTCAGTCGCGGTGATGCCTTGTCTTCATTGTTTGCCCTTTTATTTGGTGTAGTTGTCAGTGCTCGTCATCCGCAAGATGAGAAAGACCAGATTGCCATTCGAATGAACGATCTGACCCAGGAGCAACTACAGGCGAGTGGGTACTTTTGGGTGGACCACGATCGTGCAATCGCGCTTGCAACCCTGCAGGATCATGCTTCTCGAGTACTTCACTTTTTGAAGAAGGCACAGTCGTGCCTTAGGCATATCTATCAAATGATGTTTCCCTTGGACGCCGTCCCTTCAAGCCTATTGGCTCTTCTAGCGAAGTTCCAAGATTTGAGTGCGGTTCGCGAGTGCGTGCGACAGAAGTTAGTAGCTGGTGCTAAGGCTGCGTTGTCGCTGGTGCGACTGCATAGGCCAGATGTAGATGTTGCAGCTGTTGCCGCTGGGACGCCACCTCCGCCAGAAGGTATGACCTGGGACATGGTTCCGCACTACCAAGCGGTTGACCGCCCAGGGGAAGAAATAGTCGACTTCTTTGAGGAACAAATGAACGTTCTTCTGTTGTAGCAGTAGCATGACTTGTATCCTGCACATAATTGTACAAGTGTTGTAAAGTTCATATGAATATGTTGGATGTAATTAATACTCATTGATATGTGAAGAGCTTGCTAGCTTTTATATTTTGCGAGTGTATTTGTACTCTGCAGTTCCTTTTCGTTAGCCTGACTTGTGTTATCTCAGCTCCTTGACAACCTGTCAGGTGCGTTGCAACTGGGTTGGTGTTTATCAAGGGTTCGATTAATGTTGCGTCAGCTACTCAAGAAACTACAATTTGTTCATAGAATGAAAGTGTAAAGGGTGGCGCAGCCCCCGAGTGATCAATTTGCAGGAAAATAAGGAAACCACGGAGTTTTGGGGCACTTAGCTTTATTTATTCGCAGAATAGTACAAGGTACAATGTGTGGCTAAGTAGCCTGGCTGAATAGCCTTATTTGTAAATGTAAAAAACGACTAGGGGTAGAAGCGGCGCAGTTGCACGACGTTCCAGGGATTGGAGTATGCGACTCCTGTCTCGAGATCTTTAAGGCGATAGGCGTGACCTGGGATTACTTCTGTAATCACATAAGGTCCCTCCCAAGGGGACTCGAGCTTGAGGTGCCCTTGCTGCTTCAGTCGTAGGACTAGGTCTCGAGATCTGGGCGTAGCCTTCTACTATGGTAGTTGCGGAGGCTTTGCTGGTAGATCATTGATCTCTCCGCTGTGATTTCCCGTGCCTCATCAAGAAGGTCAACGGAGTATTCGAGTGCAAGAGTTGACTCCTACTCGCTGTAAGCAACCACCCGCGGGGCTTTGTAGCATACTTCTGCGGGTAGCACCGCTTCAGCACCCTGCACCATGAAGAACAGGGTGTATCCCGTGGCACTATTTGGAGTTGTGCGTAAGCTCCAGAGTACGGATTGCAGCTCGTCTGGCCAGCAGCCAGCGACTTGTTCAAGTGGCCGGAGGAGTCGCTTCTTGATTCCACCATAGACGAGGCCGTTGGCCTTTTTGACTTGACCATTGATCTGCGGGTGAGCCACCGAGGTGTAGCTTATGTTGATTCCCAGGTTTTCGCAGAATTCCAGGAACTCCTTAGAGGTGAAGTTCGTCCTATTGTCCGTGATGATGCCATGTGGCACTCCAAAGCGGTAGACAATGGACTCTAAGAACTTGACAGCACTGGCTCCTGATTGATTTGTCACCAGCATGGCCTCGATCCACTTGGTGAACTTGTCGACTACGACCAACAAGTAAACGTAACCTCCTGGTGAGGATTTCGGGAGCTTGCCGACCATGTCGAGTCCCCATTGCGCGAAGGGCCAAGCCAATGGTATTGGCCGGAGTTCCGCGCTAGGTGCGTGAGGTTTGTCCACGAATCGCTGGCAAGCGTTGCAGCACTGGACGATGTCCTTGGCGTCACGCATGGCCGTGGGCCAGTAGAATCCAGCTCGCAGAGCTTTGGCAACGAGGAAGCGACTGCCAGCATGGTGCCCGCAGGTGCCTTCGTGGATGTCGAGAAGGATGGCCCTTCCGTCTCTGTTGGAGACGCAACGTTGGAGCAGTCCTCTGATGTTGCGCTTGTAGAGTTTGCCGTTGATGAGGGTGAACGCGTTGGATCGCCGCACGATCTGCCGTGCATCAATCGGGTCGTCTGGCAGCCTCTTGCTGAGTAAGTATGTAATGTAAGGTTGTGTCCAAGATGGCTCGATCATCATGACGCTCATTGGTCCTTCGAGTCATGTATCAAGCTCCAGGTCGTCGAGTGTCGTTGGCTAGTTGGGTGGCGTAGCCCCCGAGTCTGTTGACGTGCTTGCTTTCTTCTCTGGAGCTTTGGCTTGATGGAGCGTTCGCAGATGCGCTCGAGAAATACCCCATGTGGTATGGGGGCGTGGGTGGAGCCAATGTTGGCGAGTGTGTCCGCCTCTTCATTGCTTTCGCGGCCTACGTGCCACATCTCATAGCCATCAAAGTCTCCTTCGAGTGTGTCGTAGAGGTTGCGATAGGCGATCATGTTGTCGCTCAGTGCGTCGCACTCATGCATCGTTTGGTTGACCACCAGTTTGGAGTCGCCGTAGATGATGAGCCTCTTGGCGCCGCAGGCTTTCGCCATCTGCATCCCATGGATTAGAGCCTCATACTCAGCTTCATTGTTGGAGGCAGTGAATTGCATTCGCAGAATGTATTTCATTTTGTCTCCCTGGGGTGATGTCAGTATGACACCTGCGCCAGCTCCGTCCTTTCGTTTGGATCTGTCGAAGTGCATTGTCCAGAGGTAGGATATATCTGGCTTGTCGAGGAGCTGGTTCTTCATCCAGTGCACGAGGAAATCAGGGAGGACTTGCGACTTGATCACGTCGTGCTTTTCGTATGTGATGTCTTGTGGAGACTATTCAATTCCCCAAAGCACGACTCGCCCGGTGGCATCAAGGTTATTGAGTATATGCCCGAGCGGGGTGTCGTTGACCACCACGATTGAGTGCTCCTAGAAGTAGTGGCGCAGTCGCCTGGCTGTCATGATGATGCCATACGCCAGCTTCTGGTAGTGCGGGTACCGCTGTTTTGTTGGCGTGAGCACCTCGTTGAGGAAGTAGACTGGGCATTGGAGCCCGTGGACCTTGTTTTCTTCGGCTCGTTCCACCACAAGCACCGTGCTGACCACCTGGTTGGTGGCGGAGATGTAGAGCAACAGCGGCTCTTTTTCACGTGGAGTCACCAATACCGACGAGGTGGATAGTAAACGCTTGAGGTCCTCGAATCCTTCTTGCGCCTGGTCTGTCCACTCGAATTTGTCAGTTTTGCGGAGAAGTTGGTAGAAGGGCAATGCATTTTCGCCCATGCGACTGATGAATCGACTAAACGCTGCGATTCGCCTAGCTAGCTGCTGGACGCCTCTTACATTCTTTGGCTTCTCCATGGCTATTATGGCCTTTATTTTCTTCGGGTTTGCTTCGATCCCACTTGCGGAGATGAGATACCCGAGTAACTGCCCAGATGGTACGTCGAAGGCGCATTTGTCCGGATTGAGCTTGATCTGGTAGCGTTCGAGGTTGGCGAAGGTCTCGTGTAGATCGTCGATTAGCGAGGCTTCCTCCTTGGTTTTGATGACGATGTCGTCAACATAGACTTGGATGTTGTGACCAAGTTGATTCTTGAGGCAAGCCTGCATGCACCGCTGATAGGTGGCTCCTGCTTTATTTAGCTCGAAAGGCATCGTGTTGAAGCAGAACACTCCAAAGTGCGTGTAAACGCTGTTTTCTCCTGATCCTCCTCCTTCATTCGAATATGATTATAGCCTGAGTAGGCATCGAGGAAGCAGAGACGCTCACATCCCGCAGTGGAGTCGATGATTTGGTCGATTTGCGGCAGCGGGAAGTGATCCTTTGGACAGTTCTTATTCAAGGAGGTGAAGTCCAAGCACATCCATAGGATATCGGTGTCTTTTTTGGGCATAAGCACTATGTTAGCGAGCCAAGTGATTTCCTTGATATCGCGTATGAATTTTGCATCTAGGAGTCTGTTGATCTCCATTCCGACTACTTTTTCTCTTGGTTCAGACAGTCGCCGAATTGTCTGCTTAACTAGCCTTGCATCTGGATTCACGTTGAGTGAGTGCTCGGCGAATTCCCTAGGAACTCCTGGCATATCTGCTGGACACCAGGCGAAGATCTCCCAGTGCTCATGGAGGAATTCGACGAGCACGAGTTCCTATACGGAACTCAAGTTGTTGGCGATGAGGGACGTCTTGGTCGTGTCCGTTGGGTGGACCTGGACTTTCTTCGTGTGCACCGACAAGTCGAAGGACAGGTCGGGTGACCTTGGCCTGCTCAGGGGAGGTAGACTGTTGTCTATCGACTCCTTTAATCTTGCGAGTTCCTCCTGCATGCCAAAGGACTAGGAGATTCTGTTTGATTCCCTATCACAGCTATCGGACCTCTCGAAGTTTTTGTTGATCGTGATGACGCTGTTTGGTCCTGGCATCTTCACCTGCAGATAGGCGTAGTGCAGCACTGCCATGAACCTTGCGAATGCGACACGTCTGAGGATGCAGTGGTATTGTGAAGGCCCGTCGACGACTTCAAAGTCGATGCGCTCTCGCTGAAAGTTTTGCGGTGTGTCGAAGATGACGTCGAGGTTGATTTTGCCTAGGGGATATATGCCCTTCCCTAGGATGATGCCATGGAACGTCGTGTCTGAAACTTCCAGACACGTCAAAGGGATCCTCATCGCACGCAAGGTACTCGCGAACATGAGGTTAATGTCGCTGCCGCCATCCATGAAGACACGACTCATGTCGAAACCCCCAATCTGCGCCTCGAGTACGAGAGGACAGTGGCCTGGCCAAGGATCTTGGTGCGGGTGGTCACGCCTTTCAAAGGTGATGCAGGAGTCGCTTCCACTAAGGTACTCAATGGTGGAAGGTGGAGAGTTTATCGCCAAGTTGACTTGGTGAGTGATGGCCTTCTGCACTCGATTTTAGGGACGCCCTTTTTGGATCATCCCCATGTTGCCCATGGCTCGTGGGTATGACTCGCCTCCGTGATGCTGGACCGGCGCGGACATAGGTGGTGGTGGTCTGGGCGGTGGTGGAGGAGCTCCATGTGCCACAACGCCTGGGGCGGCTCCATAGCCCCTATTGACCGCGTCGGGATTCATCCGGCCAGGCCCTCATGAAGTTTGAGGAACTCGTGGCAGTCCTTGAGAAGGTAGCTAGATTTCTTCTTGCCATCGTGATTGTCGATGTAGAAGTGCACGTTGCATGGCCCAGACAGTTTGTCCTTGATAGATGTTGCGGGTGCCTCTTCGCGAGTGCGGCGTTGCCACACCTGCGTGGTTTTTCCGCTGTCGCGGTAACCACCACTGCGGTATCCACTATTGCAGTTGTCGTCGCATTTGTCGGCATAGCCGGCTGTGACCATGTTGACCTTGTCGCGGTCGTCGTAGATGCGCATCTGACACTTGCCTCGGTGGTCGCGTCTTCTCTCGAGGTCATCATCGTCGTCAGTAGGTACGGTTCTTCACCGAGTCTTCTCCGTTAGCCCACCGATTCGCGATTTCCATCAGGTGGTCGATCGTTTTGGGCTTCGAACGGCCTAGCTCCTCCTTGAGCTCTATACGGCGAACGCCGCCATTGAACGCGTCGATTGCGCGGTCCTCCGAGATGTTTTCTACGGAGTTCTTGATGATGGACCACCTCTAGATGTACGAGCGTAGCGATTCGCCCGATCTTTACTAGCAGCTTCTCAGCTCTTCGCTTGATGCGGGCCTTTTGTAAATGCCCTTGAAATTGCGCACAAAGGTGTAGACCAGCTCTTCCCAGCTACGAATGGATCCGCACGGGAGGTTGTTGAGCCATGCGTGAGCGGTGCCCTGCAGCTGTAGCTGCAGGCATTGCATGGCCGTCCTTCGACTCCCACCATGTAGTCTGAAGGAGGAGATGTGGTCCTCCAACCAGATTTTTGGGTCATGTAGACCGTCAAATTTTGGGTTCTCCAATGGGAGTTTGAACCATTTAGGCATTTGCTTCTGCCTGATGGCCCTGCTGCAGCATCTGGCGCCGCAGAGCTCAGTCTCGTCTTCTTCTGAGTCAGTCGAATGAGCACGTCTTGCCCGCATCTTGTCGACTTTGCACCGCGTGAGGTCATCGCGTGCATCGTAGTCACGGTCATGCCGCCGTGAGTGGCAATGCCGAGACAGATCGTGGCTATCGTTACTAGACGAGGGCGAGGAGTAGCGTTTTGCTAGAGCCTTGCTTTTCTTTGGCTTTGGTGCGGGCTCTTTGTCGAGGGCGGCCTCGACTAGCCCCAAGCCCGCGATCGTAGATCGGTGCATGGCAGCTCGTGGATCTCCAGCTGGCGGCTGGTTGTTCAAGAGGTACATGGTGGCCGTCGTTACCGCAACTTGCGGCGTCTCCGGGAGCATATTTCCCCGCGTATCCACCGTCATGGAGCCGAAGTCAAGGACTTTTGCGGCTTCTACGCATTCCTCCACGGTGAGATGGGCCAGTCGAGATCTTCTCTTGTTGGCCAGGTACTCGTTGCCTTTAGAGGAGGAACCTCCGTGGGAGGAGAGCCCGGCTCGCCGAAGGCTTGACTCGTCCGCCGCCTTTTTATGCGCCTCGAGTTGCACGATTGCATGTAGCTGGCATCTGTATTCCTCCTTCAGTAGCCAATGGTAGCCCATCAGCATGTATTGCGGGGAGTTGAGGGGCAGAGGATTGCCTCGTAGAGCTTCTCAACAGCGGCCCCACTCGTTGCCGTTGAGCCTGATCACTACATGCTCTCTAGTGTGTTCGTTCACTATGGTCGGCGGTTCTACTCCTACTCCATTGTTGATGGGCGCGCCGTTGCCACCATTGGTGGGGCTACCGTTAGGTATGTCGCCATTGGGTGGACCGCCGTTGGGTATGCCACGTTGGGTGGCCCGGTGCCAGAACCGGTGCCAGCGTTATCGCGATTGGCAGTGGTGTCTCCCACGTTGATGACGGTGCACATGAAGTGGTTGTGGAAGCTGTTGCTCCCGCAACTTTCAGATCCGGAGCCGTAGGATCCATGTTCTGTGGCTAGGTCACCCAGATCAGATCCGCGACTGCTGTCACTATCCATGCTCCCGACTATTGCCGAGGCGTTGAGCTCGCTGAGGGTGCCGATTGGTGGAGCGAACCATGATGCTGGAGCAATCGCGGGTGCTGTTGGCTGGTCAGGCATGCGAAATGTAGAAGCAGAAGCTCCCAATCGCTAGGCTGATCCCATCGCCCACGGACTCGAAAGCCGGATAAGTGGTCGGCGTGTGGACAGTGAGGTTGAACGTGCCGAAGAGCTGGCGAATCTCCACTATTGCAGAGTTGTAGATCGCGGTTGATGGGGCCGAAGAAACCGCAACATCAGCACTCCCGATTGCACAGACGGCGCCAATTGACGAGGGTTTAACTCATCAATGCACATTGTTATGGACTTGGGTTTTGGAGAAGGAGGGAGCGCTAGAGGCATCAGTCGGCTAGCAAACAAGCACACAGGGACGCAAGTTTTACCCAGGTTCAGGCCTCGTAGAGGTCCCTACTCCTACTTGTCTGCTCTTGGAATTAACAAAGGAATCGAAGATTACATGGGCGCGCAGATGCAATCTGGCGAGAGTTGTGGAAACTAGGGTGGCGATCGTCCTCCTCACCCCCCCTCCTAGCCTTTATATAGATTGTCTAGGTCTCGGGTAGTAGGTCGAGTTGGTTACAAATTAGGGTTTTCCCTTTGAACTTTCTATCTTAAGCGTCTTCTTGTCTCGCAAGCAATCGAGGGTCCGTGGGCCACTCAAATTCTCCACTGGACCTTGGCAACGTCGTGGGCTTCTACTGTATCTGGACCGTATATGCCAAACTCGAGTACCTGTTGGGTATACCCATGTTAGTTATTATTAATAGACTTAATGTATGCATTTTTCTCAAACAAGACTATTGGTTTATAATAACTTAATGTTTGTCAATCACATTTCATACAGTATATACGTGTGTGGCACGTGCCTTTTACTAGTTTATATAAAATTATAATAGGTGAAGCCCAAAAATAATTATAATTTCGAGCTACGTCCATAAAGTACAGTTCGATCTTAATTTTATCCATTCTAGCATCTAGAAGATACTATTGATAGCCTTTAACACACTAAAAGATATGCACAAACCTCAAAACACACTTCTCAATAATTCTAGAATGTTCTTCATCATTTCTCTAGAGCATGACGAGTACTATTAGGTAGCTAATAGGTTGATTACTACTCCTCCCTCCGACCCATATTAATTAACTTGGATTTGTCTAAATACGGATGTATCTAATACTAAAATGTGTCTATATACAACCATATCTAGACAAATCTGAGCCAACTAATATGGGTCGGAGGGAGTACATGACACAAAGTATAAGAACCAAATATACAACGAATATTCTATGGACGTGGCTCAAAATTATAATTATTTTTTGAGCTTGACCAATTATTATAGTTTTTTAGTAGTCCTAATTATCAGAGTTGGGCATGTGGGTTCAAATCCTTCGTGTGCTAGAAAAGTGATTCTACGATGCATGCTATCTTGCAGGGAGGGGAGAAATGTGGGTTCACATCCTTTCCTGAAACACAGTCTACGTGACGAGACGGTACAATACTGAGCCAGGACGTGACAGCTTGCTAGTCTAGCACTCTAGCTATAACTCCAGCAGGCGTCCTCGATCCACTACAGAAGACTGACAAGGGAACACGCAAAATTAACACCCCTCGTTCAAAGAGCCTCCCATCTTCCCCATCTCCGGCGATCCCCATTCGCTAATGTTGGCTAGCCGCATTTTGGATCCTCTCGAGCACCGCACTTCTCGCCCGCTGCATCGGTTCTTGCAGGCCTCCATCACTCTCCACCAAGAAACCCTAAAAATCATATTTGAATCCGCTCTTGCCCCCAGTCCATCCGGACGCAATGGCGGATTCGATGCACAACATTCGGTACGGTGGCTGGAGCAAGGTCAGCGACGACGCCTTCGGAGAAATCGCTATGCGTATGGACAATACCAGCACCGGCCGGCTGGCCGCATGCTCCAAGGAGTTGCGCTGCCAAGTCGTCGGTGGAAAAGGTAGTAGATGCCCCAATGTCGGTTGCGGGACATTGGTCGCCTTCCACGACTTCCTCAACCACAGGATGACGTGCCCGCACGGCCCGTGCAACTGCATTGAGCCTGGCTCCGAGTTCGCCGCCCTGCCCACAGCGCTCCTCGCTCACCTCGGAAAAGCCCACTCAATTGAAGTGTAGAGTTTCCACTACGGCGAGGAACACAGGTACATCTCTCAGCCTTTGATGGCACCTGGCTCATGGAGAGTAGAGACCGTGTTATCCGAGGATGATGGTACATTGTTCGCCGTGCGATTTGACATGCTCGATTATGGCCTCGCCTTATCCGTCCAATGCGTTAGGTCGGCGGCGTGCTTGTTTCCGCGGTATGTGCTGGAGTTGGACTTTTATAAAACTTCAATGATTGAAGAGGGCCTAGAGGAGTTCGCCGAAGATAGCATGTTTTTCGAGCCGAAGAGCAGCGCGTCGCCGGCCTCTGTCAGGATTACTAAAGATTACCTTAATTTACTGATTAAGAAACATGATAGGTTCAAACTGTTTACTAATTAAGGAGAGCCACCTCTAGTGAACTATGGACCCTAGTCTTTTCTTTTACATTCAATCTACAATCAACTGTTTACTGATTTGTGTTTACTTTCTGCAAACTATTACTTCCTTCCATTCGATACGTTTAATCCTTTGTTTTCAGCAAAACACGGTGAGATTAACAACCTCATCGCAAGTTGGGGACAAAGTTATGTGGTTGTGTTTTGCAGGTCTCCAAGTTGCTACTAGCACCGGTAGTGCGCCCTGCCAAGGCTCAGCTAGCAAAACCTTTGGGGTGTTTCCTTGCTCCTACTGGTTCGATTAAACCTTGGTTTCATAACTGAGGGAAACTTGTTGCTGTGCTCATCATACCTTCCTCTTGGGGTTCCCAATGAGCTCTACATCAACACTGAGCCATCAAGCATTTTTCTGGCGCCGTTGCTGGGGACTTGAAGAAGAAGAAGTTCCCACATCAACCACGCGCCAGCAAGCATTTTTTTGGCGCCGTTGCCGGGGAGTCAAGGACATGTTCACAAGGGGAGTCCCTCATAACCAATCTCTTTACTTTGTTATTTTGTTTTGCTTAGTTTTCTTTTTCTTTGTTTGCTTGTTTCTTTTTGAAAAACACAAAAAAATTAGTCCCTTTCTTATGTTGCCACTATGTCTAGCCTTGCTCCAATCACTATGTCACCTGAGGAAATGATTTTCACTTTTAAACAAGGAATTGAGGAGAGCTTCAAGGAAGCTTGGTCTAGAATCTCTGATCTACATGAAAAAAACTGAGCCTAAAATGACTCAAAGCCTGTTCCTTAGTAGTTTTTACCTTGGAATTGCTATTTTCTATAGATATGCTTTAGATGCTGTTGTGGGAGGAGATTTCATCCAATGTAATGAGGATGATGCTATTAATGCTATAAAGAAATTGATCCTCACTTACAACTTGCCTAGTCAAACTGATATTTCTTTCGCAAGAATATTTGCTTGACTAAACACTCTTGAGACTAGCACTACTAGCTTAAAGGATTGCTATAATACGCTTAGGGAGCATCATGATTATGTTCCAATAAATTCTGAACTATCAAAGTGGCTCCCTACAGTAAAGATTGAGATAAACACTGAAACTTTTCAAGCCCGTTGTGATATCATGTCTAAATTTTGTCTTATGGCCAAAGATATTTATGAATCTTTGAATCTTTGGGGGCTTACTGAAGGAGGAAAAGAAATATCTCTTGCTAATAAAGCTACCATATTACCTATTGGAATAGCTGAAGGACTATTTACAAAGATCTCTGGGAAAATGATTTCTACTGATTATCTTGTTATTGAATGTGCAGGAAAAGGACAAATTACACTTGGAAGGTCCCTATTAGAACTCCTTGGAGCAATAATAGATATGGGAAAGGGGACCATGCACCTTTATTCTCCACCAAAAAATCACATTTTCCCCAAGGTTAAGAATAAAAGTAAAAGAGGTAAGGGGAAGAAATTTGGTTTTAATGCTTCTTCATTTGAGAACACTTGATTCTTTTTCTTGCTTCTTATGCCTAACTTAAAGACGTTAAAGAAAAGTACTTATTGGGAGCTAACCCAAAAGTTTTAGATGAGTATTGGAAGTTATTAATTCAGTAATAACTGCTCCTTATCCTTTTTATTTGCTTTTTGTGCAAAGAGTAACCTCTAATGAGAGAGAAGTAATGATTGAGAAAGTTGCTGTCCCGAAACAGATTTCCATGCTTCACCGTAAACAATCGTGTAAAATATCTGAACGTCTTTTTGAGGCGTGAATTTTTGTGCTTATGCCCCAGTTTGTTATCTAACTTCCGTTAGTTCAACACTTTTTGATTTGAGCAACAGAAGGTCTTCGAAAAAATTCGTCTTTACCTGCTGGTCTGTTTTGACAGATTTCTGCCATTTTCTGCATTTGCTTCTTATTGGTTCCTTTTTGAGTTCTTTTAGGAAATTGAGATTTTTGAGGGAAGTGCTACAGTATCTAGTGTTCTAATGGAAGTTTATTGGTGTTATAACAAAACCTTAAGGCTTATTTATCTTGAGTGCACTAATGTTGCTAATAAAGATTGTGTGAAGTTTTGTATGAAGAAAAAATTTCAGGTGTATGGAAGGAATGAGTAATGAGATGAAGGATGGACTAAAGCTCAAGCTTGGGGATGCCACGCATGTCACCCAAGAAATATCCAAAAAGTACAAGCGTCAAAGCTTGGGGATGCCCAAGGCATCCCCCTCTTCATCAATAAAAATCTCAGGTTTCTTCCAAACGCTTCATTTTTATTGTTTCATGCACAGTTGTGTTGTTCTTGGAGCGTCTTCTTTTTAGTTTTCGTTTTGGTATTTCGTTTGCTTGGTTTTATTAGTTTTCTGAATAAATTGATTGGACCTCCTCTTTCATACATTGGTTTGCAAATAGTTTGGTTTGGTTTGGAAAAGAGTAGGAAAGTTAATGCTTATGTAGTAAAAAGAGCTTGTTTTTGACTGTGGCCTATGCTCTGTCATGTCATGCTAGATATTGTTTTGGATTTATGCTTAGTATTCTTTGCTGTAGCATGACTTGTTATAAACAATTGAGATTGCTTAATGTGCCTTGGATGAATCATGCGTTGTTTTAGCATATTAAAGCATAGTATAGTGGTATTCTCCTTTCATGCTATATTTGGGTTGACTTGGCACATGCTCACACCATGTTATGACTATCTCAAGTCACCATAGCCTTTATGATCCTTTAGTTTTCAACTTGTAGTATCACTTTATGCTTTGATCAATGATGTTTTGTCGCTCTGCATGATTATGGCCATTATTACTCTCTTAGTTTGTCGCTCCCAGACTTTTGCTAGCCTCCACAACCAAGTATGAGTTCCAATCATGCATCCAACTCCTTAAACCAAGTTATTCCAAAGAGTACACCATACCTACCTACTATCTTATGCTATTCCAAGTATATTCATGCTTTTGTTTACCTTCTAAATTAAAATTATTATGAGAAAACTAGTGATTAAAGCTCTCACGAACTTGATGGCACACTTTACTTTTTTGCATCTAATAAACTTGAACCATTGGGTCCTTCTTTGTTGCGTATATGCTTGCGCTTTATAAGTTGAAATTAGCATAACCATGTATCATGGGGAACGCTTTCAACATTGCACTTGTACTTTGTACCCCATTGATATCATGTTCTTTTGCTTACGGATCCCGACGGTGTGAAATAAAAGTGGAACTTGTAAGATCATGGAGTTTGTATGTGTGTTAGAGAAACGCCTGGGACGCTAGCCTAAGCCATGCCTAATCATGGTGCAAACTTGCAGCAACACCATAATGAGCACTCTATGAAGCATCCTCAATAAAAACCTATGCAAATAGCAAATAAAAAGATCGCTCAGATGCTCATTGTCTGCTTGCCTTGTCATTTTGATTATGGGATAGCTCCTGTATAATGTGCAAGGGGTACCCCGTTGGCGGTTCTTTATGATACACATGTACTTACAATGACAAGAGCTTACATGTGACTAAAGTTGAGTAGCATGAGGTTCGGTCTTCGTAAGTAAGGGGCATGAGATTTTGGTTTATAACTTGTCAAGCATATCCTCTTAGTTGTATCACTTTAACCTTAATCACCTTCAAGATGCTTATGATAGGGGCAATGAGAGCTGAAATCTATAAGTACCATAATTTTTGAAGCTCTTTATGAGACTTGAATCCCTACTTCCTTTTATAAAGGCCTTTCTTCCACCATTATATTGAGTCTCCACCTTCTACCTTTATGCACCTACTTTGAGAGCATAGTGGCCATTCTTAGTTCTATGTGCATTGTCCCAAGACTAGGTTATTGATGCATACCTTGATATTGCTTGTTTTAAACTATTTTTATCTAGTCACTCTTATGAACTTTGAAGGTGTTCTATGCATTTATATTTGCTACTCTATGAGGGACAAGCTGAATACTATTATGCTATGTTTTCTTTATGTGAAACAAACAAACGTCTTGGAAAGCATTGTTATTCATGAATCTTTTGTTTGTGCCTTTTCATGTTGCATTATAGTTTCTTTGTCTTATTGCTAGAACCGTGTCTTTCATGTTATGATTGAAGTACTATGATCCCAGCTTTGAATGTTTTACAAATACTTTGATCAAGTCTTTGATGGTGCATGTCACCTCAAAAATTATTCTTTCTTTTTATCACTTACCTACTCGAGGACGAGCATGAGTTAACCTTGGGGATGTTGATACATTTCAAATGTATCTATAATTTTTGAAGTTCCATGCTTGGTTTTATCTACTTTCTTGTGTTTTGCGCACACTTTGGAGTACTTTTCATATGATTTCTTGGACTAACCTATTAACAAGAGCCACAGTGTCAGCTGCCTGTTTTCTGCTGTTTTTGGTTCTAGGAAAGTCAGAAAATGAATATTCTCGGAATTGGACGGGACAAAAGCCAAAGTGCCTATTTTTCTGGAAGTCATCAGATGCCAGAATACGAGACGGAGAAGGGCTGGGGGCCGGCCACACCACCTGGTCGCGCGGCCAGGCCTAGCCCACGCCAGGAGGTGGTCTGGCCGACCCCAGCACCCCCTCGGCCTCTCCTTCCGCATATAAGATGCCCTCGGGATGAAAACCCTAAGTACCTGATCAAAAATCCACGAAAGAGTCTGTAGCCGCCGTCGTCTCTGTCCCTAGATCGGGAGGGATTTGAAGCTCTTCCCGGCACCCTGCTGGAGAGGGGAATTCACCCTAGAGGCCTTCTTCATCACCATGCAAGCCTCTGGTGTGATGCGTGAGTAGTTCATCTTTGGACTACAGATCCATGTAGTAGCTAGATGGATGGTTCTCCTCCTTTGTGCTTTCATGTCTAGACCTTGTGAGCTCCGTTCATGATCGAGATCATCTATTTGTAATTCTGCATGTTGTGTTTGCGGGGATCCGATGGATATTGAGATGCTATTTCAGATTGATTATTGATTCTAGCATGTCTTTGTTATTTGTGATCTTGCATGCTTTCCGTTGTTAGTAGCTATCTTGGCCAAGTAGATGCTAGCAACTCCAAGAGTTAGTATTTATGCTCGATACTGGTTCATGCCTCTGGTAATCTGGGGAAGTGACAGAAATCTCTAAGGTACTAGATGTGTTGTTGCTACTAGGGAGAAAAGAACAATCCTTTGTTCATAGAACAATCATATTGTTTACTTTACACGCAATTTGTAAAGCAATAATCTGTTGCTTGGAACTTAATACTAGAGGGGGTTCGGATGATAACCTGAAGGTGGATTATTAGTCATAGATGCAGTTGGATGGCGGTATATGGAGAATGTTGTAATGCCCAATCAAGTCTCAAAGGAGTCAAGATGATTAGTATATGCATGTATTGCTTTCTCGATGTTTGTCAATGACCCCGCTGTAATTTGTTCACCCAGCATGTTATCTATCTTAAGGAGAGCCACCTCTAGTTAACTATGGATCCCGATCGTTTACTTTTACATACAATCTATAAACAGTTTACTGCTTTGTGTTTACTTTCTGCAAACTATTACTTCCTTCCATTCGATACATTTAATCCTTTGTTTTCAGCAAAACACGGTGAGATTGACAACCTCATCGCAAGTTGGGGACAAAGTTCTGTGGTTGTGTTGTGCAGGTCTCCATGTTGCTACTAGCACTGGTAGTGTGCCCTTCCAAGGCTTAGCTATCAACACCTTTGGGGTGTTTCCTTTCTCCTACTGGTTCGATTAAACCTTGGTTTCATAACTGAGGGAAACTTGCTGCTGTGCTCATCATACCTTCCTCTTGGGGTTCCCAACAAGCTCTACATAAACACTGAGCCATCAGGCGACATCATCATATTCGTCGTGTGTGTCAGGCCGGACAGGTGCTCGTCACCCTTGTACAATGTGCAGTTCACCGTCTATCACCCGTCACGAGAGGCTGGGTTTTGGGAGGGTGCAGTGCGCAATTACACTCCTGGGAGAAGGGCGGTGCGTGGCATCATGCAGAAGGAAAAGCATTCCATGGTGGTGTACCTTCAAACTTCTCAGACCCAGGGCATGTATTACTCAATATGCATCCATCGCGAGGGAGAATTCCAAATTGACCATTCTACTACCTCAGATTTTTGTTATCCCACTTTCACTACATACCACAGACGTACGTGTACTGGAGGTTGGATTTTAGATTCAGAGTAGTACTAGTATAGCACTAGTTCTTGTACTTCGGACTATTTTGTACTACTATATACCGGTACTGGTAGTACTTGTTTAGGTCAAGGGCAGGAGATGGTCTTGCTTTGCCTTTGTTCTGTCGTTGCTATTACCAAAGTATTTTGTTGAACTAATAGTGATGTATTGTTACTTGTTTAGATCAAGTGCAGCAGATTGTCTTGCTTTTGTTTTGAAACCTAGTATCTAGATGAGTCTTGGTCATTTTGGGTTGCATATGGGGCGTCACACAAGCATTGACGAAAAGAGGTCATGTTCGCATAGAAGTAGACATGATCATCAGTTTTGCTTGCTCCTATGATCGAGCCTATTCAGAGAACAGGGCAAACTAATCGTGCACCAAGGTTTTTTGAGATGGAACAAGAACTTATTATCTCTGTACTGCTATTGAATTTCAAGCAGGAAAGCTACTGAATCTCTCAAATGTTTTGTCGTTACAATTACTAAAGCATTTTGTGGAACTAATACTGATGTACTAGTACTTGTTTAAATCAAGGGCAGTAGATAGTCTTGCTTTTCTTTTGAAACATGGTTGTGTCACAATCTAGATGAGACTTGGGCATTCTGGGTTACATATGGGGGTCACACAGGCATTGATGTGAGAAGAAGGTACTCAAAGTAGACTTGATCGTCGATTTTTCTTGCCCCAATGGTCGAGTGTTATTGGTGAAAACGACAAACTAATCGTGCGACAAGGTTTTTAGAGCTGAAACAAAAAAACTGGTTCTCTCTATACTGCTATTTGTATTTCATTGTCTGTATTGCTGAATTGGTCACTTTTGAAATGCTGCTGAATTGGTCAAGTGCTCCTGAATATGAACTTCGAATCTGTTGATAATTTTTCTACCTTATTCTGTACTGCTGAATTTTGACATGAATAGCTACCAAAAAGAATTATCACTTTTCCCCCTCCCTCTCCAAGGTCTTTGCTTTGAATCCGGTCGAGCACATCACAATGCAATTTTTATTAACCAGGAGAATACATCAAGTACTCCGTAGCTCATTCGGCCCCTCTTTAGCCCAGAATATTTTTATTCGGTCTTTTCGGGGTCAAGGGACTGCTGACCATAGCCCAGTGAAATTTGAGAAAGGATCCCATGGTGCATAGCCGAGAACATATTAATTCGGCCTTTTAGGGGCCATGAGACTACTGAGCACAACCCACTAAAATTTGAGAATGAAGCCCATGGAGCCTGCCCTACGGAGTATAACCCACGTAGAGCAGCCTATGTAGAATAGCTAAACTCTTTTTAATTAGGCCTTTTAGGCATTGCCCCCACCTCACAAAATAAAATAAAACTCTGCCTACACATGTTTTTAAGAAAATACTCCATTATGTGGCATTTTATAAATTGAGATGCTAGGAGCGCTGCCCTTTTATATTTTAAAAGAGATAAACATAGACACCCAAAATATTTTTAAGAAGACTAATACATAAATTGTAGTACTAATAAAAGTTAATGATATTTATTCTATAAATATCTTTGTTGTAGTGGCAACACACTCAATTTACGTTTATTTGATTTGAAGGTCTTTTGTTCAAATCGTATCTTGGATTTACATTTTTTTTCTAGCAATATCGCATTACGGAGAGGCTGACATCACGGACCCACCAGCATGCAGCATCCCTGGAGTTTGTTTTGAGGGTGGGTTCGAAACAAAAGTTTAAATACTTGTACAGAGAGGCTCGCATCCGGGACCCACCAGACAGAACATACAAGGCTGCATCAGGGACCCACAAGCCAGAACATGCCAGAGAGGCTGACATAAGGGCCCAGCAGTAAGACCATACATGGCTTCCACGGTGAAAACAGCGGACGCGGCGGGAAAAAAAGTCCATCATACACACGTCGCACTTATAGAGAAGCTGACATGTCGGACCCAACAGGCCCAAGCATAGCCCATGAAATTAGCCTATCAGCCCCAAGCATAGCCCAATACCTTCTAATTCGGCATTTTCATGGTCTTGTGGCAACCGACCATAGCCCATTCAACTTAGGAGTGAGCCCATGGAATATAAGCCATGACGAATAGAGCATCAGCCCCGAGTTAGCCTAGAATCTTTTTAATTCGCCCTTTATGAGCATTTTTTGTACTCTAAGGCTGACATATGGGACCCAAAAAAACAGTGCAACATACACACGTTTCTTTCAAATAGAGGCTGTCAGCTGGGACCCATCATAGACACGTTTCTTGCACAAAGGTGGTTGGCATCTGGGACCCAGCAAGTTGCCAAGGTCAAAACAGCGGACATGGCCAAAAAAAGTCCAGCATACGCACGTTTCATTTACAGAGAGGCTGATATGTGGGACCCAACATCGCGACCTTATACAGATGTTGCATCGAGTAATGTAGCTAGTTCGAAATAGGGAGGCACGAGCGATAAAAAAGTTCAGCATGTACATGTTTCTTTTAATGAGAGGCTGAAATGGGGGACCCAGCAGCATGAGCAAACGACAGATTCGTCAAGCAACACTATCTAGTTCGGAACAGGGTAGCGCTAGAGAAGAAAAAAATTCCATCATACCCATGATGCTTCTAATGTGAGGCTGACATAAGGGACCCACCAGCCTGAATAAACGGCTGATGCAGCGAGCAAAGCTATCAAGTTCGGAACACGATGGCGCTACAGAGGGTAAAAGATCCATCATACACACGTTTATTTTAATGAGAGGATAACATGTGGGGCCCAGCATCATGATTAAACGGTAGATGCATCGAACAAAGCTATCAAGTTCGGAACAGGGTAGCGTGAGTGAAGGAAAAAAATCCATCATACACACGTTTCTTCTAATGAGAGGATGACATGTGGGGCTCGGGAGGTTGGTTAAACGGTAGATGCGTCAATCAGAGCTATTAACTCAGAATGGGGTAGCGCTAGTGAAGGAAAAAATTCCATCATACACACGTTTCTTCTAATGAGAGGATGACATGTGGGTCCCAGGAGGTTGATTAGACGGTAGATGCATCGAGCAATGCTATCAACTTCAGAACAAGGTAGCGCGAGCGAAGGAAAAAAATCGATCATACACACGATCCTTCTAATGAGAGGCTGAAATGTGGGACCTAGCAGCCTGAATAAATGGCAAACACCTTGAGCTAGGTTATCGAGTTTAAATCAGGGAGGTGCGACCGAAAAGTATGGTCCACTAGAGACACTGACGTCCAGGACCCACACGCCTCAAAGACTTTGGCGAGTCAACATCGCGCAAGGAAACAAAAATCATGTTTCTGCCACACGCTGGCCGAGCTTCATCCATGTTTTTAGCAGATCCGTCGTAGTAGAGGGCCGCGAAACCAGAAAACAAAGTTTTCCATCTGCCACGGTCGAGCCAAGAATTTTGTCACGGAAGATGCTTATACGATGATCATCGGGCCAATTCATTGCGGAAGGAAGCTTTTCTTGTAGTGACATCTGAGATTATAGTGGAGAGCTTTGAAGTTAGTCCTAGGTTTCTAAACTTGATAACTAGGGAACAATTTGGAGGTAGTGCAAATGAGGATGCATCTATGCATCTTCATGACTTTTGTGAAATGTGTGACATGCAAAAATTTAAAATTGTTGAAAATGATATCCTCAAACTAAAATTGTTTCCATTCTCACTTAGAGGAAAATATAAAGCATGGTTACTATCACTACCCACCGCTAGCATAAATTCTTGGGATGATTTAAAAGAAGCATTCATAAAAAAAAATCCTCCCGTTAAAATTTTGCAAAATAGGAATAGCATCTTATCATTTAGGCAAAATGAAAATGAGCATGTAGATATAGCTTGGGAGAGAATTAAGATGATGCTTAGGACTTGTCCATCATATGGAGTCTATGAAAGGACCATATTGCATTTATTCTATAATGGTTTGAACTATATGTCTAGAAACATACTAGATTCTGCTACTAGAGGTACTTTTATGAGTAAAACTATTGCAGAAGCAAAAGCCATATTAGAAAGTATATTGCAAAATTATAGTCAATGGCATACTGAAAGAGCACCTATTCCTTCTAAGAAAGTAAATTCAATAGAAGAGATAGACACTTTATCTAACAAAATGGATGCCATTCTTGCTTACATGTCTAAACAAAATGTTGAGAATGTTCCTTTGCAAGACTTATTTGGTAATAATGCTGAAAATGTGGATGTGAACTTTGTTAGGAATTTTGGTAGTGGTAGTTATGGTAATAATAATTACAACTCTTACAATAGGCTAACCTTTGTTCCCAACAAATATGCTAGTAGTGTTAATGTTTCTAATGACTTGGAAAACACTATTAGATAATTTATATCTACCCAAAAAGACCTGAACAAAGAATTTATATCTAAATTTGAGAAACAAGATGCTTTTTTGAGAGGGTAGATCAGCTCACTAGGGAAGTAACATCATTTAAAGAAACTATCAGTGCTCAAAAACATGAGGAAACTATAAACTAGGTGCAAGATATAATAGATAGACCTTGGGAATTTATTAATGAAAGAAAGAGAGTGGAAAATGAAACTCTCATGATTATGAATGAGAGAAAGGTAGAAGAAGTTAAGATGCTTAGTGAGTTTAAGGATCCACTACTTGATCTAGATAAGTGTAGCTTACATGAACTCATTAATGTGCTACAAAAATTTGCTAGTGATCCTTCCATAAATTCTCACCGAGTGGGTTTTGGTTCTTATATAGCTAACCATGTGCCTAAAGAAAATATTGCTAGCTACAATCAAGATGCTATGATACCACTTAAGCTTGGGGATGTATGGATCACCAAGGTAGTAATTACTATTGGAAAATAAACACACCATACTATACTTGATCTAGGTTCTAGTGTTTCAGTTTTATCCAAGGATCTATATGAATTGCTAGAGTTGAAAAATATAGAAAAATTCTCCATGGACTTACTAATTGCTGATGATACCATTAAACATGTTGTAGGAAAAGTTAGTAATGTAATGGTATAGCTTCACATGACTTTCATTCCCGTTGATTTTATTATCATGGGCATGGGGAGTAAAACCCCTAGTCCAATTATTTTGGGAAGACCTACATTTCTACTACAGGTGCTATTATTGATTCAATGGAAGGTAATGTAAAGTTTCAGTGTCCACATAATAAGTGTATGGAACACTTGCCAAGGAAGAGGGACACTCCAAAATTCAAGCTCCCTCATGAGCTTCACCCCTCTTGAAATTCAAGTAAGTAAGCCTAGCTATATGGCTTTAAAGAAAGCGCTCTGCGGGAGGCAACCCGAATGTTTTTGTTTTGATTTTCTTTGTGTCCTATTGCTGTAGCAAGAGACTTTAGTTTTTGTTTTTGTTCTGTAGTTTTCAATAAAGTACCAAGTTTTACCCATTTTGGATTGAAAAAGTTGAACACATATATGGAGTTGCAGATTCCTGCACGAGTCTTTGTACCGTATCATTTTTAATATTTTTTATGTACCTACGATTGATATCATATTGTAACTGTAGATACAACTTTTCACCCTCTGTATGATCATGTAATTTCGTGATTTTAGGACATATCTAAGTAGGTTAATTAATTACATTTTGCTACTGCTAAAATTCTGGACAGATTCTGTCCCATTTTATTTTATGCATTCTTTGAGCTTTTAAGTTAAATTATTTTGACTGATTTGAGTTCATAATAAAGCACACGAAATTATATAACTACTGGAAATTTCATATATACATTTGTTTAAGGATTTCTTGCAGCAACCAATGTCTCTTTTGTACCCACTAATGTCACCCCACAGAAAAGATATGGGAGAAAATTTTGCTTTGATGTTTTTAACAGGGATTAGAGGATATGCACCAAGAGAAATCCAAGGATGGTGAAAACCATAAGCTTGGGGATTCCCAAGGCACCCCACTAGACCAACCACACTCTCGGTTTGCACACGTCTACTTTCTTGTTTTCGAGCAACACAATACTATGGCATAAACTTGGAGCATATTTTCTTTTTTTTAGTTTGTTTTGTTTTATTTCTAGTTGAGTAAGACCACCACTTTGATATATATTATGGGAGAGCTACCGGAGTTTTGGTTTAAGTAAAGTTGGATGCTATTAAAAAGTTTGGACTAGGATGTTGAAGTTGATATTAAAAAAATTACACATAGCTGCATGGTTCATATGCTTTGAATGAGTATCAATTTGCAAATGCATTGTGTAGAGTTATATTTTATTCATGTTTTGGTGCTTGATATTAGTTTACATTGTTTGACATGGACTGATTAGAACTATGGACTCTTATGCATGCATGTATACGGTCAACTTTCTCCCTCTTGCTAGCCCGAAAATAAAACCAACAAGTTAAAACTTGTTATCCAACTCCTTTGAACCAAGTTTTCTAGAGTGTACACCATACCTACCTATTAGCATAATTGATATTCCAAGTATGTTTCTCATGTTTTGTTGATTTATCTAGCTTCCAAATTAAGATGATTATGGTTATGTTTGCTATGAGAAAATTGGTTAGTAAAGCTCTCACAAACTTGATGGCACACTTTTATTTCTTGCACATAATAAACTTGATTGTGACTATCTTGTGAAGTTGTGTGCTTGGCAAATTATCAGTTGGGAGTTATCATAAGCATGCTTTCATGGAGCATGTTTTCAACATTGCACTTATTCACATTTAGTTGATAACACGTTCTTTTGTTATGGATGCCTATCATTGTGAAATAAGTTGGAAACTTTGAGAGCTCATGGAGTTTGTATATGTGTGAGAGAAATGCCTGGGCCGCTAACCCAAGCCATGCAGCATTCATGGTAGAAATTTACAGTATCCCATAGTGGTAATTCTATGAAGCATCTTCAATAAAAATCTATTCCAATAGTAAATAAAAAAGAATTGCTGAGATGCTCATTGTCTGTTTGTCTTGTCATTTTGGTATGGGAAACCTCCCATACCATGGGGGAAGATGTACCCCATTTGGCATTCTCGATGAAACATATGTACTTACAATGACAAGAACTTGCTTAGGGTCCTAAGTTTAGTAGCATGTGGTGTAGGTACTAGTATTCAAGGGGCATGAGGCATTCAACTTATACTTTGTCAAGCATATAACTCATACTTGCCGTCACACTAACCTTAACCACTCAAGATGCTTATGATAGGGGAAATCAGGGCTCAAAGATAATGAATACCATAGTTCAAAAATGATCATAAGAGGAAGAGTTTGGAAGCTATATGAAACTTATTCATAATTAATCTCTGCTTATTATCTATCTTTCCAAAGTGTCCACCTTTTTATATTCAGAATTGAGAAGAAAACTCTATGACCACTATAGGATGTTTTTACTTTACTTTTGCTTTTGCATTTTGCATTCATTTGGTCCATGGATCTTTTTTCTATGTTACACTTTGTGAATTTCTATTGATCATCCTTTCATGGTATATGACATATAACTTCATTATCTACACTTGCCGATCTCAAGATCGTGGTGAAGTCCAGCAGGTCTGGCTCCAACACATCCATCAGATCCAGCTCCAGCAAGTCTAGCACCACCAAGTCCAGCACCACAAAGCAGTGGAGCATCCGTCATCGCACACATGTTCGGTACCCCCGACAACCTCCGTCCCTCGCTCCAGCAAAATAGCGGAAGCAGCAACTCCTTTCCAGATAAAGCTACCGGGAACATGTATCTCGCTAATCCGAGACCATGGGGAATAACTAGAGGGGGAGAGATATCCTTCACGAGGAGGTGTGAGTGTGAAGGTGTGAGAGGGGGGCCTTCTATAGGAGGAGGGGAGGGTGCCCCTCCCCATGGCCGGCGCCCCAAGGGGTGACCCCTCACCTCCTCATTCATGTGGTGGTAACTCCCTCCACATAAATTTGCCCCTTCACATTCTCTTTTAAAGTCTCCACTTTAAATGCATTAAATTTCTCCAAATTTAATGCTCTCTCATTTAATAAAACTCTTTTATTGATTTTATTCAGAATTTTGTTAATTACTTTAATTAACAAACATTCACATAAAACCCCTTGCAACATTTCAATATTACATGCAGAACCAATTTCAGCAATTTCACCCGAAACAGTTTCGGTGTCTATTGAAATAATTCCAGCGCTTTCTTAAATCTTTATATGAAACATATTTACTCCAAATGGTGTTGGTATCCCTTAAGTGTGTCACCCTACGGTTCGCGAATAATGCATACAAGATTGAGACCCCTCTCAGATCAATAATCAGAAGCGGGACCTGGAGATCCATACTGACTCCTACACATTCAACGATGACTTCTGTGATCGTGAGAACCTTTAACGCTAGTAACTAAATCCCTTTGTCTCATGATATAATACATGTCCGAGATTCGATCATCGGTATCCAAATACCTATTTTGATCTCATTCCCTACATGCACTCTTTTCTCGTTCTCTGATATAACATTCTAGTGACACATCACTTGCAAGCTATTTCAATGTGATATCACCGAGAGGGCTAGAGTATATCTATCCGTCATCGGGATGGACAAATCCCACTCTTGATCCATGAGCCTCAACATAACACCTTCGTAGCACTGAACCCACCTTTATAGTCACCCTGTTACGGTGTGACGTTTGATGTTATCAAGATACTCTTCTGGTGTTAGCAATTAACATGATCTCATTGTCTAAGGACTAAGATTACTTTGTATGATGTTATAGCAATATAAAAATAATGACTCTGATCGTAATGCTATACTTCGGATGAATTTTCATCACATCATTCCACCAATGTTCTAACCTCGTTATTAACAACATCCAATGTCCATGATCAGGAAACCTTGATCATCTTGTTAATCAACGAGCTAGTTTATATGAGAGGCATTACTAGGAACTTTGTATTTTGTTTATTAAACACACATGTATTAATGTTTCCAATTAATACAATTATAGCATGCAAAATAAACATTTATCATAAACATGGAATAAGTAATAACCACTTTATGATTCCCTCTTGGGCATATTCCCTTTAGTCTCCCACTTGCACTAGAGTCAATAATCTAGTTTGAAAAACTTTGCGTATTGAACACATATGGCTTTCTGGTGTTGCATATACGTGATTTCTAGTGGTTAACATAATCTTCGGATCTGGCACTTTGAGGTCCGTGTGTATTTGCATGTCTTTGCGTCTATACGCATCACTCATTCTCAAATGAGATGGCATTGTATAAATTTGGTCCTTTGGTGAGACCTTTAGTTCGTTCGGGTAAAAATATGTTGATATTATTATCATACAATATATCTTCATAGTATTATCCCACTTTGAACCACACCTAGTTTGATAACAAACTACTTAACACAAATGCCCTCCTTTGCTGCTATTATAGCAGTCATATACTTAGCCTTTTGTTGTAGTATCCGTCACAATGTTTTATCTTTGGAACTTATCCAAATCCATCATGGAACATCCTTTCCATTACATTGTGCCACCCATAGTCTAATTTGAGATAAACTTAATTTGTATCTTGTGACAAAACTAGTATCAATGTAACACTTTACAATGAACTACCTTTAACTATTTGTCACTTATACATGATATATTCTTAGTTCTTCCAAAGCTCATAAGAATATCTTTACTATTGTCCAATGATCATCTTATGAATCATTCTGGTATGTGCTCATAACATTTAGAGCATAGGACATTCTGGATATATGCATATCATGGTATAATCGATCAAAATCTCCATGTGATTTTACTCACCAAGTGTTGAAACACTTGAATCTTGATACAGTCCTTTCCATGCAGCAATAACCTTTCTTGTTGTTTCCATATTGAACCCTTTCAATATCTCATATATGTATGTCTAGCACAATTAGCGCCTCAATCTATCCATATAGATATTGATGCCAAATATTCCGGTTTTGCCCAAGTCTTTCATCGAAATCTTATTTTAATGAAATTCTTAACTTGTGTCCATACAAGATACATCATTTCCAATCAAAAATATGTCCTCTACATAATGTATTAGAAATATGTCTCAGCGCTCCCACTTAATTTCTTGCAAATGCAAGCATCTTCATCATCTTCGATGAATTTAAACTCTTTTAACAGTTTCATCATGGTGAAGATTCCAACTCCGCTATGCTTACTTCAACTATTGAAGTTTGCATGCCCTTTTAGCACCCTTTGAATTAACAAAACCCTTCGAACCGTGTCTTGTACACGTCCTAGGTAACCATTCTATTAGAAGAACCTTGTTTTGTTTATTCAACTACCATATACCAAATTATATGTAGTGGTTGCTACATTAATCTGTCAAGACTAAATATCGCTACGAAAGATCAAATCTTGTCATAGTCAACTCCTTGAACATTGCCGTAAACTTCTTTCCGACATGTCGACTATTTCATAGATGTTAAACATCCATGTCTATTTATTTATAGATCCAAACACAACCGATAGGCTTTACGCCTTTTCAGAGGGTCTTCCAAGTTTAGAAACTTGATTTCTCGTGTATGGATACTATCACGGATTCTATGACTTCTAGTCATTTTATGGAGTCAGGGCCCATCATCGCTTCTTTGCATGTAGTCGGTTCATCATTGTCAAAACAATAACGACTCGTTTATCAAATATCACTATTTGATTCTTACCGACCCACACGGTTCAATAGGAACTCTAATCTCCGAGATTACAATCTTTGTAATCACGGGAGCCATGAGCATTGTGGCCGCCACCGGGACACTTTCCGGCGCTGTGCTACTTAGCACATATAGCTAAGGTTCAACAACCTTATCAAAGTTCTATTGTCCTCCCACTTAACTTTTCACAAAAAATTCCTTCTCAAGAAACTTGACGTTCCAAGTAACAAACTCTTTTGTCCTCGGTGTTATGGAGAAATTCCCAACAAATTCTTTGGGATAACCTACAAAGACATGCTTATCCGACTTTGGTTGTAAACATTTTACTTATGCATGGCATACCAAAATTTAAGAAAAGACAATTCGGGTTTATCCCAAACCATAACTTATATGGTGTCATTTCAACGGATCATGATGGTGCTCTTTTCAGTGTAAAAGCGGTAGTCTCTAAAGCTTCAATCCTTAAAACATAATGGCGGTTTTATAAATGATGCCTTTGATCTTACCATGTCAAACATGGTTTGATTTCATCTCTCGAATATGCCATACTCCTATGGTTTATCGAGAAACACAAATCATGGAACAATTCCTCAAATCTTAGGTGTTTTGCCAAACATGTAACTCAAATATCTTCCTTTATGATCGAATCATAAACTCTTTATTTTCTCGTTACAATGATTTTCCACTTCATCTTGAAAGTCTTTGAACAATTTTCAAATGTTTCATAATTCTTCCTTATTAAGTAAATATATAGATATATTCACTTAAATTTCTAGAGAAAGTTTATGAAGAAAAAATATCCATCGCATATGGCTACATATAATGGACTATATACATCAATATGTATAATATCCAATAAGTTACTCATCCGTTCATCTTTGGCCTATGGACGGAGTTTCAATTATCTCGAGGAAAGTTTCACAAGCGTCAATTGATCAAAATCAAAGACTCCAAAAATCCATCAACATGGAGTTTCTTCATGTTTTCTTTACAATATAATTTAAACAGCGATGTCACTTCATAAGTGATCTTTCAATCATTTGTCTTGCGACATTTTAGCAATAGTGTTTATGGATGTGATTTCTCCCACCAGACTTGTAAAAGTTAATCCATCCTTTATGGAATACGGTAATTATTTGAACAACCATTGTTCTCATAATACCAGAACAAAATAACAATTATTAAAACAAATCTTGAAGGCTAGGTTTGCCGACAACAAAAAACACAATAACACTTTATTTGTTTTCAGTGAACATCATCACTTATTCTCTTGCTAGTTACTTAGGCCATTGCAGTTCATGAATTGCGTTGTCCTGTATGACACTTCATACCAACCAATTCGGTATCCAGTACCTAAGAACCACATTGTTTAACAAGCAAGGAATACAACCATAACATGTGTATCTTCTATATACCTAAGCTGGACATTTCCAACTTTTTCTTTTTCTTTTCTACAAAATATTTTATAGATTCTCTTTCAGCAATTCCTTTTCCTTTTAAAAGAATCTATCAACATCAATAGTGGTGTCATTCACATGACACATAGTACAAAGCGTATATAGTCAAATACTAATACCTTTGGAGTTGCACTTTGAAGTGGATCACCATCATCAAATGTTTGGTATTCTTTCAAAAATCCATTCTTTAGTAATTTATTAGTGTAGTAAACATTTTACTTACATCTTCTATTCATCCTTATCATGAAAACTTTCATGATCAAGCTACTATAGCCTGTAAGGAAGAATCGCGAGTATAATGTTAGTTCCCAAAAACCTTTTTGGGAGATCCGGATGCCTAGCATCACCATCCTTCACAAATTCTCATAATATGAGAACATGTATTTTGCTAAATTATACTCTATCATAATGCAACAAAAAACATTGTTTTCATATATCACAATATCTTTCACACATGATGGTTTCTAAAACAATTTTCAGCTCCTATATAATCTTGATATTAAAACAACTTTTGAATATCAATAATCATGGAGGCAAACATGATACTTTAGATACTAACATTGGAATTCTTACTCTTGATTTAATACTACTTATTAAACTTCATGGAGTAAATAGAATTTGCTGAAAGCTTGCAATAGGACTTATAAACTTTAAATTGACATTCAAAACAATATGATACCAGTTCGTAAAGTAAATATCCAGAATTCTATAGTTCTATTATCTCAATTAAAACTAAGCATAAGGTAGTAAACAAATGCCAATGACTACAACAAATTATGCAAATTCACTTTGATTTAGTTTATGGCAAATATGGTTCGACTAATCCAAATTAGAAATGAACTCCCACTCAAAAACGACATCCCTCATACCTTTTTGGTGATTACATGAACCAAATCCACTACACCAAGTCCGATCATCATGTGAGTCAGTGTAGCTTCAAAGGCGAGCATCCATATGGGCATCATATCGACTATATGACTCATGCTTAACCTTTCGGTCCGTGTTCCGAGGCCATGTCTATACATGCTAGGATCGCCAAGTAAGAACCTTAGTACTCGCGTGTGTAAAACTGTCTTACACCCGTTGAATGAAAGCGTAGAGTCGAGTACACCCGATCATCACGTGATGTCTCGAAACACGATCCATAGCACGGTGCATACTTAAGGAAGAACACATTTTATCTTGATATGTAAATGAGGGATCATCTTATAATGCTACTAAAACACCAAACTAGCAATATAAGATGCAAACATCTAATGTGTAAAGTGGGATGATATGGTCCATGCATTTGATCACCATCATATGCATCGTGGCATGATATCTATCATTCCTTTGTGTGTAAGGCCAATGTCTATGGAACTTACACATTAGGTGTGTTGTAAGGGTATCTAACATGTAAGTCATGGAACCGGTCTCATTTGCGATGACATGTAAGGTTGGTCCGGGCCGCTTCATCCCACTATGCCACCAATATCAAAAATACATAGAAGATGCAATAACATAATCATCATCCCCCACATATAAACATATGTGTACTACCCGTGCAAAGCACCTATGCATAGATCAGGCTCTGATACCACTGTTGGGGTTCGCAGCATGGAAAACAAAAAAATTCCTACGATGGGAACTATACGCCAAGATCTATCTACTAGATACAAGCAACGGATGGATATACATCCATAGAGAACTTACCCTCAAAGACAACAAAGCTTTGTTAACAAGTTGGAACTCGTCGATGATGTAGTCGTACACTTGCCGATCTCAAGATCGTGATGAAGTCCAGCAGGTCCCGCTCCAGCACGTCCATCAGATCCAGCTCCAGCAAGTCCAGCACCACCAAGTCCAGCACCACAAAGCAGTGGTGCATCCGTGATCGCATACACGTCCGTTACCCCGACAACCTCCGTCCCTCGCTCCAGCAAAACAGCGGAAGCAGCAACTCCTTTCCAGATAAAGCCACCGGGAACATGTATCTCGCTAATCCGATACCATGGGGAATAACTAGAGGGGGAGAGAGATCCTTCACGAGGAGGTGTGAGTGTGAAGGTCTGAGAGGGGGGACTTTTATAGGTGGAGGGGAGGCTACCCCTCCCCATGGCCGGCACCCCAAGGGGTGACCCCTCACCTCCTCATTCATGTGGTGGTAACTCCCTCCACATAAATTTGCCCCTTCACATTCTCTTTTAAAGTCTCCACTTTAAATGCATTAAATTTCTCCAAATTTAATGCTCTCTCATTTAATAAAACTCTTTTATTGATTTTATTCAGAATTTTGTTAATTACTTTAATTAACAAACATTCACATAAAACCCCTTGCAACATTTCAATATTACATGTAGAACCAATTTCAGCAATTTCACCCGAAACAGTTTCGGTGTCTATTGAAATAATTCCAGCGCTTTCTTAAATCTTTATCTGAAACATATTTGCTCCAAATGGTGTCGGTATCCCTTAAGTGTGTCACCCTATGGTTCGCGAATAATGCAGACATGATCGAGACCCCTCTCAGATCAATAATCGGAAGCGGGACCTGGAGATCCATACTGACTCCTACACATTCAACGATGACTTCTGTGATCGTGAGAACCTTTAACGCTAGTAACTAAATCCCTTTGTCTCATGATATAATACATGTCCGAGATTCGATCATTGGTATCCAAATACCTAGTTTGATCTCGTTTTCGACATGCACTCTTTTCTCGTTCCCGTGATATAACATTCTAGTGATCACGTCACTTGCTTGTAAGCTATTTCAATGTGATATCACCGAGAGGTCCCAGAGTATATCTATCCGTCATCGGGATGGAAAAATCCCACTCTTGATCCATGAGCCTTAACATAACACCTTCGTAGCACTAAACCCACCTTTATAGTCACCCTGTTACGGTGTGATGTTTGATGTTATCAAGATACTCTTTCGGTATTAGCAATTAACATGATCTCATGGTCTAAGGACTAAAATTACTTCGTATGATGTTATAGCAATATAAACATAATGACTCTGATCGTAATGTTATACTTCGTATGAATGTTCATCACATCATTCCACCAATGTTGTGACCTCTTTATTAACAACATCCAATGTCCATGATCAAGAAACCTTGATCATCTTGTTAATCAACGAGCTAGTTTATATGAGAGGCATTACTAGGAACTTTGTATTTTGTTTATTAAACACACATGTATTAACATTTCCAATTAATACAATTATAGCACGCAAAATAAACATTTATCATAAACATGGAATAAGATAATAACCACTTTATTATTGCCTCTCGGGCATATTCCCTTCAGGGGCCTAGTATCTATCAGAACCAAGAACAGTGTGCCAAAGATCCACAAGAAAATAAGATCAAGGATGGAATGAGCTAACCAGTCGTGACCCACCGACCGGCCACGACTGATGTGCTTGTTTTCCCCTCGAGTCTTCAATACCATTGATTCTTTCTCCTAGGCGAAGGTTTTGACCTAAAACCACGTATAAAAAAGGTATCCCGACGATTCTCAGAAAGGTGCGCCACATAAGATAGAAACACAAAATAGAGAGGCATGAGGCAGAAGATTGGAGGGGGGAAACTCCGGCGGGGCGCTGCCGGTGTGAGCTCCACCTCCTCCAACGACTCTAGCACCTTCACCATGATGAAGGGGGGGTAGTCTACCCCTAGACTATGGGTTTTTGGCAGTAGCTATTGTGTCTATCTCTCATGGTCTCGATTGTATTAGAGTCGTATGAGGTGCATAACATGATTACGGTCATATTTGTATTAACTATGTGGTGGATCTTTATATAGTTGATATTTGAGATTGAAATTGTTCAGTATTGGAAGTATATGAATAGATGCATATCATGTACCTCGTTCTTGTTTACTTGTTTTAATCAAACTTGTATATGGGAGCATGTGTGGGGGAACATGTGCATTAGTTGGAGCAACAGGGGTGATCTTGCGGGTAGGACAGTAAAACTTGTGAATCAATTGGATGTTTACCTTACTTAGTTGCCTCACTCGGGATAAAGAAAATACCATGCTTACACTAGATTAAGTATGTTCTTATTTTAACTTCATGTCATAGGACTTAATGCTATACTCTGAAATTGATCTTAATACTAGATTGCTTGGAGACCCCCCTTTCTAGTGGAGTATAAGTGAATTGTTAGAAATAACATATCTATGTTAGGAAGTGACGCCCATATGAATTTCTATCCATACTTTAACCTGTTGCACCAATATTATGTCAACTAGAGTGTCCCGTGTCCGCCACAACTTAAAGATACAGTACATAAGCGAAACCATGAACCCCGGTCCATTTTAAATCATACGAAAACACTATCCAACACATCTACATCACTTTTTATTTTCAGCACTAATTAAATCCGAAAATACAAAAACATTTCTCATACTTGCAAACACCAACCAAAACCCAAAAACATCATATTCCATTGCATTTACCACCATTGCATATTTACTTTGCTATTGCATTGCATTTTACTTTTATTGTATTTTATTTCATTTTTTTCTTACATACACCTTGTGCTTGACAACCACTTGGTGAGGTTTAGGGCACAAAACAATCTACAACTATTTTGTAGGTTGCTTGACGAAGAACAAAGAGGATCATTCTCTTACACACAGCTCCCCGAGAGTTTGATATTTAAACCCCCGAGTTTCCCTCGTGGGGAAGACTTCCATTTACTACATCACTCTCCACTTAGAGTCTCAACCGTTAAGGTGCATCGAGAAACTCCTACGACAACTGTCAGGAAGTTTTCTAGCACTCACATCAGCACTCAATCGAGCATGCGTACAAGGTTGCCGCTACCACCAATGCCGCTGATGAAGATGCCATTGAGCTCCCCGTGAAGAAAAGGCGGGTCGTGACTGAGAAGGTGTCACTAGATGCTAGCGGCTTAGGGGCTACCCTCACCATTGGCGTGAACCTGCCTAACAAATAGGAAAGCATGCTTGTCGGCTTAATGTGTTCTAACTATTAAATGTTCATGTCAACGCCATTAGACATTCCCGACGTACCTAGGGAGGTGATCGAGCACCACTTGGCAGTGTTCCCCGCTGCATGTCCGGTGAAGTATAAGATGAGTCATATGGCACCAGAAAACAAGAATTCATCATCAAGGAGGTGGAGAAACTCGTGAAGGCTGACATTATCCACAAGACCGACTTCGCTAAATGGGTCGCCAACATCGTGGTGGTCACCAGTGGCATGCGCCTCTGCATCGATTTTACGGACCTCAACAAGGCCTTCCCCAAGGACCCATACCTTCTACTGCACATTGACCAAAACATGGAATCCATGGCAGATACGACCTCCTCTATTTCTTGAATGCCTTTTTCGGATATCATTAAATCAAGATGGCGGAGGAGGACAAGGAAAAAACAGCATGCATCACCCCTTGTGGTGTGTTCTACTACAAGTATATGCCCTTCGGTCTGAAGAATGCAGTGGCCACCTTCCAGAAGCTCATGCAAATCTCCCTCGGCCAGTATATGGGTAGGAACAAATAAGCTTATGTCAATGATAACATCATGAATACTTGCGAAGAGCACACATTAATAGTGGATATCGAAGAGACATTCACCAACCTGCACAAAGTGAAGGTCAAGCTCAATCCCGCCAAGTGCGTCTTCAGGGTATTGTCAGGCAAACTCCTCGGCTTCCTCTTCTCTCACCGTGGAATCGAGGCAAAACCTGACAAGGTCTGCGCCATTGAAGAAATGTGGCCCCTAGGATGACTCAAAGATATTCAACGCCTCGCAGGATGCATGGCAGCTCTTCGCCGGTTCATCTCCAATCTTAGCGTGAAGGCACCGCCTTTCCTGAAGATCATTAAGTAGTTAGGCACCTTCAAGTGGACTAAAGAGGTTGGCGCTGCTTTCGAGCAGCTCAAGAGATACCTTACCAGCCCGCCAATCATGTTCACCCCGCACACCGGCGAACCTCTTCTGCAATACATGGCATCCACCACAAACGGCAAGTGCGTTCCTTGTCGCGGAAAGAGAAGCGACACCCATATCCAAGGAAGGAACACCCTCAGTAAACATGAAGCCTCCCGAAGAAGCAACACAAGCTGTAATCACAGAAGTAGCGGATAACACAGAGTCGGAAGGCCTCACCGAGGTAGCTAATACGGAAAACCTTGGTGAGCTGACAACCAAGATCGGCGAGGAACAAAATCGAGCACCAAAGGAGCCAAAACTGGTACAACACCCTGTTGGGTTCGTAGCATAGAAAACAAAAAAATCCTACGATGGGAACTACTAAGCACCAAGATCTATCTACCTAGATACAAGCAACAGGTGGTTATACATCCATAGATAACATATCCTTGAAGATCAACAAAGTGTAACGAGATTATACTCATGGATGATGTAGTCGATCGCTTGCCGATCTCAAGATCGAGAGGAAGTCCTAGCACCACAAATCAGCAGTGCATCCGTGCTTACACACACGTCTGGTCCACCAAACAACCTTCACATCCTCGCTCCAGCGATGTAGTAGAATCAGCAACTCCTTCCAGACGAAAATCCACCGGGAACATGTATCTCGCTAATCCGAGACCGTGGGGGAATAATTCTAGAGGGGGAGAGAGATCCTTCACGAGGAGGTGTGCTTTGTGAGGGAGGAGAGGGGGGCCTTTTATAGGGAGAGGGAGGCAGCCCCCTCCCATGGTCGGCGGCCAAAGGAGGTGCCCCCACATCTTCCTTCATTCATGTGGTGGACGCTCCACTCACATAAATTGGACTCCACCCAAAATTCCACTCACATGCATTAAATTTCCACCAAATTTAATGCAACTCTCATTTAATAAAACTCTTTTATTTATTTTATACAGAATTTTTTTAATTACTTTAATTAACAATGATTCACATAAACCCCTGAAATATTTCAATATCACATGCAGAACCAATTTCAGCAATTTCACCCGAAACAATTCTGGTGTCCATTGAAATAATTCCAGCGCTTTGCAATTCTTTTGTCTAGAACACATTTGCTCCAAATGGTGTTGGTATCCCTTAAGTGTGTCACCCTACGGTTCATGAATAATGCAGACATGATCGAGACCCTTCTCCGATCAATAATCAGTAGCGGGACCTAGAGATCCATACTAACTCCCACACATTCAACGATGACTTCTGTGATCGTGAGAACCTTTCACGCTAGTAACTAAATACCTTTGTCTCACGATATATTACATGTCCAAGATTCGATCATTGGTATCTCCATACCTAGTTTGATCTCGTTACCGACATGTACTCTTTTCTCATTCCCGTGATATAACATTCTAGTGACCACATCACTTGCTTGCATGCTATCTCAATGTGATATCATCGACAGGGCCCTGAGTATATATATCCGTCATTGGGATGGTCAAATACCACTCCTGATCCATGAGCCTCTACATAACACCTTCGTAGTATCTGAACCCACCTTTATAGTCACCCTGTTGTGGTGTGACTTTTGATGTTATCAAGTTACTCTTCTAGTGTTAGTGATTGACATGATCTCATGGTCTAAGGACTAGGATTACTTCGTATGATATTATAGCAATATAAACGCAATGACTTTGATCGTAATGCTATACTTCGGATGAATGTTCATCACACCATTCCACCAATGGTGTGACCTCGTTATTAACAACATCCAATGTCCATGATTAGGAAACCTTGATCATCTTGTTAATCAACGAGCTAGTTTATAAGAGAGGCATAACTAGGAAACTTTTATGTGTTTATTAAACACACATGTATTAACGTTTCCAATCAATACAAGTATAGCATCCAAATAAACATCTATATCATATACTTGGAATACATATAATAACAACTTTATTATTGCCTCTCAGGCATATTCCCTTCAGTCTCCCACTTGCACTAGAGACAATAATCTAGATACATAGTGATAAATCTAACACCCATGGAATTCTAGTGTTGATCATGTTTTTCCCTAGGGAGAACTTTAGTCAACGGATCTGCTACATTCAGATCCGTGTGTACTTTATAAATCTTTATATCTCCATCCTTGGCATTCTCGCAGATGGAGTGAAACCGGCGCTTAATATGCTTGGAATTCTTGTGAGACCTTGGTTACATGGAGTTGGATATGGCTCCATTGTTGTCACAATAGATCACCATTGGGTCCAATGCACTAGGAATCACACCTTGTTCACTTATGAACTCCTTCATCCAAACCGCTTTCGGCGCTGCTTCTGAAGCAACAACATATTCTTCCTCCATTGTTGATCCAGCCACCATAGGTTGTTTGGAACTCCTCCAACTAATTGTTGCTCTATTCATGAGAAATACGTATCTAGATTGAGACTTAGAGTCAACTGGATCGGTGTCAAAGCTAGCATCGACATAACACTTAGCGACCAACTCTTCTTCACCTCCGTACACAAGAAACATTTCCTTAGTTCTACTTGAGTACTTAAGGATATTCTTGACCGTTATCTAGTGTTCTGAACCTGTATCAGATTGGTACCTACTACTCAAGCTAATAGCATGTGCCACATTCGGTCTTGTACATAGCATGGCATACATTATAGAGCCTATGGTTGAAGCATAGGGGATCTTATCCATTATATCTCTTTCTTCCGCCGTAGCCGGACTTTGAGTCTTACTCAATGTCTTGCCTTGCAACATAGGTAAGAACCCCTTCTTACTTCCGTCCATTTTAAACTTCTTTAAAATATTATCTAGGTATGTACTTTGTGATAGACCTATTTGGCGTCTTGATCTATCTCTATAGATCTTAATGCCTAATATATATGATGCTTCACCAAGGTCCTTCATCGAAATTTTGCTGTTTAGATAACTTTTAACACTTTTTAAAAGATATATATCATTTACAATCAATAATATGTCATCCACATATAATATTAGAAATGCCACATTGCTCCCACTCACTTTCTTGTAAATACAAGCCTCTCCATAAGTTTGGACAAATCCGAACTCTTTGATCATCTCATCAAAGCAGAGATTCCAACTTCGGGATGCTGGCTTCAGTCCATAGATGGATCGCTGAAGCTTGCATACCTTGTTAGCATCCTTAGGATCGACAAAACCCTTTGGTTGTATCATATACAACTCTTCTTCAATATTACCATTGAGGAATGCAGTTTTGACATCCATCTACCATATCTCATAATCGAAATATGCAGCAAAATTGCTAACATTATCCTAACCAACTTCAGCGTCGCTACGGGAGAGGATGTCTCATCGTAGTCAACTCCTTAAATTTGTCGAAACCCCTTTGAGATAAGTTGAACTTTATATATGATCACATTACCATCAGCATCAGTTTTTCTTTTGAAAATCCAGTTATTCTCAACATCCTTTCGGTCATTAGATAAGTCCACCAAGGTCCAAACCTAATTTTCGTACATGGATCCCATCTCGGATTTCATGGCTTCTAGCCATTTGTTGGAATATGGGCTCATCATCGCTTCTTCATATGTCACAGGGTCATCTATTTCATCAACCATGAAATTCATAACATGATTTCCGTACAGTTTAGGAGCTGCACATGTCCTGCTTGACCTACGAGGTTCGATAGTGTCCTCTTTCAGAGTTTCATGATCATTATCATTAGTTCCTTCTTCATTCAGTGAAGTCAACTCTGGAACAATTTCGAGCGTTGTGCCACTCGCCATTTCATGAAGAGAAGGTCCAATAATCTCTTTGAGCTCTACCTTCCAACTACACACACCTTTCGCGAGAAACTCTTTCTCTAGAAAGGATCCATTCTTGGTAATGAAAACCTTGCCCTCGGATCAATGATAGAAGGAATACTGATGTCTACGCACTTCTATTCTTGTAGACAGTTGTTGGGCCTCCAAGTGTAGAGGTTTGTAGAACAGCAGCAAGTTTTCCCTTAAGTGGATCACCCAAGGTTTATCGAACTCAGGGAGGAAGTGGTCAAAGGTATTCCCTCTCAAACAACCCTGCAATCAAGATACAAGAAGTCTCTTGTGTCCCCAACACACCCAATACACTTGTCAGGTGTATAGGTGCACTAGTTCGGCGAAGAGATAGTGAAATACAAGTGGTATGGATAATTATAAGTGGTAATAGTGCTAGAAAATAGCTCGATGGTGTGGAAAAGACTAAAGGTAAACTGAAATAAAGATGGAAGCAAGCAAACATGTAACAGATCTAATTGCAAACGGTGTTTCAATGCTTAGAAACAAGGCCTAGGGATCATACTTTCACTAGTGAACACTCTCTCATATAAATATCTTCTCTTTATGATACTACTCTAAACTACTCTCCGGTTGAACACTCTAATCGATGGTAGGGCTATAACAGCACACCTCAAAGTAAGCCTTTCCCATCTAGAAAACCCCACACTGTCACCTTGAGTACTAGATGAGTCCAACAAACACCACAATTTCATAGAAAGATCCAACTCCAAATATAACTCATAACAAGTATTTGTAATCTCTAGCCTAAGTGCCATCATGGTGAGCATGCTATCACTTTCACACACATGGGGAGAGAAGAGAATCATTAAAGCACTTGAGTAGTAGAATAGATCTATACATTACAAGCTCATGATCTCAATAAGATCATGCATAGAGAGAGAGAGATGAACACATAGATACCGGTAGAACCCTTAGCCTCGAGCGATAACTACTCCCTACTCATCATGGGAATCAGCAATGGTGATGGAGATCGCGATGGAGATTGATGGAGATGGCTCCGGGGGCACTTCCTCGTCCTGGTAGGGTGCCGGAACAGAGACTTTCTGTCCCCCAAATCTCCCCTTCGGTGGCGGCGGCGCTGCGAAACTTTTTGTGGCTGGAGGCTTGACGATTTAGGGTTTTGGCTTCGGGAGGCTTCTTATAGGCCAGAGGGCAAGGTCGGTGGAGTGCCAGGGGCCCCACACCACCTGGTGGCGCGGGTAAGGCTAGCCCGCGCCTGGGGGGTGTGGCCAGGCCCTGGCCCTCCTCCGTCTCGTATTCTGGCTCTGTGAGTCTTTCGGTAAAATAGGAACTTTGGCTTTTGTCCCGTCCAATTCCGAGAATATTGATTTTCTGACTTTCCTGGAACCAAAAACAGCAGAAAACAGGCAACTGGCATTGTGGCTCTTGTTAATAGGTTAGTCCAAGAAAGTGTATGAAAAGTACTCCAAAGTTGGAACAAAACATAAGAAAGTAGATAAAACCAAGCATGGAACATCAAAAATTATAGATACATTTGCAATGTATCAACATCCCCAAGCTTAACTCCTTCTCGTCCTCGAGTAGGTAAGTGATAAAAAGAAAGAATAATTTTTGAGGTGACATGCACCATCAAAGACTTGATCAAACTATTTGCAAAACATTCAAAGCTGGGATCATAGTACTTCAATCATAACATGAAAGACAAGGTTCTAGCAATAAGACAAAAAAACTATGTTGCAACATGAAAAGGCATAAACAAAAGATTCATGAATAGCAATGCTTTGCAAGACGTTTGTTTGTTTCACATAAAGAAAACATAGCATAATAGCATTCAGCTTGGCCCTCATAGAGTAGCAAATATAAATGCATAGGACACCTCCAAAGTTCGTAAGAGTGACTAGATACAAATAGTCTAGAACAAGCAATATCAAGGTATGCATCAATCAACAAGTCTTGGGACAATGCACATAGAACTAAGAATGGCCACTATGCTCTCATAGTAAGTGCATAAAACTAGAAGGTGGAGACTCAATATATATAAGTGGAAGAAAGGCCTACATAGAAGGAAGTAGGGATTCAAGTCTCATAAAGAGCTTCCAAAAATTATGCTACTTATAGCTTTCAGCTCTCATTGCCCCTATCATAAGCATCTTGAAGGTGATTAAGGTTAAAGTGACACAGCTAAGAGGATATGCTTGACAAGTTATAAACCGAAATCTCATGCCCCTTACTTACGAAGACAGAACCTCATGCTACTCAACTTTAGTCACAAGTAAGCTCTTGTCATTGTAAGTACATGTGTATCATAAAGAACCGCCAACGGGGTACCCCTTGCACATGATACAGGAGCTATCCCATAATCAAAATGACAAGGCAAGCAGACAATGAGCATCTCAGCGATCTTTTTATTTGCTATTTGCATAGGTTTTTATTAAGGATGCTTCATAGAGTTCTCATTATGGTTTGCTGCAAGTTTCCACCATGATTAGGCATGGCTTAGGCTAGCGGCCCAGGCGTTTCTCTAACACACATACAAACTCCATGATCTTACAAGTTCCACTTTTATTTCACACCGTCGGGATCCTTAAGCAAAAGAACATGATATCAACGGGGTACAAGTACAAGTGCAATGTTGAAAGCGTTCCCCATGATACATGGTTCTGCTAATTTCAACTTATAAAGCGCAAGCATATACGCAACAAAGAAGGACCCAATGGTTCAAGTTTATTAAATGCAGAAAAGTAAAGTGTGCCATCAAGTTCGTGAGACTTTAATCACTAGTTTTCTCATGACAAGTTTAATTTGGAAGATAAACAAAAGCATGAATATACTTGGAATAGCATAAGCTAGTAGGTAGGTATGGTGGACTCTTTGGAATAACTTGGTTTAGGGAGTTGGATGCATGAGTGGAACTCATACTTGGTTGTGGAGGCTAGCAAAAGACTGGGAGCGACAAACTAAGAGAGCAATAATGGCCATAATCATGCATAGCGACAAAACATCATTGATCAAAGCATAAAGTGATACTACAAGTTGAAAACTAAAAGATCATAAAGGCTATGGTGACTTGAGATAGTCATAACATGGTGTGAGCATGCGCCAAGTCAACCCAAATAAAGCATCAAAGGAGAATACCACTATACTATGCTTTAATATGCTAAAACAACGCATGATTCATCCAAGGCACATTAAGCAATCTCAATTGTTTATAACAAGTCATGCTACAGCAAAGAGTACTACGTATAAAGCCAAAACAATATCAAGCATGGCATGACAGAGCATAGGCCACAGTCAAAAACGAGCTCTTTTTACCACATAAGTATGAACTTTCCTACTCTTTTCCAAACCAAACAAAACTATTTGCAAATCAATTATGAAAGAGGGGGTCCAACCAATTTATTCAGAAAACTAAGCAAACCAAGCAAACGAAAAACCAAAACTAAAACGAAAAGAAGGCGCTCCAAGAACAACACAACTGTGCATGAAACAATAAAAATGAAGCGTTTGGAAGGAACCTGAGATTTTTATTATGAAGAGGGGGATGCCTTGGGCATCCTCAAGCTTTGACGCTTGTACTTCTTGGATATTTCTTGGGGTGACACACGTGGCATCCCCAAGCTTGAGCTTTAGTCCATCCTTCATCTCATTACTCGTTCCTTCCATACACCTGAAATTTTTTCCTTCATACAAAACTTCACACAATCTTTATTAGCAACATTAGTGCACTCAAGATAAATAAGTCTTAAGGTTCAGTTATAACACCAAATAAACTTCCATTAGAACACTAGCTACTGTATCACTTCCCTCAAAAAGCTCAATTCCCCAAAAGAACTCAGAAAGGAACCAACAAGAAGCAAATGCAGAAAATGTCAGAAATCTGTCAAAATAGACCAGCAGGTAAAGACGAATTTTTTAGAAGACCTTATGTTGCTCAAATAAAACAGTGTTGAACTAACTAAAGTTAGATAACAACCTGGGCCAGAAGCACAAAAATTCACGCCTCAAAAGGACGTACAGAGATTTTGCAAGAATTTTTACGGTGAAGCACAGAAATCTGTTTTGGGACAGCAACTTTCCCAATCATTACTTCTCTCTTATTAGAGGTTACTCTTGGCACAAAAATAAAATAAAAAGGATAAGGAGCGGTTATTACAGAGGTAATAACTTCCAAGACTCATCTAAAACTTTTGGGTTATCTCCCAATAAGTACTTTTCTTTAACGCCTTTAAGTTAGGATTGATAGTTTGAGAAGATGCTCGCATAAGAAATATGAATTGAAGTAAAACAGAGCATCAAGAAGCAAATTCAAAACACATTTAATTCTAACCCACTTCCTATGCATAGGAATCTTGTAAATAAACAAGTCATGAAAGCACAAGGCAACAAGCATAGTAAAGCAAAACAAGTGCAACTTCAAGACTTTCAACATGAAGAGGGGAAACTTAATAATGTTGAGATATATAAGACCATGTTTCCCTCTCTCATAATAACTTTCAGTAGCATCATGAATAAAATTAACAATATAACTATCACATAAAACATTCTTATCATGAGCCACATGCATAAAAGAATTAATACTCCCCACATAAACATAGTCATTCTTATTAATTATAGTGGGAGCAAATTCAACAAAATAGCTATCATTTTTATTCTCATCACCATAATCATCAAATATAGGAGGCATATTGTAATCATAATTAATTTTCTCCTCAATAGTAGGTGGACTAAAAATAACATACTCATCATTGTAATCATCATATATTGGAGGCAAAGTATCAACAAAGTAAATTTTCTCCTCCATGCCCGGGGGACTAAAAAGATCATTCTCATCAAAACCAGCTTCCCCAAGCTTAGACTTTTCCATAGCATTAGCAATAATGGTGTCCAAAGAATTCATACTAACAACATTGCTATTAGCATGCAAATAAAGTTCCAAAGGTTTTTTAATTTTCTCTTCAAACACTTCATGTCCTAACTCAAGATAAATGCTATAAAGCTCTCTAATTTTTTTGTTGTTTTCCATTAATCCTAACTAGTGAAAACAAGAAACAAAAAGAAAAAATTGCAGAATCTAAAGGAAATAACGTCGAGTACTCACACCAGGAAATAGGCGTTTACCGTGGGAGGTTCTTCTTCTTTAATCCTCCGGTGTGAATACCTTTTACCTTTCCTCCCCGGCAACGGCGCCAGAAAATAGCTTGATGTCTACGCACTTCTATTCTTGTAGATAGTTGTTGGGTCTCCAAGTGTAGAGGTTTGTAGAACAGCAGCAAGTTTTCCCTTAAGTGCATCACCCAAGGTTTATCGAACTCACGGAGGAAGTGGTCAAAGGTATTCCCTCTCAAACAACCCTGCAATCAAGATACAAGAAGTCTCTTGTGTCCCCAACACACCCAATACACTTGTCAGGTGTATAGGTGCAGTAGTTCGGCGAAGAGATAGTGAAATACAAGTGGTATGGATAATTATAAGTGGTAACAGTGCTAGAAAATAGCTTGATGGTGTGGAAAAGACTAAAGGTAAACTGAAATAAAGATGGAAGCAAGCAAACATGTAACAGATCTAATTGCAAACGGTGTTTCAATTCTTAGAAACAAGGCCTAGGGATCATACTTTCACTAGTGAACACTCTCTCATATAAATATTTTCTCTTTATGATACTACTATTAACTACTCTCCAGTTGAACACTCTAACCGATGGTAGGGCTTTAACAGCACACCTCAAAGTAAGCCTTTCCCATCTAGAAAACCCCACACTGTCACCTTGAGTACTAGATGAGTCCAACAAACACCACAATTTCATAGAAAGATCCAACTCCAAATATAACTCATAACAAGTATTTGTAATCTCTAGCCTAAGTGCCACCATGGTGAGCACGCTATCACTTTCACACACATGGGGAGAGTAGAGATTCATTAAAGCACTTGAGTAGTAGAATAGATCTATAGATTACAAGCTCATGATCTCTATAAGATCATGTATAGAGAGAGAGAGATGAACACATAGCTACCGGTAGAACCCTTAGCCTCGAGAGAGAACTACTCCCTCCTCATCATGGGAATCAGCAATGGTGATGGAGATGGCGATGGAGATCGGTGGAGATGGCTCCGGGGGCACTTCCCCGTCCTGGCAGGTGCCGGAACAGAGACTTTCTATCCCCCGAATCTCCCCTTTGGTGGCGGCAGCGTTGCAGAACTTTCCGTGGCTGGAGGCTTGACAATTTAGGGTTTTGGCTTCGAGAGGCTTCTTATAGGCCAGAGGGCAAGGTCGGTGGAGTGCCAGGGGCCCCACACCACCTGGTGGCGCGGGTAAGGCTAGCCCGCGCCTGGGGGTGTGTGGCCTGGCCCTGGCCCTCCTCCGTCTCGTATTCTGGCTCCGTGAGTCTTCCAGTAAAATAGGAACTTTGGCTTTTGTCCCGTCCAATTCCGAGAATATTGATTTTCTGACTTTCCTGGAACCAAAAACAGCAGAAAATAGGCAACTGGCACTGTGGCTCTTGTTAATAGGTTAGTCCAAGAAAGTGTATGAAAAGTACTTCAAAGTTGGAACAAAACATAAGAAAGTAGATAAAACCAAGCATGGAAAATCAAAAATTATAGATACATTTGCAATGTATCAAATACCCAATTATTTCTTTAGGGTATCCTATGAAGACGCATTTTTCTGCTTTGAGTTCGAGTTTATCAGGCTGAAGTTCCTTCACATAAACATCGCATCCCCAAACTTTAAGAAATGATAGCCTAGGTTTGTTTCCAATACACAATTCATACGGTGTCTTTTCAATGGATTTAGATAGTGCCCAATTTAAAGTGAATGCAGCGGTTTCCAGTGCATAACCCCAAAATGGTAGTGGAAAGTCAGTCAAAGACATCATAGATCGAACCATATCCAATAAAGTACGATTACGACGTTCTGACACACCATTACGTTGTGGTGTTCCGGCAGGTGTGAGTTGTGAAACTATTCCACACTCTCTCATATGTGTGCCAAACTCCTAATTTATATACTCACCTCCACGGTCAGACTGTAGAAATTTGATCTTTCTATTACGATGATTTTTGACTTCACTTTAAAATTCCTTGAACTTTTCAAAGGTTTCAGACTTGTGTTCCATCAAATAGATATACCCATATATACTTAAATCATTTGTGAAAGTAACAAAATAATGATATCCACCACGTGCCGACACACTCATTGGACCACATACATCAGTATGTATGATTTCTAATAAATCTGTTGCCCACTCCATTGTACTGGAGAACAGGGTTCTAGTCATCTTACCCATAAGACATGACACACATGTATCAAATGATTCAAAATCAAGTGATTCCAAAAGTCCATCAAAATGGAGCTTCTTCATGCATTTTATGCCAATATGAGCTAGACGACAGTGCCACATATATGTAGATATATCATTATCAAGTTTAATCCTTTTAGCATCAACATTATGAATATGTCTATCACTACTATTGAGACACAACAGAAATAAACTATTCATCATAGGTGCATGACCATAAAAGATATTATCCATATAAATCGAACAACCATTGTTTTCAGATTTAAACGAATAATCGCTTCGCAATAAACATGATCCCGATACAATTTTCATGCTTAGCACAAGCACCAAATAACAATTATTTATAACTAATCTCGATGGCATATGGAGAGGCAACATTCCAATGGCGATCACATCAACTCTTGATCCATTGCCGACACACATCGTGACATCATCCCTTGCTACCTGTCGCTTGTTCCGCAGCCCCTGATTCGAGTTACATGTATTAGCAACTAAACCAGTATCAAATAACTAGGTGCTACTGCAAGTACCAGTCAAGTACACATTAATAACATGTATATAACATATACCTTGGTTTCCCTTGTCGGCCTTCTTGTCCGCCAAATACTTGGGACAGTTGCGCTTCTAATGGCCAGTCCCCTTGTAATAATAGCACTCGCTATTAGACTTACGGCTAGCTCGGGATTTCTTTTCAGGTGCAGCAACAGATTTGCCGACCTTCTTTCCCTTCTGTTTACCCTTCTGTTTACCCTTCTTGTTCTTCTTGAAACCAGTGGTTGATGACTGCAAGTGCACATATCGTCTGTAGCTAGTTTCAAAATAAAGATCGATCCCACAGGGAGTAGTAGGCAAAAGACTAAAATGCTTTTAACTAAAACTAAATGAAGTACTTAAGGGGTAAATTTAAGATGCAAGAATAGTAGAGTTGTTTTGGGGGTTTTGGTTGGACTAAGCAAGTAAAGTAAAGTGAAGTAAAAATTAATGCAGAAAGTAAGAATCGCGTGTGTAAAAGAACTTTGAACTACAATAGGGGAAAAGGCATTCTCGGGGAGTGGTGGATACACCACTAGCAATTAATTTAGACTAAGCAATCAAGATTATTATAATGAATATTCTCATGATATGTATGTATGTGGGAGGAGCTCCATAGATGGAGAAATAGGCAGCAACCACTGCTCACATCATCCTTCATAACCACAGCCGACAGATAAATGACATCAATCGTATTATCCCGCTATTAAGGGATTTCTCCCATGGCATGGACATGGCTTTATGAGTTCTCCTTGATTCCCCAAGTTAGAATGTAAAGAATGACAACAGCTTTATAGTCACAGTAAGTGCTATTATCCCTCCGTCTACTAACAAGTAATCCCCTTCATCTAGTCCCCATATGAGGCAAATATTAAGGAGGTGCTGTAACATCCCAAAATTTTCCTATTTTGCAATGTTGAATAAGTTGTTTTAATTGTTTGATCTTGTTGCAAACTCTGAATGAAAAGAAACTTTTGTTGTTCTTTTGAATTTTTACCAAACCACATTAAAAGAATGGGTTAATATGACTATCACATTGGTTGGGAAGTTCTGAACAAATCCAAATCATTTTTGCTTGACTTGCATTCATGATCCATACATCACTTCATTCATACAAATTCTTTAATTAAAACCCCATTTACAAAAAGCTATTTTAAATTACCAAAACACTCCTTCAAGAGTACAAACAAGGATTTTAAAAATACATTTATCTTAAATATAAGAATATTGCCAAAAAGAATCCTATGATGATCTACTAAATTTTACAAAAATTTAGAAACAAATTCCATGTCTTTTGGAGCTATAGAATAAACTATATACAAGAAATACTAAAATAGAAAATAGAAAAAAAATCTAAACCTACCTGGCGACCCAGCCCGTCTAGCCTAACACCTGCACCGCGCAACGCATAGCGGCTCGTCCCGGCCCATAGCAGACCTAAGGGGGTAGCCCGTTGTAGAGCCTCTGTCCCCTATCTTTTTTCCTCTACTACGGCTGACACCTGGGGCCCACGCCTTCTTCTCCTTCCTCCCAATGGAGATCGAATCCGGTACGAGTTCGTCAACTGCCTGAGGAATCCGCCAAATTCACACGTACCCGTGCCCCCTCGGCCAAGATATGCAGCCTATTTATTTCCCCTGAACCTCTGCATCGTTTCCCCTCGAAAGCCCTAGCCCAAGACGCCAGGTTGTTGCGGAATCGGTCACCGAAGTTCTGCCACCGACCGCCGTCATTGAAGCTCGGATCGAGCTTCACACCTGAGGGTTGTGACCACCCCTCGTCACCGGAGCCATCGGAGGCTGATGAGCTCCAGCTGCACCTCAGATCCGTCCCAGGAAGCAAGGAACAACGATGAGGCAACCAAGAGAAACGTTGTGTTGCGCCACATCCCGTCGTGCCCTTCTCCATCGCAGAAGACCGCCAAGGTCGCTGGAGCCTTCACCGCCTGGAGCCACGCCACCGCCAACCGCCGTCGCTGACATCATCGTCGGCGACCCCTGGAAGCTTTCGCTCATAGCCGTCGGATCCTCCCTAGACATCCCAGATTAGATCGGCGCTCGAAGGGTACCATCCAGCAACACCCTGCCGTGTGTCGTGCCTTGTCACCACCTCGTCAACAGCACGTCATCATCCAGGTCAGCACATGTGTTCCAGTCAGCGTGGAATAGAATATTCCCTTTATTAATAAACTTGGAATAATTGGCAGAAATTGGAGTGATCTTAGAAAATTCATAATAAAATATATGTATGTCCAAAAATAGCATATAATATATAAATAGATTCAGAAAGTTGTGTAAATATTAATATTGGTTTAGATCTAATATTTGCGGGATGTATTTAAGGTAATAATTTAAATAGTTTTAATGACCTTTTAGAGTATTAAATTCATAGTAAATTATTCTTAGGTCCGAAAAATATGAATAATATATCAAATTGAAGATATTTTCATGTAGTTTAGTAATGTCTGATTAGATATATCGTTTGGAGGATAATTAATAGGTAATAAATTTAATTAGTTTAATAGCCTTTTTAGACTAAATAAATCATAGTAAATAATTTATAGATCAAAAAAATACAAATAAAATATCCATAGTTTCTGAATTTCATATGAAACATTAATACGCTGTTAGTTCTAAATTTTCGTAGTGTATAATTACTGTGGTGATTTAATTAGTATTAATGGTTATTTAGATTATAAAATTTGTAATAAATTATTTATAGATCAGAAAAATATAAATAATATGTCTATGGATTCAAAATTTCACGTAGAATATAGATCTGGTCTTAGATATAATTTATGATGTATTAAATATTTTAAATGATTTAAACCCTATTAAAGAGTAATTAAATCGTAGAAAAAGATTTACAACTCTGTTTAGGTTGAATCCAATTCCTACTGGTTCGTATTAATGTCATCTATCCAGTAAACTTCAGAACCAAATTAATTCGACAAAAAGAATAGAGGTTGCAACAAAACTATTAAAACCTCTTATATGGTCATCAAGATTTTATAATAAATACCCTATCCATTAAATGGTCTACTGTATGCATCATGTATTATAATAGTGTTCAGAAACTAAGTACATCCATTGTGACATTAAACCATCATGCATGATCATCATTGTTGTGGTTGCTATGTTTGTAATTGTTTTGATTGGAATTATTTTATCCTCACGTTAGATTGTTCGGAGAGTGCGATTGCTATAGAAGAATTCAATCATCACTCGTAATACAAACATAAGGCAAGTTACACCTCTTGTTCATACAATGTCCCAGTTTTTAATACTATGCATGTTTCGCTCTTCAAAATAGTAGTATGCATGTGTAGGATTGTTTTGGTAGATCTACTTGGAAATATTTTGCAAGTACGATGATTTTGTAGTATGCCATGATAGTTATATACTTAGGATTTTCCTTCCTAGTAGGTTATCCCTGTTTTTGCTAAGTACTACTTGCTATGCTATATAAATAAAGTATCATTGGGGGGGTCAATAGTCTGAAAATTTCTAAGTATAAAACCTCTCTCGAGTGAACCTTTTCCTCTCAAAACCCCCTTCAAAATAAAACGAAGTTTTCTTCTAGGCGGAATGGTTGTTGGGTCAACGAGTGGAATTTGGTGGAGGACGGTCATCCAAGAATCAAAGAAGTCTGCCATGTTTCAGAATTCAGAAGCTTCTAGTGCAAACTTTTGATGAGTGCATATTTGCATCATGTTTTATGTTATTATTTTGCATTGTAGAAGTAGAATCTTGGTATTTTACGGTGCTCGCGCGCATATTTTATGTCTGTTTTCACTAGGATCGGGACATATGATGGATCCAATGGATACAATTTTTAGAGCAGTTGTACTATGGAGAAAAGGAGTTAAAAACAACGTAAATCGCTTATTTGGGAAATATTAATAATACTAGAAGAAAACCAGAAGCGAACAAGGGACGCAGAAGGTTCAACGACCAACTATACAGCGGGAGCAAATTTTCTGGCCATATAGCTCCGGCTATATAGTTGGCGCCGCCTCTGCCTCGTCAAATACTTTCACCCGTGCAATTGGTTCGGGGAGACGACATACAGAACACCCAGAAATCGCGAAAACCTCACCTCTGGAAGGCATCTAGAGGGGGAACTCGTCCACCAGGGATCCATCTTCGCTCTGTGCAGATCCATGAGGCTAAGGCATCGATCTTCATCAACCACCGCTACACCACCACCATCTCCATTCATCCCATCTACATCTTATCTAGATCTTGTTGTAATTCTCGTACTCATTGTTTATTTATACAAGTACTATTCACCTATGATTGTTTCCATTACCATTGCTATGATGTTGATTGCCTCCATGTCTAAGTAGATCTCTAGTTCTTGGGGAGATGGATAAACCCTAGCATATGATTAAGATGAGATAGAGATTATTATGATATACATCATTATGTGCATATGTTAATTGTCTTCATCTTGATATTGGGAGTTGTGCACCTTCTTAATATTTGCCTCTTATGGGGACTCGATGAAGGGGATTACTTGTTGGTAGACAAAGGGATGATAGCACTTACTGTGACTATAAAGCTGTTATCAATCCTTACGTACTAACTAGGGGGTATCAAGGAGAACTCACCGAGCCATGTCCATGCCACGGGTAGATCCCTTAATACCGTAGTAACTTGATTGATGTCGATTGTTGTCTGCTGTGGTTATGAGGATGATGTGTGCAACGGTTGCTAGCAAATCGTCCATATATGGAGCTCCTCCCATGTACATACACATTATGAGAATATCCGTTATAATAATCTTGACCACCTAGTATAAATTGCTAGTGGTGGATCCACTATTTCTCGAGACCGCCTTTTTCCCTATTGTAGTTCCAAAGTTCTATTACACACACGATTCTTACTTTCTGAATTAAGTTTTGCTTTACTTTAAATTACCTTGTACAACCAAAAACCCAAAAACAACTCTACTTATCTTGCATCTTAAAGTTATTTCTTAAGTACTTCATTTAGTTATAGTTAAAAGAATTTTAGTCTTTTGCCTACTGCTCCCTGTGGGATCGATATCTATATTTTGAAACTAGCTACAAAAGATCTGTGCACTTGCAGTCATCAAGCTATTTTCTAGCGCTGTTGTCGGGGAGCTTAGTGCTATAAGTCACTTTACTTTTAGTTATTTACTTTCGTTGTACTAATTTTTACTTGAGTTGAAGGACCGCAACAATGGACAACACTCCGCATTTAAATCAGCTTGAGGCAGTAAGGAAAATGGGTTTGCCCATGGACGCCTTTATAGCTGTCAGTAAAAGCATAAATCTAGATGGAATCGAGATCCATCCTGTATTATTTGAATTATTGCATTCTAAGAAATTTGCAGGAACCAATGAAGAAAGTCCATATGGACACTTACAATTCTTTGAAGACATTCTCAGTTCCTTTATTTTTTAATGACTATAATCTCGATATGGTTAAAACCCAGTTGTTTAGACAAACTCTCTCTAATAATGTTTGCGACTGGTACAGATCTTTTTGTGCAGAAGCACCAAGGACTTGGGAGGAATTGACAACCAAATTACTATCAAAATATTATTCTGAAAGCAAAGCTCATAGGATGAGAGGTATTATTATCAGTTTCAAAAATAATCCTAGTGAGGGCTTATATGAAGGATATCTAAGGTATAAAAGTTACCTAGATAATTGCCCCCATCATCGTTTGCCTGATTGGTAAATCACTCATACATTTTATGGAGGGCTAAATATTGAAAATAGGATGAATCTAGACACTGCTTCTAATGGCAGTTTTCTATCTTATACCTATGATGAAGCATGGAAACTAATAATAAAAATGAAAGAAGCAACGGAAAATCTTAAAGATAAAGAAAACAGTACAGATAGTTTTTCAGAATATGCTTGCATTAACGATTTCCTTGCAGATGAGAGGACAGATGCAATGATTAAAACCCTTGGTATGGATTCTTACTCAGTAAAGAAAATTATTGAGAATTATGCAGGACATTTGCAGGTACCTACAGAATGGGAAACCCATAAACCACTTGAAGAAAATAAGCGCACAAGAGCGCTCATGGAAGAGTTCTCCTCAATACCTATTAAAGGGATCATCGAAAAGAGGCAAAAGGAGGAAGAACAAATAAAGAAGAGATCAAAGAAACCAGAAAAGAACCTCGAAGCTACCTATATAAATAATGTTATACTAAAGGATCTTATTAAAGCATGAATAGTGGATGATGAAGTGGTTATGCTAGACCTTGAAACCTCAGAATTCATCAAAGGCAAGGTTCGAGGTAATGAAACTTCTAAACCAATGACCCCTATATATTGTGGAGAAACTTTCTTATATGGAATTTGTGAGCCAATTTCCACTATAAATATTATGCCTTCATTGCTTTATGAGGAACTCCGCTACAATTTAAATAACCCAGATGTGGAACCGACAGACACTACTATTAAATTGTCCAATAGAACCAATATAAAACCGGAAGGAGTAATCAAAAATATCTATGCCTTTATTGGATCACTCGTGTACCCCCTTGATTTTCATATTGTTGATATGCCTCGAGATTATTTTTGTCCTATCCTTTTAGGAGACTATTTCATTAAAGTTTGGAGAAGAGGAAATGACATTCCACTTCACCAAACTATAGAAGAGGCCATATGAAGTGGAGGATATCAAGGAAGAGAAGACGATTGTCGAGCTAGCGGCAATCCATTTTAGTACTCCACAAGATGAATTAGAGAGGAGTCTGATTAATTGGGAGGAAGCACCAGATGATGAGGAGAAAGAAGACATGGATGATTACCTTGATTCAATTCCGGAAGCACAAAATCCACATGACTATGAGGAACTGGTAAGAAAAGGAGCTGAAGAGCCTCCACCAATAGAATTGAAAAAACTTCTAGACGATATGAGGTATGAGTTTTTGGATAATGAAAATAAATGTCATATTATTAGCAAGAATCTATCAGAAAATGAAACAAATAAACTCATTTCAGTTTTGGTTAATCATTGTGAAGCTTTTGGGTATACATTGAGTGATATTAAAGGAATAGATCCATCTATCGTAACACATACGATTACCATGATTGATGATGCTGAACCTGTAGTAGATACACATAGAAGTCTTAATCCAAAGATGAAAGAAGTAGTAATAAAAGAGGTTATACGCTTACTAGATGCTGGCATAATATATCCTATTTCCGACAGTAAGTGGGTTAGTCTAGCTCATTGCATACCAAGACAAGGTGGTCTTGATGCTGCTATGAATGAGGACGGTGAGCTAGTTCCTGTCAGGCCCATATTAGGATATCGTATGTGCATTCATTTTAGGAAGATAAACTGTGAGACACAAAAGAATCATAAACCTATACCATTCATGGATAAAATTTTAGAATGACTTAGTAATAATTCTTACTTTTGTTTTCTTGATGGTTATTCTGGATATTCTCAAACTGCCATATAGCCGGAATATCAAGAAAAAACAACTTTCACTTGTCCTAATAGCACATATGCTTATAGATTAATTTTGTTTGGCTTATGTAATGCAGCAGCAACTTTTCAGGAGTGTGTTCTAAAGATTTTTGATGATTTTGTTGAGCAGACTATGGAAGTTCTAACAAATGATTTTGTTGTTTATGGAACAACTTTTGATAATTGCCTCTACAATCTAACCAAAGTCTTACAGAGATGCAGGCAATCAAACTTGGTTTTGAATTGGGAACAATGTCATTTCATGGAAAGAGAAGGTAAAGTTTTTGGGCATAAAGTTTCGGAGATGGGAATAGAAATAGATAGAACTAGTATAAATGCTATAGAAAATCTTCCAATGCCTCAGGACATTAAAAATCTAAAAATGTTTCTTGGACATGCAGGTTTTTATAAGCGGTTTATAAAGGATTTTTCTAAGATAGCTATGCTCCTCACCGATCTTCTTGGTAAAGAAACTTCGTTCTATTTAGATCATGAATGCATTGCAGCTTTTGAAAACCTTAAGAATAAACTAGTTTTGGCACCTATTATGCAATCTCGAAAATGGAATGAACCTTTTAAAATCATGTGTGATGCTAGTGACTATGCTTTAGGTGATGTGTTGGGATAGCGAGATGGAAAGAATTTGAATATTATTTACTATGCTAGTAGACCTCTTAATAAGATTCAGAAACATTATGTTACTACAGAAAAAGAGTTTCTAGCTATAATTTTTGCTTGTGATAAATTTAGATCTTACATAATTAATTCTAAGGTGATAATTCATATGGATCACCAAACTTTGCATCACCTCCTTGTGAAAAAGGATGCTAAGCCCAGGTTGATTAGGTGGGTTTTAGTAATACAAGAATATGATTTGCAAATAGTAGATAGGAGGGGTAAATATAACCCAGTAGCAAATCATCTCTCTAGGATGGAGGGAATAATTAATAAACCCGTGCCTATTAATGAGTCATTTTCGGGAGAATATTTAGCAAACGTTGAAATCGCTAATCCTTCGTATGCAGATTATGCTAACTATCTCGCAACAAAATTGATACCTCCTGGTATGTCAAGAAATCAAAGAATGAAATTCTTTAATGATCTTAAATATTACTTTTGGGACGATCTATATCTATATCATCATGGACTTGACAGAATGATACGGAAGTGCGTTCCTAACCATGAGATGAATGTGATATTGAAAGCTTGTCATGACAATCCGTATGGAGGGCATCATGCAGGTAAGAGAACTACTGCAAAAGTACTTCAATCTAGATTCTATTGGCCTACCTTGCTAAAGGATGCACACAAGTATGTGGAATACTGTGATGCTTGCCAAAGAAGGGGTGATATAGGTAGGATACAAGAAATGGCAATGAATTAATTGAACATTTTGATGTATGGGGAATGGATTACATGGGACCATTTATAGAGTCTAATGGTTATACGCATATTCTTGTTGTTGACTATGTTACTAAATGGGTTGAAGCTATTCCAACAAACCATGCAGATGCAGCTACCTCAGTAAAGATTATCAAGGATCTCATATTCCCCAGATTTGGAGTTCCTAGATTTTTAATTACTGATTGTGGTTCTCATTTTATGAAGGGAACTTTCAGGAAAATCCTTAGCAAATACGGAGTAACCCACCACATTGCCTCACCATATCATCCTCAAACGAGTGGTCAAGTGGAACTCTCTAATAGAGAATTGAAGACCATACTCAAGAAGACGGTGGACAAATCAAGAAAAGATTGGTCATACAAGTTAAATGACACTCTATGGGCATACCGTACTTCTTTTAAAAATCCAATGGTATGACACCTTACAAGATGGTGTACGGTAAGGCATGTCATTTACCTTTAGAATTGGAACACAAAGCTTTTTGGGTGATCAAAAACCTAAATTATGATCTTAAAGTAGCCGGAGAAAAGCATTTATTAGATATTCATGCTTTAGATGAGTTTAGAAGTGAAGCCTACGAGAATGCTAGATTGTTTAAGGAAAAAGTGAAAAGATGGCATCATATAAAGATAGAGAATAAGACTTTTAAAAGTGGAGATAAAGTGTTGCTCTATAATTCTCGTCTTAAGTTGTTTCCAGGAAAGCTTAGATCAAAGTGGGAATGCCATATATAGTTGAAGAAGCTTACCCATCGGGAGCAGTGAAGCTCCAAGGAAAAACACCCTCTCTTGCATGGGTGGTAAATGGACAGCGTTTGAAACATTATCGAGTAAGAGAAGATATAAGTGCAGTCATGATGGCTCAATGCACGGCGCCCAGAAAAGTGCTGGTGCGGTGTTGATGTATAGCTCGTTGGGAACCCTAAGAGGAAGGTATGATGAGCACAGCAGCAAGTTTCCCTCAGTTATGAAACCAAGGTTTAATCGAACCAGTAGGAGCAAGGAAACACCCCAAAGGTGTTACTAGCTGAGCTTTGGCAGGGCGCACTACCGGTGCTAGTAGCAACGTGGAGACCTGCACAACACAACCACAGAACTTTGTCCCCAACTTGCGATGAGGTTGTCAATCTCACCGTGTTTTGCGGAAAACAAAGGATTAAACGTATCGAATGGAAAGAAGTAATAGTTTGCAGAAAGTAAACACAAAGAAGTAAACAGTTGTAGATTGTACGTAAAGAAAAGGACCGGGATCCATAGTTCACTAGAGGTGGCTCTCCTTAGATAGATAACATGCTGGGTGAACAAATTACAGCGGGGCAATTGACAAACACCGAGAAAGCAATACATGCATATACTAATCATCTTGACTCCACTGAGACTTTATTGGGCATTACAACATTATACATAGACCACCATCCAACTGCATCTATGACTAATAATCCACCTTCAGGTTATCATCCGAACCCCCTCCAGTATTAAGTTGCAAGCAACAGATTATTGCTTTACGAATTGCGTGTAAAGTAAACAATACGATTGTTCTATGAACAAAGGATTGATGTTTTCTCCCTAGTAGCAACAGCACATCTAGTACCTTAGAGATGTCTGACACTTCCCCAGATTACCAGAGGCATGAACCCACTATTGAGCATAAATACTAACTCTTGGAGTTGCTAGCATCTACTCGGCCAAGATAGCTACTAACAACGGAAAGCATGCAAGATCACAAATAACAAAGACATGATAGAATCAATAATCAATCTAAAATAGCATCTCAATATCCATCGGATCCCCGCAAACACAACATGCAGAATTACAAATAGATGATCTTGATCATGAACGGAGCTCACAAGATCTAAACATGAAAGCACAAAGGAGGAGAACCATCCATCTAGCTACTACATGGATCCATAGTCCAAGGATGAACTACTCATGCATCACATCGGAGGCTTGCATGGTGATGAAGAAGGCCTCCAGGGTGAATTCCCCTCTCCGGCATGGTGCCGGGAAGAGCTTCAGATCCCTCCCGATCTAGGGATGGAGATGACGGCGGCTACAGACTCTTTCGTGGATTTTTGATCGGGTACTTAGGGTTTTCGTCCCGAGGGCAATATATAGGCAGAAGGAGAGGCCGAGGGGGTGACGGGAGCGGCCACACCACCCCCTGGCGCGGGCCAGGCCTGGCCGCGCGGCCAGGTGGTGTGGTGTCTCCCTGGCCCTTCTCTGTCTCGTATTCTGGCACTTGATGACTTCCGGAAAAATAGGCACTTTGGCTTTTGTCCCGTCCAATTCCGAGAATATTCATTTTTTGACTTTCCTGGAACCAAAAACAGCAGAAAACAGGCAGCTGGCACTGTGGCTCTTGTTAATAGGTTAGTCCAAGAAATCATATGAAAAGTACTCCAAAGTTGGAACAAAACACAAGAAAGTGGATAAACCAAGCATGGAAAATGAAAAATTATAGATACATTTGCAATGTATCAAATCACCATAGAGTTGATCACTCCAGAAGAAGTGATTAAGCAAAAATACTCAAGAAGGAATGAGCAATGCTACGGTCAAGCTATTGACCATATAAGAGCGCTTCATGGGAGGCAACCCATACAAAATAAGGTTTGATTAAGTTTTTAAAAACAATTAAGTTAAGGTTTTATTCGAATATTGTGCCAAACAAGAAACATTTGATGCTCTAGAAAAGAACAAGGGAGTTTGGTTAAGCTAAGGTTGGTCAAAAATCTAAGCTGATATTTCTCTGTCAAAACTTGATATTCCATTAAGTTTCAGATTAATAAGAATCCTAGGAGAAGCAGGTTTTTTTTGGTGGACACAGAAGGTTTAACGACCAACTATACGGCGGGAATAAAAATTACGGCCATATAGTTGTGGTCGTATAGTTTTTGCAACATCACCCCTTCCATCCACAAAAGGTACTGAGAGTTTAAGGACCAACTATACGGCCGAAATTAAAATTCTGCCCGTATAGTTGCAGTCGTATAGTTGTAAACACCCTTGACAAAATAATTTCTGGGGTACTGAGAGTTCAACGACCAACTATACGACCCGAATTAAAAATTCCGCCTACATAGTTGCGGTCGTATAGTTATCGATCCAAGTCCAAAAAAAATATTCCGCTTACAAAGAGTTTAACACCCAACTATACGGCAGGAGTGAGAAATCTTGTCCGTATAGTTAAGTTCCACCGCAGATCTAATCTATAGTCGGTTCATAACTATACGGCAGGAGCTATACATGTTGTGCCCGTATAGTTGCTCGTTACGCAAGGCGGCTAGGGTTTTTGACCCCTCCTTTTAAAGTTGATCGCATCTAACCTTTTTCATTAAGTTTCGCAGAACCACAGCCTCCAACCTCGAAAGATCTTCGCCATCCCTATACAAGCCATTTAACAACATCCTACAGCGAAGCCATGCATCCTTTCCATGTCAACAAGATCTAGAAGAAGAAAGAAGAGACACCCGTGAAGAGGATCGAAGAAGCAGAACCCAAAGGATCATCGTCATCATCCGGCTTAGAGATAAAGCCTCTCCCAAATTGGGAGGACATGTTCCCACAAAGGATGGAGACAATGAGACAAGCTGAGCAGGGAAGGAACAAGGATGAGTACCTCCCTAATCATTATTGTTACAACATAGGATCCTATTATAAACCTCCTCTTGCTCCATCACCTCTTAAACCTAAGATGGTGCGGCAAGATGAGATTCATGATAAAATCTGTGAGTTAGAAAAGGCTTCTAAGGCATGCGTTGAAACAATTGGAGAAGGGGTTGACTCCTACTGGATGATGAGCAAAGACCTTGAGAAAAAGGTCAATGCAATCGATGGTAGAGTTGGTTTCCTGATTAAAACTGGCTTTGAGTTAACAGATGAGAAGAAATTCCTCAAGAGGAAAATGTTGAAGCTATAATACGACATGGCCAAGCTCAACATTTGCTTTGAAAGCATAGTTAAAACGGGTAACATAAAAGAAGAAGGCGACGCTCTATCTACCTAATACGTCCATTTTGCATCACTATTCTATGTCTTAATTCACTATTATTCATTGATATATTTCGTATTGAGAGGTGATACTTATGTTATTTCATCTATTTTGCATGGTTGATGACTTTTGGAGCATGGACCGCTGCAGTCAGGATTTTGATGAAAAAGGTGATGTTTGGAGGGAAAATTCGCGAAGATCAGAAAATCCGGGAAAATATACGGAAAATCCTATTTTTCCAGAAGACTAAGGATGCCAGAAGATGGAGTGGAGGTGGGCCACAGGGGGCCCACACCACCCCATGGCGCGGGCAGGCCTAGGTCGCGCCAGGAGGTGGTGTGGCCGCCCTAGCCTACTCTAGCCTCTCCCCTCTAGCGTATATCATCCTCCCGAAACCCTAAGACTCGGGGAGCGACCACAGAAAGATTCCGCCGCCTCTGCGGGGCGAAAAACTCTGAGAGAAAAAGATCTCTCCGGCAGACAGATTTCTCCCAGAGGAATTCCTTCCCGGAGAGGGGAGATCATCATCATCAACACCACCATCAAGCTGGACTTCATCGGGATCATAATCATCATCACCACCACCACCATCATCACCATCGGCACCCTCATCACCATCTCCATATTGTTGTAACAATTGAGTTGAATCTTGCATAGTTCATAGGGGAAACTTTCCCGGTGTTGATTACTCCTTGTAGTTGATGCTATTGAGTGAACCATTGAATTATTATTTATGTTCAGATTGTTATACATCATTATTCCATCTATGATCATGATCCATATGATGTCTTGTGAGTAGTTCGATTTGTTCTTGAGGACATGGGAGAAGTCTTGTTGTTAGTAGTGGAGTTGCGTTGAGAAAGATTCAATAGATTGTTATTTAAGTTGTGGTGTACTTCTTCTAGTGGTGTCATGTGAACGTCGACTACATGACACTTCACCTATAAGGTCCTAGGGGAATGCATTGTGTATTTGGCTACTAATCGTAGGGGTTGCCGGAGTGACAGAAACCTGAACCCCCGTTAGGAAACCATTGCACAAGGGACGTAAGGGTCTTAGAGTTTAAAGTTGTGGTTAGGTTTCTACCTTAATTACTTTCTTTTACTTACAGATGTTTGCAAGGGGTATAATCACAAGTATGTATTAGTATTGGATGGGGCGGTACATTAGCACAGGTTCACCCACACAACACTTAGCAAGCTAAAGAAGATTAATCAGCTATATGAAGCGAAAGCACTTGACAGTCTTCCCATGTGTCCTCGAGAACATTTGGTCATCTTAAGAATACAACTAGCTTGTCCTTTGCTGCATAAAGGATTGGGCCACTTGCTGCATTTATTCCTACTGTCTTTTATTCACTCGTACTTTGTTTACTTGCTTTATCGAAAACCCCTAAAAATCCGTTTGCTAAGTATTTGCAGAGAATTCTTGATCCATACCACTAGCCAGCACCTTCTGCTCCTCGTTGGGTTCGACACTCTTACTTATCGAAAATACTGCGATACACCCCCTATACTTGTGGGTCATCAAGACTATTTTCTAGCGCCATCGTCGGGGAGTGAAGCGCTATTGAAGAGTGGAACTGGTAAAGGAAACTTCTACTGTGAGTATTGTTTACTTATGCTAGTTGCTTTATTTTCGTTATGGATAGTTCGTTGAGCTTCTTATTTGGTAATGCTACTACCACTTCTAAGGTAGTAGATAAGCCACCACTACTGAGAAAGATGTTTTCAAAATACCTACAACAATTATTGATCGTGTTATGGATAACTACTATGTTGGGGATGGAACTGTCCATCCCAGTGATCATTTTCTCTTTATACACGAATTATGCGGGTTGTTCAAGTGTGCAGGTATTACTATAGATCAAGTTAAGAAGAAGTTATTCTCATTATCACTGAAAGGAAGAGCTGAGGAATGGTATAAGCTGTTTAAGAATGGTCAAGCTCTGGAATGGGAGGAAATAGTGCCTCTCTTTTATTAAAAGTTTTATCCTCCTAGTGAGATTCATAAAGATCGGAATCAAATATACAACTTTTGGCCTCTTGATGGAGAGAGTACAGCTCAAGCTTGGGGGAGATTGAAGTTACTAATGCTCAAATGCCCCATTCATGAGCTCCCCGACAATATTATTATCAACAACTTTTATGCAAGGCTCCCTCTACATGACAAGGATTTATTGGATGCTTCTTGTGCTGGATCATTCACTCGCATGGAAGAATAAGTTAAATGGGACCTTCTAGATCGTATTCAAGACAATGATGAAGCTTGGGAGAATGACAAAGGTAGAAAGTCAGGTATAAATTATGATTATGAATGCATTGAATCTTTTATGGGAACTGATGGATTTCAAAATATTAAAGATTCTTATGGTCTAGACTCTCAAGCTATTGCTTCTTATTTTAAGGCTTTTGCTTCCTACATTGAAGTGCCTAAAAAGAAGTGGAATAAGTATCATGAACCTTATAAAGATGTTGCTAAAAGTGTTCCTGCAAGAAATACTGAAGTTTATACTGCTAATCATGTTTTACCTAAACCTTATATTGAGAAAATGCCTTTTCCAGTTAAGGTAAAGGAACATTCTATGATGGCTAGTATGGTAGATGAAAGTATGAAAAAAGCTGTTGAACCTGATAAACAAATTGTTGATGAACCTATAATAGCAAATGTGAAAGACTTTGTCACTAAGTATGAGGAAGAGGGACACACTATCCTTTGTAAGGATACCTCTAATATTGTTTCACAAAGTAGTGTTATGAGAGCTAGTATTCCTGTGTTTTCTGTTAGAATAAGTGATCATCGCTATGATGGTCCTTGTGATAGCTATATTGTTAAGTTTATGCATGATACTGAAAGTTACTATGAAAGAGGGAAAAGTGTTCTTATGGATCTCAGTAATATCAAGTTTCCTCGTTTTATGCTGAAAGTTTTTATGTTGCGCTTCTTTCGCCTTCTTATGCAAATTGCCTCTGGTTTCAACAACTTGTTTGTTTACAAAATCCCCTTGCATAGGAAGTGTATTAGAATTAAATGAGTGTGTGTTTTTGCTTCTTAATGCTCTCTTTCACTTCAATTCATATCCCTATGAGAGCTTCTTCAAAATTATCATGCCCATCTTAATGGCTATAAAGAAAGAGCTTTATGGGAGACAACCCAATTTGTTTTTGCTTTTAGTTTCTTTTTGTTTCTTTGAGTCTTGGAAGTTATTACTTCAGTAATAACCGCTCCTTATCCGTTTTGTTTGGTTTTTGTGTCAAGATCAACCTCTAGTGAGAGAGAAGTAAGATTTGGGGAAGTTGCTGTCCCGAAACAGATTTTTTGTGCTTCACCGTAAAAATTCGTGAGAGATCTTTGTATGTCGGTTTGAGCTGTAATTGTTTGTGCTTCTGCCCCAGGTCGTTATTGAACTTTCGTTAGTTCTGCACTTTTTGATTTGAGCAACAGAAGATTTTCGAAAAAATTGATCTTTACCTGCTGGTCTGTTTTGACAGATTTTGCCACTCTTGCATCTGCTTCTTTATTCGATTTCCTTTTTGAATTCTTTTTGGGTTTTCGGAAGGATTTGCTACAGTAGCCTATGTTTTGTTGGTTTTCAGTTGAAGTTGGACTCAAAAGGTTTTACCACTTCACTTATACTAATGTTGCTAATGAGAACCGTGTGAAGTTTTGTGTGAAAGAAATTTCCAGAAAGTGGAGATAATGGTGTAATAAGGAAGAGAAAGGTTTTATGACTCCAATAATAAGAGTATGAAGATGAAGATATTGATGTTATTCAAGTGATGACTCCAGAAGAATCTACTAGATACCAAATTCAGAGACATGTATAGTCTGTTTTGATGTAGGTAACAGTTCTGGTAAGAAAAGTTCCGCCAAAATACTATCCAACTATATTTTTGCAGTTTTCAGTCAATAAGGAAAGCTACGAAGCGAAAAAAAGGGACGGAAACGGAGTCAGGGTGGCTCACACCACCCTGTGGTGCGGGCCCACCCCTGGCCGCGCCACCAGGTGGTGAGGCCACCCAGGACTCCGCCTCCGACTCGTTTTCTCCCAGTACTTTCCTTTTGATACGAAACTTCATAATATATAACCCCCCGGATCCCCCGAGGTCTGTATATCGTGTTTTCGTCGTATTTTTGTTTCGATCTGTTTCTGCCAGGTAAAATCTCAGATTTGTAGCCTCAATGTCTTCCACTGGATCAGTTAAGGGAGATTCCTTGGAAGATATCATCAACCCATACATGATAGAATTGAAGATTCATCCCAAGGAGTTGTTGCTCGAAGGTGGGGAGGTCCAGATTAAAGAGGTTCAAGGCCCTAAAGGTGAAGGAAGTCTGGAGGACAGGATGGAAGCACTGGAGCAAGAAGTCTTTAGGTACAGGAAGATGGCGGAGCGCGAAGTGGATGTAATCCATAAGATTTGTTCCGAACTCATCACCAAGCACCAAAAGGAGACTGCTGAACTCAAAGACGAAGTCTTCTCACTCCGCCAAACAACCAGCAAACTGCAAGCACTGTTCTATGATGTTTCAAATCAAAACTGTGAGTATGAGGCTAGATTTAAATGCATAAGTGTTGCTGCAAGTTTCAGGATGTTGGAAACCACGATGTCCTTTGTTGATGGGAAGCCTTTACCCTGGAAGACGGGCGAAGATGAGAGGATACCACCACCACCTAAGGAGTAATTCGTCATCAGGTTTGGCATCCCCTTGGTTTGTTCCAAGCTTGGGGGAGTGTCGCGGTATCATATCACTATCTTCTATCTTTTTACCTTATTAGTAGAGTCATATCATGAATAAAGGAGTTATTATGTAGTATGGTTTGCATTATGGAAGTGTCCCCTCTCTCGTTAGGTATGTATCCCTTGGTGTGAGTTTCCGTTATGGAATATTAATGAGAAGTTCTATCATTCACTCTTTTGCATAGCTTATGTTAGTTTTCAATTCGTGGTTATATGATTGATCTTGTTGTTAGTATTGGTAGCACTTTGGGACATTGAGTTAATTTAGTTGGTTTTGGCAAACCTGGCTTGGTTAGTAGCAACACCCTTTTGAGAGTTGAAAAGAAAAAGATAGAAGTACTCTAGAGAAAAATAATTTCATCTTTCTTTCTTGATTTGCTCATAAGTTTAGTATTCTCTAGTTAAGATCTTTTGTGCTTCCATGGAATATTGCATGTTTGTTTTTATCACTTGTATGTTTGTTTGTTTCCTTCAACTCTTATACTTGCTACCCAGCCTTGCTAGCCAAAAAAACTGTACTCAGAGGGTATTATTCTCGTGCATCCACCTCCTTTAAACCAAAACCTTTGCCATTTGCGTCCACCATACCTACCTAGTAGCATTATTGCTATTCCAAGTAAATTCTTGTTTTGTCTACCTCCCAAATTAAACTTGTTATCTGAAAATTAGTGATTAAAGCTCTCACGAACTTGATGGCACACTTTACTTTCGTGCACTTAATAAACTTGAACCATTGTGATCACCTATGTTGCGTATATGCTTGCGCTTTGTAAGTTGTGAATTATCAAAACCATGTTGTCATGGGGAACGCTTTCAACATTGCACTGGTACTTTGTACCAAGTTGATATCATGTTCTTTTGTCTATGGATGTCGTCCGTGTGAATGAAAGGGGAGCTTGTAAGTCCATGGAGTTATGCATATGTGTTAGAGAAATGCCTAGGCCGCTGGTCTAATCCATGCTGACATGGTGGAAACCTGCAGCGTAACCATAACGAGTATCTATGAAGCATTCTTCTATAAAAAAGAGATAGAGATTGAGAAAAAAGAAAAGAAAAGAAGAGATTATGAAAAGAGGAAAGAGAGAAAAAAGCACCATATTCCCATGGTAAATAAGAAGATTGCTGAGATACTTGTTGTCTGCTTGCCTTGTCATTTTGATATGGGGATTCTTCCGTATCATCGGGCAAGGGGTACCCCGTTGGCGGTTCTCAATGATACACATATGCTTACGATGACAAGAAATTACCGGTGACTAAACTTGAGTAGCATGAGGAGCGGCCCTCGTATTCAAGGGAGATGGATTCTCAACTTACAACTTGTCAATGCATATCCTCATTTTTGATCACTTTAACCTTAATCACCTAAAGATGCCTATGATAGGGGCAATGAGAGCTGAAAGCTAGTAAGTATCATAATTTTTGGGAGCTCTTTATGAGACTTGCAATCCCTGCTTCCCTCTGCGAAGGGCCTTTCTTTTACTTTGTAGTTGAGTCAGTAAACCTATTCCCTTCTATCTCAGCAAGTATTTTGAGTTGATGTGTTTCATTCATTCATATGATGATTTATTCAATCATGTCTCTTATGTTCCTTGTTTTGCACATTACTCTTATCTTGATGTTTACTACTTTGAAAGCTTTCATTGAAAACCAGCTATTTGTGAACTCCAGCAAATTATCAACTATTCTTTGACCAAGAGCTAAGTTTGCCATTACCAATTATGATTCACTTTATGTATCTTTATTGTGTTTCCTTTACTCATTGCAAGTTGAATTATATAATAGTGAGTTGTCTTCTATTATGATCTATGTATTAGATGAATGTGATGATTCTTGTCCGTATTCTTTTATCGACTCTTCACTCCATAAACCTGAGGCCATGTTTATTGAGCTCATTTTCTCTTGGGGACAAGCAAAGTCTAAGCTTGGGGGGAGTTGATACGTCCATTTTGCATCACTATTCTATGTCTTAATTCACTATTATTCATTGATATATTTCGTATTGAGAGGTGATACTTATGTTATTTCATCTATTTTTCCATGGTTGATGACTTTTGGAGCATGGACCGCTGTAGTCAGGATTCTGATGGAAAAGGTGTTGTTTGGAGGCAAAATTCGTGAAGATCAGAAAATCCAGGAAAATATAGGGAAAATCCTATTTTTCCAGAAGACTAAGGATGCCAGAAGATGGAGTGGAGGTGGGCCACAGGGGGCCCACACCACCCCATGGCGCGGGCAGGCCTAGGCCCCGCCAGGAGGTGGTGTGGCCACCCTGGCCTACTCCAGCCTTTCCCCTCTGGCGTATATCATCCTCCCAAAACCCTAAGACTCGGGGAGTGACCACAAAACGATTCCGACGCCTCTACGGGGCGGAAAACACCGAGAGAGAAAGATCTCTCCGGCAGATAGATTTCTCCTAGGGGAGTTCCTTCCCGGAGAGGGGAGATCGTCTCCATCAACACCACCATCAAGCTGGACTTCATCGGGATCATCATCATCACCACCATCATCACCATCAGCACCCTCATCACCATCTCCATATTGCTGTAACAATTGAGTTGAATCTTGCATAGTTCATAGGGGGAACTTTCCTAGTGTTGATTACTCCTTGTAGTTGATGCTATTGAGTGAACCATTGAATTATTGTTTATGTTCAGATTGTTATACATCATTATTCCATCTCTGATCATGATCCATATGATGTCTTGTGAGTAGTTCGTTTTGTTCTTGAGGACATGGGAGAAGTCTTGTTGTTAGTAGTGGAGTTGCATTGAGAAAGATTCAATAGATTGTTATTTAAGTTGTGGTGTACTTCTTCTAGTGGTGTCATGTGAACGTCGACTACATGACACTTCACCTATAAGGGCCTAGGGGAATGCATTGTGTATTTGGCTACTAATCGTAGGGGTTGCCGGAGTGACAGAAACCTGAACCCCTGTTAGGAAACCATTGCACAAGGGACGTAAGGGTCTTAGAGTTTAAAGCTGTGGTTAGGTTTCTACCTTAATTACTTTCTTGTACTTACGGATGTTTGCAAGGGGTATAATCACAAGTATGTATTAGTCCTAGGAAGGTCGGTACATTAGCACAGGTTCACCCACACAACACTTAGCAAGCTAAAGAAGATTAATCAGCTATATGAAGCGAAAGCACTTGACAGTCTTCCCATGTGTCCTCGAGAACGTTTGGTCATCTTAAGTAATACAACCGGCTTGTCCTTTGCTGCATAAAGGATTGGGCCACTTGCTGCATTCATTCCTATTGTCTTTTAGTCACTCGTACATTGTTTACTTGCTTTATCGAAAACCCCTAAAAATCCGTTTGCTAAGTATTTGCAGAAAATTCCTGATCCATACCACTAGCCAGCACCTTCTGCTCCTCGTTGGGTTCGACACTCTTACTTATCGAAAATACTGTGATACACCCCCTATACTTGTGGGTCATCACTACCCAAGAGGAGGAATAGGTACCCACAAGGAGTTAATTGATACCGCTTGGCTTGATTCCAAGCATGGGAGATCTTTAAAGACCTTGTAATCTTTCTTATAAGTTTTATATTACATTTGTTGCATTAGTTCAAACTAGAAATAAAGTTTGCATCATTAGAATTCCGTTTAGGAATAGTTGATCCCTTTTATGAAATTCCGAGTTTATTATTATATATGGAGCAATATTGAGTTTCCATTTGCTTTAATGATATATGAATGCCTTGAGTATGATTTTACTTGCATTTGATGATGGCAATAGGAGTCTTCCACACCATTGGTATTAATGGAACACATAAAGATTATTTGGTCAACATGTTGTAAGTCTACAGTTTGATTTACAAAGAGAAATTATCTATACAATTAAGTTGAAAAAGAAACCTTGAACAAGGTAAAATGAAAGTGTTATCAAAATAGAGTGAGAACAAGTCGTGGTAGAATCTCCAAGTCATAAGAATGCTTCATATACAGTTGGAATTTGATAATTGAGATCGTTTAACTTTGAATTCCTACATAAGGTGGAATATATGGCTAGCTCCTTTGCAGAGCACTTAAAAACAAAAGTGTGAGCATATATGCAAAAGTAAAAGAAAAGAAAGAAGAAAAAGAGCGAGTGTGCAAAGAGCAAATAGGCATATACCACTATATCGTAGTATGACAAAGAGACACTTTTGAGATTCTGAATCCCAAGTGAATATGTTGAACTTAAACACTTGGGACTACCTCGTTAACTCATTCGGTTGAACCGGATACTTTTACATTATGTTGAGATTCATCTTTTATGAACTATTGATAACTAAGGTGTGGAAGCCTGCTAATACTATTCAGATGGTTTGAGTAAGGTAATATTCACGAACTTGTTCCTATGTATCATATATGATAAACACATGTTGCAACTGCCTCATTTATTTTAATCGACCCACCTTCATGAATGTGAGGATCACATCTGTTAAGTTAAAACTTGCTTGGGACGAGCAAGCGTCTAAGCTTGGGGAAGTTGATGAGTGCATATTTTCATCATGTTTTATATTATTATTTTGCACTGTAGATGTAGGATCTTGGTATTTTATGGCGCTCGCGTGCACATTTTATGTATGTTTTCACCAGGATCAGGACAGATGATGGATCCAATAGATACAATTCTTGGAGCAGTTGTACTATGGAGAAAAGGAGTTAAAAACAACATAAATCGCTTATTTGGGAAATATTAATAATACTAGAAGAAAACCAGAAGCGAACAAGGGACGCAGAAGGTTCAACGACCAACTATACGGCGGGAGCAAATTTTTCGGCCGTATAGCTCCGGCCGTATAGTTGGCGCCGCCTCCGCCTCGTCAAATAGTTTCACCCCGTTCAATTGGTTTGGGAGACAACATACAAAACACCCAGGAATCGTGAAAACCTCACCTCTAGAAGGCATTTGGAGCGGGAACTCATCCACCAGGGATCCATCTTTGCTCTGCGCAGATCTGGGAGGCTAAGGCATCGATCTTCATCAACCACCGCTTGACCACCACCATCTCCATTCATCCCATCTACATATTGTCTAGATCTTGTTTTAATTCCCGTACTCATTGTGGATTTATACAAGTACTATTCACCCATGATTGTTTCCATTACCATTTCTATGATGTTGATTGCCTCCATGTCTGAGTAGATCTCTAGTTCTTGGGGAGATGGAGAAACCCTAGCATATGATTAAGATGATATAGAGATTATTATGTTATACATCATTATGTGCATATGTTAAATTGTCTTCATCTTGATATTGGGAGTTGTGCACCTCCTTAATATTTGCCTCTTATGGGGACTCGGTGAAGGGGATTACTTGTTGGTAGACGGAGAGATGATAGCACTTACTGTGACTATAAAGATGTTAGCAATCCTTACATACTAACTTGGGGGTATCAAGGAGAACTCACCGAGCCATGTCCATGCCGCGGGAGAGATCCCTTAATAGACCAGTAACTCGATTGATGTCGATTGTTGTCTGCTGTGGTTATGAGGATGATGTGTGTAGTGGTTGCTGGCAAATCGTCCATATATGGAGCTCCTCCCAGTACATACACATTATGAGAATATTCGTTATAATAATCTTGATCGCCTAGTCTAAATTGCTAGTGGTGGATCCACTATTCCCCGAGAACGCCTTTTCCCTATTGTAGTTCCAAAGTTCTATTACACACGGGATTCTTACTTTTTACATCAAGTTTTGCTTTACTTTAAATTACCTTGTACAACCAAAAACCCAAAAACAACTCTACTTATCTTGCATCTTAAAGTTATTTCTTTAGTACTTTGTTTAGTTATATTTAAAAGAATTTTAGTATTTTGCCTACTGCTCCATGTGGGATCGATATCTTTATTTCGAAACTAGCTACAAATGATCTGTGCACTTGCAGTCATCAACTTACCCAAGCTTAGACTCTTGCTTGTCCCGAGCAAGTCTAGCTTAATGGATGTGATCCTCATATTCATGAAGCTGAGTCGATGAAATAAATGAGGCAGTTGCAGCATGTGTTTATCATATATGATACATAGGAATAAATTCATGAATAGTGCCTTACTCAAACCATTCGAAATATTAGAAGGCTTCCACACCTTAGTGATAGACAGTACACAAAAGATGAATCTCAACATAATGTAAAAGTATTCAGTTAGGCCGAATGAGTCAGAGGGTAGTCCCAAGTGTTTTAGGATTAACATATTCACTTGGGATTCAAAATCTAAAAATGCCTCTTTGTCATACCACAATATAGTGGTGTATGCCTATTTGCTCTTTGCACATTCGCTCTTTTCTTCTTCTTCTTTTTCTCTTTTCTTTATATATGCTCACACTTTTGTTTAAGTGTTGTGCAAAGAATCTAGCCATACATCCCACTTCATGTAGGAATCCAAAGTTTAACGATCTCAATTAACAAATTCCAATTGTATATGAAGCATCTTTATGACTTGAAGATTCTACCACGACTTTTCCTTACTCTATTTTGATAGCGCTTTTTAAATTTTTTTTTTCAAGGTTTCTTTTTCATCTTGACTAATCAAGTTATTTTTGCTTTTATAAATCGAACCATGAACTTACAACATATTGATTAAATTATCTTTATATGTTCCATTAATACCAATGGTGTGGAAGACTACTATTGTTATCATCAAGTGCAAGTAAAATTATACTCAAGCCATTCATATATCTAATAAGACAAGCACAAACTCAATAATGCTCCATATATAATAATAAACTCGGAATTTCACAAATGGAATCGACTATTCCTTAAGGGAACTCGAATGGTGCAAAGTTATTTCTAAGTTCGAACTAGTGCAAAACTAAAATAGTAATATAAAACTTATAAGATAGATTACAAGGTCTTAAAGATCTCCCCAAGAATGGAATCAAGCTAGGCGGGATCAAATAACTCCTTGTTGGTACCTATTTATCCTCCTGGGTAGGAAGATCATTGCCCTCCTCTTTTATGTTGCCATCTTTGACAATGCTTGGAAAGCGGATGCTGAGCTTGGCCATGTCATATTGAAGCTTCAACATTCTCTTCTTGAGGAATTTCTTCTCATCTGTCAACACAAAAACAGTTTTGATCAAGAAACCAACTCTACCATCAATGTCATCGACCTTTTTCTCAAGGTCTTTGCTCATCATCTAGTAGGAGTCAATCCCTTCTCCAAGTGTTTCAACACATGCCTTCGAAGCTTTTTCCAACTCATAGATCTTATCATGAATCTCATCTTGCCGCACCTTGTTAAGTTTAAGAGGTGATGGACCAATAGGAGGTTTATAATAGGATTCTATGTTGTGACAATAGGGATTAGGGAGATACTCATCCTTGTCCTTTCCCCGCTCAGCTTGCCTCATCATCTCCATCCTTTGCAGGAACATGTCCTCCCAGTTTGGGAGAGGCTTGATCTCCAGACAGGATGGTGATGGTGATCCTTTAGGCTCTACTTCTTCGATCATCTTCACGAGCTTATCTACTTTCTTCTTCCAGATCTTGTTGACATGGAAGGGCTGCATGGCTTTGCTAGCCGGATGTTATTAGGGGGCTTGTATAGGGATGGTGAGGATTTTTCGAGGCTAGAGGTTGTAGCTCTACAAAAACTTAATGAAAAAGGTTAGATGCGATCAGCTTTAAAAGGAGAGGTTAAAACCCCTAGCCGCCTTTCGTAACGAGCAACTATATGGGCGCTGCTCGTATAGGTCTCGCCGTATAGATGCGAACCGACTATAGAATTTCCCCTACGGTGGAACCAACTATACGGCCAGAACTATACGGGTAGGAATTTTTATTCCGATCGTATAGTTGATCATTAAACTCTCTGTATTCTGAATATTTTTTTTGGAGATGGATCAATATCTATACGACCACAACTATACGGGCAGAAATTTTATTCCCGTCATATAGTTGGTCGCTAAACTATCAGTACCTAGAAAAGAACTTTGTCAAAGGCATCGATATCTATACGATGGCAACTATACGGGCGGAATTTTTATTCTCGTCGTATAGTTGGTCATTAAACTATCAGTAACTTTTGTAGACGGAAGGGGTGATGTCGAATCAACTATACGACCGCAGCTATATGGCCGGATTTTTTATTCCGGTCTTATTGTTGGTCGTTAAACCCTCTGCGTCCACCAAAAATTTCCTGCTTCTCTACGGATTCCTTATTACTCTGAAACTTAACGAAATATCAGGTTTTGACAGAAAAAATGATAGCTTAAACTTTCAACCAATATTGGCGTTATCAATCTTCCTCTTTCTTTGCTAGAGCTTCAAATGTTCCTCATTTAACACAAGCTCAAAAAAACTTTAAAACTTGCTCAAGCCTTTACCTTGCATGGGTTGCCTCCCATGAAACACTCTTTTATGGTCAACAACTTGACTGTAGTGTTGCTTATTTCGTCCAGAGTCCATTTTTCTTGAAGTTGTCATCCCTTGCATATCTTTGCTCAATCAACTCTTTTGGGGTGATCACTTATATGGTGACTGCAGTTATATCTTCCTTTACTCGATAATGCTTCAAGTGTTGTCCATTTACCACCCAGGAAAGAGAGGGTGTTTTTACCTTGAGCTTCGCTGCTCCCGATGAATAAGCTTCTTCAACTATATAGGGACCTTCCCACTTCGATCTGAGCTTCCCTGGAACAACATAAGACGAGAATTATAGAGCAACACTTTGTCTCCATTTTTAAAGGTCTTATTTTCTATTTTTCTAGCATGCCATCTTTTAACCTTCTCTTTAAACAATCTAGCATTTTCATAAGTCTCACTTCTAAACTCATCTAAAGCATGAATATCTAATAAACGTTTTTCTCTTGCTGCTTTAAGATCATAGTTTAGGTTCTTGATTACCAAGAAGGCTTTGTGTTCCAATTCTAAAGGTAAATGGCATGCCTTAAAGTATACCATCTTATAAGGCATCATACCCATTGGATTTTTAAACGCAGTATGGTACGCCCATAGAGTGTCATTTAACTTGTATGACCAATCTTTTTTTGATTTGTCCACTGTCTTCTTGAGTATGGTCTTCAATTCTCTGTTGGAGAGTTCCACTTGACCGCTCGTTTGAGGATGATATGCTGAAGCAACGCGGTGAGTTACTCCATATTTGCTGAGGATTTTCTTGAAAGTTCCTTTCATAAAATGAGAACCACCATCAGTAATTAAGAATCTAGGAACTCCAAACCTAGGGAATATAACGTCCTTGATCATCTTCACTGAGGCGGCTGCATCTACATGGCTTGTTGGAATAGCTTCAACCCATTTAGTAACATAATCAACAGCAACAATAATATGACTATAACCATTTGATTCTATAAAAGGTCCCATGTAATCCATTCCCCATACATCAAAGGGTTCGATTATACGACTACAATTCATGTCCATTTCTTGTCTCCTACCTATATTACCTCTTCCTTGGCAAGCATCACAGTGTTCTACATACATGTGTGCGTCCTTAAGCAAGGTGGGCCAATAGACTCTGGATTGAAGTACCTTTGATGCAGTTTTCTTGCCTGCATGGTGTCCTCCATACGGGATGTCATGATAAGCTTGCAAAATCGCATTCATTTCATGGTTAGGAACACACTTCCAAATCATTCTGTCAGGTCCATGACGATATAGATACGGATCATCCCAAAAGTAATATTTAAGATCATTAAAGAATTTCATCCTCTAATTTCTTGTCATACCAGGAGGTATAAATTTTACTGCAAGATAATTAGCATAATCTGCATACCAAGTATCAGCGATTTCAACATTTGCTAAATACTCTCATGGAAATGACTCATTTATAGGTAGGAGGTCGGTAATTATTCCCTCCTTCGTAGAGAGATGATCTACTACTGGATTATCCTTACCCCTCCTATCTACTATTTGTAGATCATATTCTTGTAGTAATAGAACCCACCTAATCAACCGGGGCTTCGCATCCTTTTTCACAAGGTGGTGACACAAAGCTTGGTGATCCGTATGAACTATCACCTTAGAATTTATGATGTAAGATCTAAATTTGTCGCAAGCAAAAACTATAGCTAGGAACTATTTTTCTGTAGTAGCATAATTTTACTGAATCTTATTAAGAGGTCTACTAGCTTAATAAATAACATTTAAATTCTTTCTGTCCCGCTGTCCTAACACAACCTCTAAAGCATAGTCACTAGCATCACACATGATTTCGAAAGGTTCATCCCATTTTGGAGATTGCATGATGGGTGCTGAAACTAACTTGTTTTTAAGGCTCTCAAAAGCTGCAATGTAATTATGGTCTAAGTAGAATGGAGTTTCTTTGTCAAGAAGGTTGGTGAGAGGCATAGCTATTTTAGCAAAATCTTTAATAAAACGCTTATAAAAGCCTACATGTCCCAGAAACATTTTTAAGTTTCTTATGTCCTGAGGTATTGGAAGATGTTCTATAGCATTTATATTAGTTTTATCTATTTCTATTCCCTTCTCCGAAACCTTATGCCCAAAAAAATTACCTTCTCTGTCCGTAAAATGGCATTGTTCCTAATTCAAAACCAAATTTGATTACCTGCATCTCTGCAAAACTTTGGTTAAATTGTAGAGGCAATTATCAAAGGTTGGTCCACAAACAACAAAATCATTCGTTAGAACTTCCATAGTCTTCTGAACAAAATCATCAAAGATTTTTAAAACACATTCTTAAAAAGTTGCTGCTGCGTTACATAAGCCAAACAAAATTAATCTATAAGCATATGTACCATAAGGAAAAGTGAAAGTTGTTCTCTTGATCTTCCGGTTGTATGGAAATTTGAGAATATCTAGAATAACCATCAAGAAAACAAAAATAAAAATTATTACTTAGTCTTTCTAAAATTTTATCCACAAATGGTATAGGTTCATGATTTTTCTGTGTCTCACGATGAGCTTCCTAAAATCAATGCACATACGATATCCAACAATAGGTCTTACAGGAACTAGCTCACCGTTCTCATTCATAGCAGCATCAAGACCATCTTGTCTTGGTATGCAATGAGCTGGGCTAACCCACTTACTGTCAGAAATAGGATATATTATGCCTGCATCTAATAAGCGTATAACCTCTTTTCTTACTACTTCTTTCATTTTTCGATTAAGCCTTCTTTGTGTATCAACTACGAGTTCAGCATCATCAAGCATAGTAATCTTATGGGTTACAGTAGATGGATCTATTCCTTTAAACTTAGAGTATATCCAAAGGCTTCACGATGCTTAACCAAGACTGAAATGATTTTATTTGTTTCATCTTCTGACATATTTTTGCTAATAATAACAGGACATTTTTTTCATTATCTAAAAACTCACACCTCATATTGTCTAGAATTTGTTTCAACTCAATTGGTGGAGGTTCTTCATCTCCTTTTCTTACCAGTTCTTCGTAGTAATGTGGGTTTTGTGCTTCCGAAACTTAATCAAGATAATCATCCATGTCTTCTCTCTCCTCATGATCCGATGCTTCCTCCCAATTAATTAAGATCCTCTCTAATTCATCTTGTGGAGTACTGAAATGAATTTCTGCCAGCTCAGCAATCGTTTACTCTTCCTTGATGTCTTCCACTTCATATGGCCTCTTCTTTAGTCTGGCAAAGTGGAATGTCATTTCCTCTTCTCCAAACATCAGCGAAATAGTCTCCTTCTTATTATCAACTCGAGCTTTGGTTATGGAAACAAAAGGTCTGCCTAAAAGAATATGACAAAAAGAATCTCGAGGCATGTCAACAATATGAAAATCAAGGGGGTACATGAGTGATCCAATAAAGACAAAGATGTTTCTGATAACCCCTTCTGATTTTATATTAGTTCTATTAAACAATTTAATAGTAGTGTCTACCGGTTCCATATTGATGACCCACAAGTATAGGGGGTGTATCGCAGTATTTTCGAGGGAAGTGAAACCCAATTTATTGATTCGACACAACGGGAGCCAAAGAATATTTATAAGCCTTAACAACTGAGTTGTCAATTCAGCTGCACCTGGAAACAAACTTGCTCATAGCAGATTATCAGTAGCAATAGTTTTGTAGTAGGAATAGCAAAGCACCAACAGTAGTAAAGTAAAGACAGTAGTAACAATAATAGTGAACAGTGGGATTCGAGTGCGGTAGGCATAGGGATGGATAGACGGGCGTTGCATGGACAAGACAATTCACATAGCAATGAGAACATAGGGCAATTGTAGATAAATAAAATAAAGCATCCAAGTACTAGACAATCCTAGGCATGTGTTCCATATATAGTCATAGGTGCTCGCAATGAGAACTTGCACAACATCTTTTGTCTTGCCAGCCCGTTTGCAGCGGGGCCTCAAGGGAACTACTGGCAATTAAGGTGCTCCTTTTAATAGAGCACCGGAGCAAAGCATTAACACTCCGTGAACACATGTGATCCTCACATCAAAGCCATTCCCTCCGGTTATCCCGATTTCTGTCACTTCGGGGCCATTGGTTCCGGACAACAACATGTGTATACAACTTGTAGATAAGACCAAAAACAATACTATCATAATGAATCAATAACATGTTCAGATCTAAAATCATGGCACTCGGGCCCTAGTGACAAGCATTAAGCACAACAAGTCGCAACAAAGTCATAAAGCACTAATAAAAGATACTAGGCACCAAGCCCTAACAATCTGATGCCATTACATGAACAATCTCATCCAATCCCTACCATCCCCATGGCCTACAGCGGGGGATTACTCACTCATAGATGGGGGAAACATGGATGGTCGATGGAGAAGCGATGGTGATGATGATGGCGATGATCTCCTCCAATTCCCCATCCCGGCAAGGTGCCAGAACGGAGTTTTTGGTGCTGTTTCGTGGAATCTGGTGGTGGCAGCGGAGCGGAACTCCTTCTAGAAAAACGTCGAACCCCCCGAAGTTTTTAGGTCAGAAGGCTCCTTATAGGCGAAGAGAGAGGCCGAGGGGGTGCCTGGGGGGCCACACCACCCCCTGGGGTGCCTGGTGTGGCCACCCCCTGGCTCTTCTCCGTCTCGTATTCTGGCTCCTGGAGTCTTCGGGTGAAATAGGATTTTCGACATATTTTCCGGCATTTTTCCTGGTAGTTGATTTTCTGCACAAAAAGTAGACACCAAGGCAGTTCTGCTGAAAACAGCATCAGTCCGCGTTAGTTGTATCCAAATCACACAAGTTTAGAGGAGAAACAATAGCAAAAGTGTTCGGGAAAGTAGATACGTTTTGGACGTATCAAATCCCCCCAAGCTTAGCTTATTGCTTGTCCTCAAGCAATTCAGTTGAAAACTGAGTGCGATAAAAGAACTTTCACGAACACATTTGCTTCATATGATGTGAATATTCTCAGCAATGTGATCAACTACTTGGACAATTCATAATAAAGAGTATGAAACTGAGTCTACTTAATAGTCACTGCAAGCTATGAAGAGATTTCAACTCAAAAATAATAAGTAGCATGAAGTATAAACGTAAGCAACATTACAATGCTCATAAAAAGGTATGATAGAGTGGTATCTCGCTTGCCTTTGATTATGAATATCAAGGCACCTCTGAAGTTCAAGTGATGACTAGAAGTAAAGATATCAAGGATACAAGCATCAAAGTCATAACACAAATAATCAAGTAGTGAGGCAAACACAAAGAATGACAACTATGCTCTTCAAGAAGGTGCTCAAAGAATAAATGGAGACTCAACAAGTAAAGGAAAAGGTTTTGAATAATTTGAAAGGCTTCCAAATGCTGAAAGTATGGTACTCATTAGCTTTGAGCTCTCATTGCCCCTATCATAAGCATCTTTAATGTGGTTCAGGTGAAAGTGAGCTCCAATCTGAGTTATATGCTTGACAGACTATAAACTGAAAATCCCAAGTCCCTTGAGTACGATGGCCGCTCCTCATGCTACTCAACTTTAGTTACCGGTAAGTTCTTCTCATCGTAAGTATGTGCGTATCATTGAGAACCGTTAATGGGGTACCCCTTGCCCGATGATACGGAAGAGTCCCCATATAAAAATGACAAGGTAAGCAGACAATGAGTATCTCAGCAATCTTCTTATTTACCATGGGAAAATGGTGCTTTTTTCTCTCTTTCCTCTTTTCATATCTTTCTTTTTTTCTTTTTCTCAATAGCTCTCTCTCTTTTTTCATAAGAAGAATGATTCATAGAGTGCTCATTATGGTGATGCTGCAGGTTTCCACCATGATTAGGCATGAGTTAGGCTAGTGGCCCAGGCGTTTCTCTAACACACATACAAACTCCATGATCTTACAGGTTCCACTTTTATTTCACACCGCCGGGATCCATAAGCAAAAGAACATGATATCAACGGGGTACAAAGTACAAGTGCAATGTTGCAAGCGTTCCCCATGATACATGGTTCTGCTAACTTCAACTTATAAAGCGCAAGCATATACGCAACAAAGAAGGACCCAATGGTTCAAGTTTATTAGAGGCAAGAAAAGTAAAGTGTGCCATCAAGTTCGTGAGAGCTTTAATCACTAGTTTCCTCATAACAAGTTTAATTTGGAAGGTAAACAAAAGCATGAATAAACTTGGAATAGCATAAGCTAGTAGGTAGGTATGGTGGACTCTTTGGAATAACTTGGTTTAGGGAGTTGGATGCATGAGTGGAACTCATACTTGGTTGTGGAGGCTAGCAAAAGACTGGGAGCGACAAACTAAGAGAGCAATAATGTCCATAATCATGCAGAGAAACAAAAAATCATTGATCAAAGCATAAAGTGATACTACAAGTTGAAAACTAAAGTATCATCAAGGCTATGGTGACTTTGAGATAGTCACAACATGGTGTGAGCATGCGCCAAGTCAACCCAAATAAAGCATCAAAGGAGAATACCACTATACTATGCTTTAATATGCTAAAACAACGCATGATTCATCCAAGGAACATTAAGCAATCTCAATTGTTTATAACAAGTCATGCTACAGCAAATAATACTAAGCACAAAGCCAAAACAATATCAAGCATGACATGACAATGCATAGGCCACAGTCAAAAACAAGCTCTTTTTACCACTTAAGCATGAACTTTCCTACTCTTTTCCAATCCAAACCAAACTATTTGAAAACCAATGTATGAAAGAGGGGGTCCAACCAATTTATTCAGAAAACTAAGAAAACAAAGCAAACAAAAAAACAAAACGAAAAGCAACTGTGTATGAAACAATAAAAATGAAGCGTTTGGAAGGAACCTGGGATTTTTATTGATGAAGAGGGGGATGCCTTGGGCATCCCCAAGCTTTGACGCTTGTACTTCTTGAATATTTCTTGGGGTGACACGCGTGGCATCCCCAAGCTTGAGCTTTAGTCCATCTTTCATCTCTACTCATTCCTTCCATACACCTCAAATTTTTCCTTCATACAAAATTTCACACAATCTTTATTAGCAACATTAGTGCACTCAAGATAATAAGTCTTAAAGTTCAGTTCCAACACCAATAAACTTCCATTATAACACTATCTACTGAAGAACTTCCCTCAAAAAGCTCAATTCCCCAAAAGAACTCAAAAAGGAACCAACAAGAAGCAAATGCAGAAAATGGGAGAAATCTGTCAAAACAGACCAGAAGGTAAAAACGAATTTTTTCGAAGACCTTCTGTTGCTTAAATAAAAAAGTGTTGAACTAACGAAAGTTATATAACAACCTGGGGCAGAAGCACAAAAATTCACGCCTCAAAAAGACGTTCAGAGATTTTACACAATTTTTTACGGTGAAGCATAGAAATCTGTTTCGGGACAGCAACATTCCCAATCATTATTTCTCTCTCATTAGAGTTTACTCTTGGCACAAAAAGCAAAATAAAAAGGATAAGGAGCGGTTATTACTAAAGTAATAACTTGCAAGACTCATCTAAAACATTTGTGTCATCTCCCAATAAGTACTTTTCTTTAACGCCTTTAAGTTAGGCATAAGAAGCAAGAAAGAATCAAGTGTTCTCAAATGAAGAAGCATTAAGAGCAATACCAAAAATATCTTCAATAAGGCAAGGTATATCATCCAAATAAGTTCTATAGGATCCTCTATCAATGCTCTTAGGTTCACTATTTTCATCAAACGGGTTTTCAGGAACAATCCAATCAAGATTCTTTTCTATGGCTTCATGTATTGCTACCAGTTTAAAGGGTATTGGTACCTTAGTTTCCTCCCCATTAGGTTCAGTTTTTTTCATATTTTCTTGTGTACCAACAACATCTACACATGAGCCTAGAATATTGAAACGTTCAAAGACTTTTCTAGCTTCCTTGGCAACATCATAGAATTCCTTAAGCAAAGTTTCAAGAATAAAATCCCTCTTTTTAGGGTCCTCAATTTCTTTAAGTTTAAGAAACATTATTTGCATTAAAGGGGTTAAGGTTAACAAACCTAGCTTCCAACATGTGAACTAAAGAAGCTGCAGCAACCTCATAGTTTGGAGCAAGTTCTGCAAGGAATCTATTATCAATATCCTCATGTTTACTAACATGATTAAAGAATTCTTCAATATTATCTTTCCCAATTATAGAACCACTACCAATTGAAAGATCTTTCAGGGTGAATTTAGGGATCAACATGGTGTGCTAAGGAAGGGGTAACAACTATGGAAAGACTTAGTTTTTTTCATTTTTGATAAAGAAAACAAACTTGTAAACCTAATTTTTGTGTGTTTTTGATAACAAAACAAAAAGAAACTAAGCAAAATGAAAATAACAAAGTAAAGAGATTGATTATGAGGGACTCCCCTTGTGAAGATGTCCTTGACTCCCTAGCAATGGCGCCAGACAAAGTTGTTGATGGCCCAAATATATCGAGCTCGTTGGGGAACCCCAAGAGGAAGGTATGATGAGCACATCAACAAGTTTTCCCTCAGTAAGAAACCAAGGTTATCAATCCAGTAGGAGCAAGAACACACCCCAAAGGTGTAGCTAGCTGAACGTTGGCAGGGCGCACTACCGGTGCCAGCAACAACGTGGAGACCTGCACAACACAACCACAAAACTTTGCCCCTAGCTTGCGAGTTGTCAATCTCACCGGTTTTTCTCAAAACAAAGGATTAAACGTATCGAATGGAAGGAAGTAATAGTTTGCAGAAAGTAAACACAAAGCAGTAAACAGTTTGTAGATTGAATGTAAAAGAACGGACCGGGGTCCATAGTTCACTAGAGGTGGCTCTCCTTAAGATAGATAACATGCTGGGTGAACAAATTACAGCGGGGCAATTGACAAACACCGAGAAAGCAATACATGCATATACTAATCATCTTGACTCCTTTGGAACTTGATTGGGCATTACAACATTATACATAGACCGCCATCCAACTGCATCTATGACTAATAATCCACCTTCAGGTTATCATCCAAACCCCCTCCAGTATTAAGTTGCAAGCAACAAATTATTGCTTTACGAATTGCATGTAATGTAAACAATATGATTGTTCTATGAACAAAGGATTGTTGTTTTCTCCCTAGTAGCAACATCACATCTAGTACCTTAGAGATTTTTGTCACTTCTCCAGATTACCAGAGGCATGAACCCACTATCGAGCATAAATACTAACTCTTGGAGTTGCTCGCATCTACTTGGCCAAGATAGCTACTAACAACGGAAAGCATGCAAGATCACAAATAAAAAAGACATGATAGAATCAATAATCAATCTGAAATAGCATCTCAATATCCATCGGATCCCCGCAAACGCAACATGTATGGATTACAAATAGATGATCTTGATCATGAACGGAGCTCACAAGATCTAACCATGAAAGCACAAAGGAGGAGAACCAGCCATCTAGCTACTACATGGACCCATAGTCCAGAGGTAAACTACTCACGCATCACACCGGAGGCTTGCATGATGATGAAGAAGGCCTCTAGTATGAATTCCCCTCTCCGGTAGGGTGACGGGAAGAGCTTCAGATCCCTCCCAATCTAGGGATGGAGATGACGGTGGCTACAGACTCTTTCGTGGATTTTTGATCGGGTACTTAGGGTTTTCGTCCCGAGGGCAATATATAGGCGGAAGGAGAGGCCGAGGGGGTCCTAGGGTCGGCCAGACCACCCCCTGGCGCGGGCCAGGCCTCGGCGCATGGCCAGGTGGTGTATCCGGCCCCTAGCTCTTCTCTGTCTCGTATTCTGGCATCTGATGACTTCCAGAAAAATAGGCACTTTGGCTTTTGTCCCGTCCAATTCCGAGAATATTCATTTTCTGACTTTCCTGGAACCAAAAACATCAGAAAACAGGCAGCTGGCACTGTGGCTCTTGTTAATAGGTTAGTCTAAGAAATCATATGAAAATTACTCCAACGTGTGGACAAAACACAAGAAAGTGGATAAAACCAAGCATGGAACATCAAAAATTATAGATACATTTGCAATGTATCAAGGAGTCATAGGTTTAGAAGTTTTGTTACCTCGTACCTTAACTTCGATGAATTCTGAGGTTTCAAAGTCTAGCATAACCACTTCATTATCCACCATTTGTGCTTCCATAAGATCCTTCAATATGACATTATTTATATTGGTAGCTTCGGGGTTCTTTTCTGGTTTATTTAGTCTTGTTTTTATTTGTTCTTCCTCTTTTTGCTTTTTCCTGATATTCTCTCGAATGGGTGTAGAGGAGAACTCTTCCATTAGTGCTCTTGTGCGCTTCTTTTCTTCGAGGGGTTTATGGGGTTCCCATTCTATAGGTACCTATAAATGCCCTACATAATTCTCAATAATTTTCTTTACCGAGTAAGAATAAATACCAAGGTTTTTAATCATCGCACAAGTCCCTTCATCTGCAAGGAAATCATTAACACAAGCATATTCAGAAAAACTATTTGTAATGTTCTCCTCATTTTTAAGATTTTCTATTGCCTCCCTCATTTTCATTATTAATTTCCAAGCTCATCATAGGTATAAGATAAAAAACTACCATTAGAAGCGGTGTCTAAATCCATTCTATTTTCATTATTAAGCCCTCCATAGAAAGTATGAGTGATTAACCAATCAGGCAAACGATGATGGGGCAATTATCTAGATAGCTCTTGTACCTTAGATATCCCACATACAAACCCTCATCAGGATTATTTTTGAAACTGATAATAATACCTCTCATCCTGTGAGGTTCGCTTTCTGAGTAATATTTTGATAGGGAACTTGGTTGTCAGTTCCGTCCAAGTCCTTGGTGCTTCTTCACAAAAAGATCTATACCAGTCGCGAACATTATTAGAGAGAGCTTGTCTAAACAACTGGATTTTAACCATATCAAGATCACAATCGTCGAATATAAATGAACTGAGAGTGTCTTCAGAGAATTGTAAGTGTCCATATGGACTCTCTTCATTGGTTCCTGCAAATTTCTTAGAGTGCAGTAGTTCAAATAATAAAGGGTGGACCTCAATTCCATCCGGATTTATGCTTTTATTGACACTTATAAAAGCATCCATGGGCGAAACCATTTTCCTTACTGCCTCAAGCTAGATTAAATGGTGAGTATTGTCCATTGTTGTGGTCCTGCAACTTAAATAAAAAATTAGTACAATGAAAGTAAATAACTAAAAGTAAAGTGCCTTATAGCACTAAGCTCCCCGGTAATGGCGCCAGAAAATAGCTTGATGACTGCAAGTGCACAGATCGTTTGTAGCTAGTTTCAAAATAAAGACATTGATCCCACAGGGAGCAGTAGGCAAAAGACTAAAATGCTTTTAACTATAACTAAACGAAGTACTTAAGGGGTAAATTTAAGATGCAAGAATAGTAGAGTTGTTTTGGGGTTTTTGGTTGGACTAAGCAAGTAAAGTAAAGTGAAGTAAAACTTAATGTATAAAGTAAGAATCGCGTGTGTAAAAGAACTTAAAACTGCAATAGGGAAAAAGGCATTCTCAGGGAGTGGTGGATACACCGCTAGAAATTTAGACTAAGCAATCAAGGTTATTATAATGAATATTCCCATGATATGTATGTATGTGGGAGGAGCTCCATATATGGACAAATAGTCATCAACCACTGCTCACATCATCCTTCATAACCACAGCCGACAGATAAACGACATCAATCGTATTATCCCGCTATTAAGGGGTTTCTCCCATGGCATGGACATGGCTTTATGAGTTCTCCTTGATTCCCCAAGTTAGTACTTAAAGAATGACAACAGCTTTATAATCACACTAAGTGTTATCATCCCTCCATCTACTTACAAGTAATCCCCTTCGTCGAGTCCCCATATGAGGCAAATATTAAGGAGGTGCACAACTCCCAACATCAAGATGAAGACAATTAACTCATACACATAATGATGTATAACATAATAATCTCTATCTTATCTCAATCATATGCTAGGGTTTCTCCATCTCCCCAAGAACTTAGGATCTACTCAGACATGGAGGAAATCAACATCATAGCAATGGTAAATGGAATCAATTGTAAATGAATAGTTCTTGTATAAATCCTCAACGAGTACGGAAATTACAACAAGATCTAGATGGGTGAAGATGGGATGGATGAACATGATGGTGGTCTAGCGGTTGATGAAGATGGAGATCGATGCCTTGGCCTCCCAGATCTGCGTAGGGCAAAGGTGGATCCCTTGGGCGAGTTCCCCCTCTAGATTCCTTCCAGAGGTGAGGTTTTTGGCAATTTCTGGGTGTTCTGTATGTCATCTCCCCGATCCAGTTGCACGGGGTGAAACTATTTGAGGAGGCGGTGGCGGCGCCAACTATATGACCGGAACTATACGGCGGGAAAAAGTATTCCGGTCGTATAGTTGGTCGTTGAACCGTCTGTAAGCCTTGATCGCTTTAGGTTTTCTTCTGGTATTATTGATATTTCCCAAATAAGCGATTTACGTTGTTTTTGACTTCTTTTCTCCCCAGTATAACTGCTCCAAGGATTGTGTCTGTTGTATCCATCATCTGTCCTGATCCTGGTAAAAACAGACGTAAAACATGCGCGCGAATGCCGTAAAATACCAAGATCCTACATCTACAATGCAAAATAATAATATAAAACGTGATGCAAATATGCACTCATCATTGGTCTTATTGATCATTAACACTTGATGTTCTTTCTTGATCTCCACTTATGTAGTCTTCATTGACGGAAGCTCGGGGAGAGACTTATGCATGCCCTGCATGTTATAGTTCATCACGAAGCTCTTGTAGCTAGGTGGCAGATATTGGAGAACACGATGTATGCCTAAGTCAATGGGAATCGTTATTCCCAAGGACACAAGCTTATCGGTGTACCCAGACATTTTGGGTACGTGCTCACTAACAGAGTTGTTCTCTTCCATCATGCAGCTAAAGAACTTTTCAGAAGCATCATAAGTCTCTACGGTGGCATGGGTATCAAAAATAATTTTCAATTCACCCATGGTATCAAAGGCATTGCCATTCTCGAAACACTTTCAGAGTTCCGGCTCTAGCCCATACAGTATGCCGCAATGAACTAAGTTGTGGTCCTCCTAATGAGTAAAATAGACATTCTTTTCCTCGTCAGGGGCATCAGGAGCTGGTGGGGGGCCTAGCGGCGCTTCTAGCACATATTGCTTTTGTGCAGCAGTGAGGAGAATCCTCAAATTCATGGACCAGTTGGTAAAGTTGCTACCATTCATCGCAAGTTTCTCTTTCTCCATGAACACATTAAAATTAAAAGCAGGTGGTGTCATCTGCAATAGAATTTGTGAAGTTTAGACTAAGTTTATGATAGATCAACTAATCCAAATTACGAATGAACTCCCACTCAAAAACAACATCCCTCGTGTATATTTGGTGATTACATGAACCAAATCTACTACACCAAGTCTGATCATCACATGAGTCGGTGTAGCGTCAATGGCGAGCATCTATATGGGCATCATATCAACTATATGACTCATTCTTAACCTTTCAGTCTGTGTTCCAGGGCCATGTCTGTACATGCTAGGCTCGCCAAGTAAGAACCTTAGTACTCGCGTGTGTAAAACCGTCTTACACCCGTTATATGAAAGCGTAGAGTCAAAACACCCGATCATCACGTGATGTCTTGAAACAACGATCCATAAAATGGTGCATACTTAAGAAAGAACACATTTTATCTTGATATCTAAATGAGGGATCATCTTATAATGCTACTAAAGCGCAAACAAGTAATATAAGATGCAAACATAACATGCATAACGTGAAATGGTATGGTTCTTGCACTTTGATCACTATCATGTGCATCGTGGTATGATCCTTATCATTCCTTTGTGTGTAAGTTCAAGGTCTATGGAACTTACATGTTGGGTATGTTATTAGAGTATCAACTATACTTAAAATTACAATATTACCATATCATGACACCAGCCCAGCAACAATCTAAACTAGACGGTTCTAATTTATCAATTGCATGTTTTACGTGGCTTAGGGCTTTCGAAGATAGAACCGGTCTTACCTACGAACATGGAATGGCAACAATGATCACCAAATTATTAGCAAATCGTTGTAAATCAGATATTGACTATAGTAGGATAGGGCACCCGCTAGCCACTTATGCAAAACTAGTTGCATGTCAAGCGTGGAACAGGTCTCATATGCGAGGACATGTAAAGTTAGTCCGGGCCGCTTCATCCCACTATGCCACCAATATCCAAAATACATGTAAGAATAAATAACATGATCATCATCGCCCACATACTCTTATGTGTACTACCCGTGCAAAGCATCTACGCATAGATCAGGCTCTGATACCACTATTGGGTTCGCAACATAGAAAACAAAAAGTTTCCTACGATGGGAACTACTAAGCACCAAGATCTATCTACCTAGATACAAGAAACGGGTGGATATACATCCATAGAGAACATACACTTGAATACCGACAAAGTGTAACGAGATTAGACTCGTGGATGATGTAATCGATCGCTTGCCGATCTCAAGATTGAGAGGAAGTCCTATCGCCCACAAATCAGCAGCGCATCCATGCTCGCACACACGTCCGGTCCACCGAACAACCTTCACCTCCTCGCTCCAGCAATGCAGTGGAAGCAGCAACTCCTTCCAGACGAAAAGCCACCGGAAACATATATCTTGCTAATCCTAGACTATGGGGGAATAATTCTAGAAGGGGAGAGAGATTCTTCACGAGGAGGTGTGATATGTGAGGGAGGAGAGGGGGCCTTTTATAGGGAGAGGGGGCACCCCCCTCCCATGGCCGGCGGCCAAAGGAGGTGGCCCCACCTCTTCCTTCATTCATGTGGTGGATGCTCAACTCACATAAATTTGACTCCACCCAAAATTCCACTCACATGCATTAAATTTCCACCAAATTTAATGCAATTCTCATTTAATAAAACTCTTTTTATTTAGTTTATTCATAATTTTTTTAATTACTTTAATTAACAAAGATTCACATAAAACCCCTGCAATATTTAATATCACATGCAGAACCAATTTCAGCAATTTCACCTGAAACAATTCCGGTGTCCATTGAAATAATTCTAGCACTTTGCAATTCTTTTGTCTGGAATACATTTGCTCCAAACGGTGTCGGTATCCCTTAAGTGTGTCACCCTACGGTTCATTAATAATGCAGACATGATCGAGACCCTTCTCCGATCAATAATCAGTTGCGGGACCTGGAGATCTATACGGGCTCCCACACATTCAACGATGACTTCTGTGATTGTCAGAACCTTTAACGCTAGTAACTAAATCCCTTTGTCTCATGATATATTACATGTCCGAGATTCGATCATCGGTATCTCCATACCTAGTTTGATCTTGTTACTGACATGCACTCTTTTCTCGTTCCCGTGATATAACATTCTAGTGATCACATCACTTGCTTGCAAGCTATCTCAATATGATATCATCGAGAGGGCCTAGAGTATATCAACTTACTCGTGGTAGACTTTAAGGTAGTCTCCAAACCTTCACAAACTTTCCATGGAGAAAATCACAAGTTGAATGCCTCTAGGCAACCCTAGCTGCCTAGGGTTTCCCACAAACCCAAGAGTAACAAGAAAACTCAATGAACTCAAAGGGGAATGAACTTTGGCTTGGTGGAAACGTAGATCGGGACCTCCTCTTGCTTTCCACCAAAGGGATTAGGCTTTGGTTGGGTAGAATGGTAGATCCTCAAGATTTTGGTGTTTAAACAATGGAGAGAGAGATCTCAAAGAGTGAGTATGAATGATTGACCTAACTTATAATTGGAGAAGAAAGGGATATTTATAGTCTAGGTGGAAAACTAGTCGTTCTGGGGTGACTGCGACGGAACCAACATAAGTTTGGCACCACGAGTATGGGCCCACCATACTCCTTTTTTCCTTGTCCCTTCCGGAGTCTAAGCTTATCTATGAATCATTGCCCACGGCTCATGCGGGAAGCTCGCGATCGTTGCACTGTTGTCATATGTCCTGCACCAATGACGACTTCCCCGAATCCTCTCCCCACTGCACCGACTCTTCCTATCTCTATCGGCTGGCAAAGCTCATGCCCCCGTACACATGCCCCTCTCTGGAGGCTGACGCGAGCAGTGGAGGTTGACCGTATCCATGGTGAGGTTGGAGCTAGGATGGATGCTTCACCATTGTTGTGGTGCTGCCACACCGGCTATCGGCAATGTTGTCGCATCCACTGCCCGCTCCATTCCTGCTCCGCTCTCTCTCTCTCTCTCTCTCTCTCTCTCTCTCTCTCTCTCTCTTGACCACAACTCACTAGAGTCGATCCTTTCTGCACCTCCCGAGTGTCTAGGGTAGCGCCTCACTGCACCTCGCTTCCAAGGGGCCGACACATGCGAGTTTTGGCACCCCTTGTGCTGCTCGGCCAGCATCTTCGTGAGGAGCTCGCCCTTGATACCAAACACCACCGCTCAGATAGCGCCATGGCCTTACTCTAGCTTACTGGCGGTGTTACAAGCTCCGGCGTCGGTTGCTACAACTAAAAACTGCTATAAACATTTTATAGTTTTGCTACAATAATACAATTTTTTGGTTACAAGGTATTCCGTGCGAGTCTCCGGTGATGTCTTTGGTGAAACCAGGTTTGCTAAAATAACATAATTTTTTCTATAGTTCTATAGTTTTGCTACAATAGTACATAGTATTTTCTACGAGGTCTCTAGCGAGAATCTGCGGTGATGTCCCTGAAAATCTCCCCGGTGATGTTTACCACAAGGTCTTTAGTGATATCTCTAGCGAAGTAGGGTTTGCTACAAAATCACATATTGTTTGCTACAATTATTATATAGTTTTGTGATGGCTATAGAAGTACCACCATTTCTCTCTGTGTTTAAACCTCATATTTGTCAAATACTTGATAAAATATCTCTCTAGCATTGCCACTAATGACTAATAATTGCATAGATGTGCAAATCCTTTGACTGATCTTTCTCCTTGTAGAAATATACACTTTTATGGTGAAATCTAGAACAATTAACAAAGAATCACGAGTTGCCAACAATCCCAAATCAAAGAGGCCAAGAAGGGCTTGTCATATGCTTTACCAAGCATCATTATGGGCATGTACCACTCGTAATGCATGCTCGTACGATACGCTGTCACCATCGCCTAGTCAACACGAGAAACTTTCATGAAGGCGCCTAAATGAGAAACACATCAGAGCGGCCAGGAACCCTAACACGATTCTATAGAACAATCTGGAGCCATTTTGCATTTAGGAGAGGAGATCCATGCCACCATCACCATCTCCATAGCCATAACTTCTATCCATCTCAACACCATAGCCATATCATTCTACTTATAATCATGATCTCATCATGATTGGCGGCATTGTAAGAATATTTGCTATTTGTCTTAAGAATTTGTATACATTGTTTATGATTGTTGATCTAATTATGTGTGAGTAGTCCTCATGGGATACAGGCTGAGGTAAAGCCTCACAACTTTATGTATATCTTCTAACTCCATGAGATCCTGTGTTGTGATTGAATGTTAGATTTATCATTTGTATTCTTGTCTATTGTCTCGATCTAAGGACTTGTCAGGTACCCAAGACCCGAGGATCAACATAGGTAAATAGGTGAGATGAGTGCTGATCAACTTCTACATGTGAACCCAGTGACAGCAAGGGGAGTATGGTAGTTGTTTTAGAGTTCCATTTGGGAGTAACAACAACGTCATTGATCATAAAGGTTTGGTCTGTTTTACTTAATAACTGCACACACCCACGTGGTGGTGGTGTAGTGGTTGGACAAAAGTATATAGTAGATGTGGCTACCAAATATTATAGTAGGTATGGACATACCGCCCATATTTTTTATCGATATAAATCACAACTATGAACGCGATTATTAACATTATCTTTATCCCTAACATCTGTGCATAATTGTAGGTGAATCCTTAGCCCTGGCCTATCTCCATCCATTAATACAAACCACAAGGACTAAACATTAAAGGTTCGGTAAACAAACATACTATGAGTTTCAAAGATCTTGTTCGATATAATCTTACACCACAGAGAGTTCTTCCCAAGGTTCAATAAACCTAGGTCTTCTAGAGAAAAAGCAAGTTATTCTACATCCGCAATACAGATTGAAGGTATCATTTTGCTACGGTAGTATAATTTTTTTGCTATGATGTCTTTGGCGAGAGTCCCGATGATGTCTTCGGTAAAGTCGGTTTTGCTACATTAGTGTTTTTTTGCTACAAAGTCTCCGGCGGGCTCCGACGAGGTCTCCGGCAAGGGGCAGTATTTTTGTTATGTTTTCTAGACCGAACCTTTTTTTCTACAATGTAGAAAATGAGGGAAATTTTGCAGCAAAAGCGGGTAGTTTCTAGCAAAAGCACGATTAAGAGCTATTTTGAGGGACATGTGTCGTGCAACGGACCTGGGGGATCCGAGGGAATTATCCCCCGGGGGACGCCTAGTGCAGTCCTTTTCCGTTTCAAGAAGAAAGCTTTTTTGAACAAGGATCAGGTCCTCATGGACCTAGAAGCTGCTTATATCAGTCTAGGATGAAAAGCGAAAGTGCAAACAAGACCTACACTTTTACATTATGGGCCCTAAAAAAAGTATGCAAAAGGCAATCAGATCCTTCAGGCTCTTTTCCACCAGATCGCCATGAGAACTCAATGCCAGGAGTAGTGAAGTCATCGTCGGGGATGAACCACTTGGGGTGGCCTCGCTGGGGAGTCTTCAATCGGAGTAGAGATACCTCTAAAATGACATGTGATCAGGAGGTAGAAAGCCATCGCGTGGCTCAGGAGGGTCGCCTCCGGCCATAAGAAGTGAATGCAAGACGGCCATCACCATCGCATGTCCTCCACTAATGAACTCCATGAAATAGCAGCTAGAGATCCCTGCCATATGAGTCGACTCAGAGCTTCAGCTCCCCTCTTCATCCCTCCACCTCCACGATGATTGACAAGAAGAGAAAGAACTGGCGCCTCCTAGTCACCAGCACAGCCACACTCCCTCGGAACAAGATCTGGAGGAACATCCATGAGATTATTTACAGAGATGGAGACGACGCATTCCCTCTCCATCTTCAGCTTCAACCGCTAGAGCAGCACGAGGAGGAAGACCACCGTAACCAACCCGATGCAGTCTGTATGCATTGAAGTTCCACTCTGAAACAAACCGGCATATTGTCAAACTGCCATCTAGGCAAGACCTACATCTAACCTACTACTATACAAGGAAGGGTCCCTCACCTAGCTCAACGCCGGCAACTGCTAGAGAGGAGGGGGAGGGGCCAGGTGGCCTAGAGAACTCTAGGAAGGGGCGAGATGGTTCGGGAGAGAGGAGGTATAGGGTATCTAACTCCATTTGAATAAGAAAACTATGCTACGACTACACACCCAGCCTATTTCTTATTTTCCTGAAAAAATAATCTCATTAAAATCAGACTACGAGGTCGACGCCCACCCCGCGAGTCTAAATAGACGGATTTGCTAGTTCTCAAGCGCCTTTTAGTTCGCAGTCACCTCTTTCACCATTCTATTTACCTCGTGGTTCGTACAATGTGAGTGTTACACATGAGTTACAACTAGGTTGTACTCTCTCCGTTTCAAAATATAAGACGTTTTAGCTTTATGAATGAAGTGTATCTAGATATCTTTTAGTGTGTAGGTTCGTCTAGGTTTGGAGTGAACCTAGACACTAAAAGAGGTCTAGATACACTCCTTTCACAAAGTTAAAACATCTTATATTTTGAAATGGAGGGAGTAACTGAGAATTTAATAAGTTGCAACTAGATTGTAATTGAGATTTAGCACAAATCTTATAGTTGCAACTGAGAATTAGTACAAATAGTATAATAACAATGTAGGTACTCCCCTAAATAAACCACAGCCCTCACCTTTTAGGGCATGTACAATCGTATAGATGACGGTGTCTATGATTTCTCCACATCACCTATAGACATCGCAATAGACAACGTATACAGTGAGGTGTCTATTTGGCTATCTATTAACCGCAAACAGTTTTTCTGAAACACAAGTCCCACTCACCCACGATTTGGGAGTCATGCGTTGGACGATACAGGAAAATTAATCCTACGAGACCGGGTTTATTAATAGACACTCCCCTTGACATGTGTCTATTTTTTCCAGTTTTCTATTTTTTTAATCAGTTTAAAATTCTGTTTTGTATTGGCGAGGAACCCTAGCCCTAAGGAGGAAGAACTCCCAGATCTGCAAGGTAGGGTCCAAAATCCACCGAAATTTCTCGCCTTCTCAACTGAACACAACCCAATAGCGTAAGTAGGGAAGGAGGAGCGGCCGGAGGCGGTGAGAGGAGGGGCGGTCTGCTGTGGCGATTCGTACCGGACTTGTCCTAATCCCTAATTATTTGCAGGGCAGCGGCGATGGCGGCGCTTCTTCGACACGGGGCGGCTAGGAAGCTCGGTGGCTCCATGATCCAGCGAGCGGAGGCGGCGGTCGCCGAAGGGCGTAGCCGGCTCGGGCGAAGGCTTGTGCACACCGAGGAGGTATATTAACCAAAGTTGACATGTTTTACCCTGGCTAGTTGTTTTTATATACCTCACGCGATCCATGATTTAGCGAGCGATCATCGAATTCTTCACAGCTAACATGTGTGCCTTCTTAATCTGGTCTCTGCTCTTAGAAACACGGTAATATTACCTGCACAAAATAGCATTTTTAGAGGAAGCAGTCTTATTTCCCGGCTGATCATCTTATAGTTCTCGTCCCTTTAGTAAATTGCAGCATATAAGATGTTTAATTTGTTGCTCTGCTGTTTTGGTGTCTTGAACAATCTCTTCTGCCTGCTGCAATTCATAATACTAGTTAATGATTAATTTCCTAAGCACTCTGAGGAGGTATCTTCACCAAAATTGACATATTTTAGCTCACATGATTTCTGGCTAGTTGTTTTGCTGCACAAATACCTCATGCTATAATGGATCCAGCGAGCAATAATTGAATTCTTTACTGCTGACATATGTGGCTTCTTAAATTGGTCTCTCTGCTATTAGGAAAAGAGCAATATTATGATCACAAAGTAGCATTTTTAAAGGGTCAGCCTTATTTTCTGGTTGATCATGTTAGGATGATGACTTTTACTCATCATCTCTTTAGCAAATATGAAACACAGGAGATGTTTTATTTATTGCTGCTATTTTGATACCTTGAACCATCTCCTCAATTTGTAGTACCAGCCATCACTTTGTTTCCAATGTATCATTATCAAGAAGGCAGCCTCATTTTCGTTGTTGATCATCTTAGGATGATGGCTTTTACTCATTATCCCTTCAATTAGCAAATAGGGACACATAAGATGCTTAATTCGTTGATGCAGTTCTGTTATCTTGAATCATGCATCTCCTCTTCTGCTTGCTGCAATTCCTAGTATTTCCTAGTCACACCAGTGGCTAGCACAGCCAAATATTTCTGAAAGCTTTCCTGTCTATATTTAGGGAAGATACTTAAAGTATTCCTTTGAACATGGCCCATATGTGTGTGTAGGATTCTGTTCTGTAGCTGCTATTCAGTATATTGCCTCAGTTGACAGTACTCTTTATATTACCAATCAACACTTGACTAATGATGTACATTAATGATCATTATCTACATGTATCCAGTGTACAGCTGAGGGTAAGAAGAGTCTCAAGGGTGACCAAGTCGGTCCAACATCAGATGGCTTTGACTGGTACAATACCAAACATATGCAGATATAAATCATTTCTCTATTTCATCTTCCTTTCATGTTTGGCAGGAATTGATATAATCTCATTTGACCTAATACCTGCAGGCGCCAGTTTCCGTACGCAAGTGTCCGTAAGAGTGTGGCATCAATCTGTAACGGTGCGGTTAAGGCAGGTGTGCTTCTGGCAGTATTATATGAATGTGATGTTGGTTGGCTTTTGGGCAAAAACCATCCTGAAGTGAAGGACAGAGCCTAGACTGAGACGGAGAAGACATCTTTCCTAATGGAGGGCCAGTCTTGATGGCTCTCAACTTGTTATGCATCACTATAGTATCATTATTCTGGGAATGCTTATGATATTCTGGGAACACTTATGTGTGATCTTGTGTGACATGTATGTTATCACATCTAATTTATTAGTTGAGTGCATGAAAGCTGGGCTGTTTTGGTTGTGTAGTTTCACTCGCCCCTACTCGACTGTATGGATGCTTGAACGAGATGTATTGAGCTATCTCGATGCCATCTTAAATTGTGACTTAGACTACTGTCCCAGTAATGTATAGAATCTTAAATATTTGTTATTTGTGGAGATCGTTGAAGTTATTCATGCTACATTGTTCTACAAAACTGTTCAAAACGTGGTGAAATTGAGCTATCTCGATGCCTCTGCAACCTTGTCTTCAAGATTGTCTCCAAGGTGATTGCCTGTAGATTCAAAGAGGTCTTGGATGTCATCATTTCTCAAAGCCAAAGTGTGTTTGTGGCAGGAAGACTGATCACTGATAACATCTTGATAACTTACGAGACTACTCACTTTATGATAGCTTATGAGACTACTCACTTTATGCACACGCGCAAGGGGGGAAGAGATGGTATGGCTGCTGTCAAGCTTGATATGAGCAAAGCTTTTGACCGGGTCGAATGGTCCTATTTAAAGAAAATGATGCTAAAGCTGGGCTTCAACTCTCAATGGGTGGAGTTGGTGATGCGCTGCATTACGTCTGTCACTTACAGGGCGAAAGTTAACAAGAACCTTACTGAGGTTATTACCCCGCAGCGTGGTCTGCGCCAGGGCTGTCCTCTGTCCCCGTATCTCGTCATTCTATGTGCTGAGGGTATATCTGCTCTCTTCAAGAAGGCTGAGGAGGACGGTTCTTTGCATGGTGTCCAGGTTTGCTCGGCTGCCCCACGCATAAACCACTTGTTCTTTGCTGCTGACTCCCTCATCTTCCAGAAAGTAAATGATCAGAGTGCAAAAAAGCTTCAGGACATCCTTGCTCTCTATAAGACGCCTCTGGCCAAATGTTCAACAAGGAAAAATCAGCTGAGATGTTCAGTAAGGGGACCTCCTCCACGGCTAAAAGAAAGTTCAAGGGCATTCCCCACATTACTGATGAGGCTTTCTCTGATAGATATCTTGGTCTGCCTGTCCACCTGGGCAGATCCGTCTCGCTGGCTTTCGATTACATCAAGGAGAAAATCTGGATGAAAATCCGGGGCTAGAAAAAAATTCCTCTCCGGGGCTGGAAAAGAAATTCTGGTGAAAGTTGTGGCTCAAGCCATCCAACTTATGCCATGTCCTGCTTCGATATCACCAAAACCTTCTGTGATGCCATTAGCTCTATGGTTTGTCGATATTGGTGGAACAACCAGGATGAGGTAAGACACCATTGATTGAGTTGGGAGTGCCTGTCCAAACCTAAATGCGATGGTGGGCTTGGATTCAGGGACCTGCACCTGTTCAATTTGGCCATGCTCGCCAAGCAAGGTTGGCGCCTTCTTCAAGACCCTGGGTCTCTCTACGGCAGGGTGCTTCAGGCGAAGTACTTCCCGAATGGCAACATCTTGGAAGCTGTGGTGGTCCTGGGCATTTCATACACCTGGCGCAGCATTTTGAAAGGTTTAGCCCTCCTCAAGGAGGGGATGATCTGGCGCGTTGGAGATGGCTCTAGCATTCAGATTTGGCGTGACCCCTGGATCCCTGTTGGTGACACTAGAAGACCCATACCCCTGCGCGGTCGCTCGCCTATTTCCCTGGTGGCTGATCTCCTAAACCCCACCACTGGTGATTGGGACACTAACATTGTCGCCAACCTCTTCCAACCTGAGGACGTGAAGGTTATTCTCTCCATCGGTGTTTGTGAGGGTACGGAGGACTTTCTGGCCTGGCATTTCGATCCTAGAGGCCAGTTCTCCGTCAAGTCTGCTTACAAGCATGGGGTGATGCTGAGGGACAAGAATTCGGTCAAGGAGGCAGCTAGCTCTATGTCCAACAATGATCCTGGACCAGTTTTTGATTGGAACCAAATTTGGAACCTGAAGGTCCCGACCAAAATCAAAATGTTTGTGTGGCGGGTTGCACACAACAATCTTGCAAATCAAATGAAGATCCATAGGATTGGTGTGGGCTTGGATACAAGATGCCCTATCTACAACAGGCATGATGAGGACGGGGGGATGTCTTCTTGAACTGCAAGGCTGCAAAGGCCTGTTGGAACATTCTTGGGCTACGTGGCCTCCGAGAAAAGCTCTCTCTACACTTCCTCACGCGACCTTCTTTCTGAATTGTGGAAATGTGATGATGACACTCAGCTGCGTGCAGCATCCTTCATGTGGGAGTGGTGGAACATCCGCAATAAAGTGAATGCTGGCGAGAGCATCACGGACCCTGGGATAGTGTGCTCCAAAATCGAGAGGCTCCTGGTTGACTTCTTATCTTTGAAGAAGCCAGATAAACCTCCAAAGCCCCCTGACATACACAAGTGGGCAAAGCCACAGATAATCACGTCAAAGTAAATTCCGATGGCTCCTTCCTTGCTGATGCTGGAGCAGGTGGCTAGGGCTATGTTATCCGGGACCAGGCGGGCAATTTCATTGCGGCCGCTTCGGGTACGTCCCCGCATCTAGGGAGTGCTCTTCATGGTGCCGACAATATTGGCGCCAACCGCATCATCTTCCAGTCGGACGCGTCTACTTTGGTCCAAGCCCTCAAGAGCAATGACTATGATATGTCGCCAATTGGTGTGGTAGTGAAGGAATCTAGAAGCATGTGCACTCTCAACTTTGATTCCTTTCGGTTCTATTTTTGTCGCCACACCTATAACAATGATGCACATGAGCTTGCTAAGCTGGGAGCAAATTCCAGACCATCTAAACCTACTAGCGAGATTCTGCTACCTCAACCTTATCTCCTCCCCTCCCCTGCTTCAGTACCCGAGGTCGCCGCCGCCCGCTCCGGCCCGATCTGAAGCCGACCTCGCCGGTGTCACCGGTAGAGGGAGGCGGAGGAGCAGTGCCGGAGGCCCCTCTGTAGATAGTAGTTGTAGGCTTTGGCTTGTTGCCGGTCGTTAGTGTCATGTCGAGAGGCCCTCGATGTGCTCCTTGGGCCAGAGCCATCGATGGCGAGCCTTCCTCCTCCTCGCCATTCATCTGGCAGCGCTGTGGTGGATGAGGGCATGTTGCGCCTCCAATAAGGCCATCCCGGGGCGGAGCTCTGCTGGGTGGACACTCCTCCTTTCTTCGACCGGCCGAGGTGGCGAGGGAGGAACAGAGGATTTTGTCCACCTGAGAGATGGTCGCCCGTCGGCTCCTCAGCCTCTGGTGTTCCCGCACGATGTCGGAAGGCAGGCTGCCTCCTCCTCTTCGGGAGACTATGTCTCGTTGTGGTTTGAGGTGGCCAGGAGAAATGGAATAAAGTGTGTGCTTGTCCTTCCCCAGTCTGAAGAAGATGATGATGTGATGTCACTCCTGGCCGGCCGTGGTGGCAAGAAGGAGCGGCGTTGCATTTTGCTGGTGCTTGTCAGCGATTCCCCTTGGACGGCCGTGGTGGCGAGGGAAGGGGGAAAGGTGGCGTTCTGGCCTCAGATTCAACTAGGTGGGTTGGACTCTGGACTCATATCGGGTCTGTTCTACTTCACCCTCCTGCTCCCACCCGTGGTAGGTGTGGTGAGTCTAGCGGGCCGACAATCACCTTCGGCTCCGGTAATGAGTCCCCTGCTGCCGGCCTGTTTTGCTCCATATGCCCTCTTCTTCCTCTAATGGTCGCAACGGTGGCGAATATTGGAGGTGCTGATTGGGTGAATAACAGTGTCCTGCAGTAGTGGAGTTGGGAAGCAATTTACTTGAGCATCACCCTCGGCGGCGGGTGACAGCCGTCCGACATCCAAGGCCAGAACATGGCATATATGAAGCCGGCGAAGGGTCCCGGCAAGCGTTCAACCTCCTCGTTGAGGCCCCTTTCAAGGTTGGCTCCCGCACTCCTCGTCTTCTCAGAAGCAAGTGGTTTTGTCCCCGTTTCCGAGTCTGGCGACGGTGAGTGTGACCTCCGGCTCGACGGTGGAGAAAGAGAAGGATCGGTTTGATGTTCTACATCTTTCAGTGAGGTATTTTCTGCATTTATCAAGGGCCTATGCTATTTTTTATTATCCTATGGGGTCCTTTGTAAACATTTATACCTCCACCGTTTGTTTTAATATAATGCTTCCTGTCCTTTCGGGGATGCTCCTTTAGAAAAAGCTGGGAGCAAATTCTGAGTCTTTCGATTCTCACTGGGATGGCCCTGCCCCCAGTTGTATGGACCTATTTTGGCCAGTGATTTAGCTGGGCCAGTACTACTAGTATTTCTGTTCAAAAAAAACTAGTACTACTAGGTAAAGCTGGATTTCGTTCACTTGTTATCTGGATAAACCACATGTGCAGTCCAAGACATGTGGCCATTTCATTTTCAGTGGATTTTTTTACGGTTTTGCTAATTCTTATGTGCCTGAAAATTAGTTAAGTCTCAGTCATCTTTTTAACCTTCGATCTATGTTTTACGATTTGTTTAAACTGGAGTTTCGGATCGCATGTCGTGTATTACGGTCGCCGTCGAGCGCGTGCGTGTCGTGTGTCGTGCGTGCTTATGGGTTGTGTCCGTCGCGTGTGTGCTTGTGGGCTTTTGTTTCTAGGCTGTTACTGTTGGCTGTTTTTTTGTTAGTTTTTTTTTTCTTCTGTGTGTCGTGTGTGTCTGTAGGCTGTTTCTTAGGAACGCACGATGTGAGAAAGAGAAATTTCGATGGGGGCAGATTGAGGCTGTTTTTATGTGGGCTAATGTTGGGGTTTTGTCTGTTTTTACAGGGGTTGATGATGGTTGACCCATATTAGTTGACTCAGATTTGTCTAGATACGAATATCTAGATAAATCTGAATCAACTAATATGGGTCGGAAGAAGTACCTTTTTTATCTGTTTTTTCTGAACATGTGTGTGTTTTGTAGTTGTTATTTGTGGTCGTTATTATCGGGGGCAATTATTATTAGTTTTATTAATTTTTCACTGGCAACATAAATATGTGAAGCTAGACTTCTTGGGCATTTTTTATCTTTTTGTGGTTGTTTTCTTTTGTGAAATTAAGATTGTCTTTAAGTGTTTTTGAGTTGTAGGTTTAATCGAGTTTCAACTGAGTTTTTCAACCGGCCAATTGCAACTTGCTTGCAACCGGGGGTATCCTGTTAGGGGGCAAATTTTGTAAGTTGCTTTGTGAGCACCCGTCCGGGTCTAAGTTGAAACTTGCTTGTAACCGGGGGGGGGGGGGGGGGGGGGAGGGGGGACCCTGGCCAGTCGCAACTTGCTTGTAACTGAGCACCCTGTCGGTGTGGAGGCGGGGGGGGGGGGGGGGGGCAGTTGCAACTTGCTTGTAACTGAGCACCCGTCGGTGTGGAGGGGGGACAGTCATAACTTGCTTGTAACTGAACACCATTGGTGTGGAGGGGGCACAATCGCAACTTGCTTATAACTGAGCTCTGCCGGGTCTCAGTTGCAACTTGCTTGTAACTGCGCTCTGCTGGGTCTCAGTTGCAACTTGCTTGTAACTGAGCACCTGTCGGTGTGGAGGGGGGCACAGTCGCAACTTGCTTGTAACTAAGCTCTGTCGGGTCCTATTTGCAACTTGCTTGTAACTGAGCACCCTATCAGTGTGGAGGAGGGGGAAGTTGCAACTTGCTTATAACTGAGCTCCTGTCGGTGTGGAGGGGTGGCAGTCGCAACTTGCTTGTAACTAAACACCGTTGGTATGGAGGGGGAGTGCAATCGCAACTTGCTTGTAACTGAGCTCTATTGGATCTCAGTTGCAACTTGCTTGTAACTGAGCACCTATCGGTGTGGAGGGGGGCAGTCGCAACTTGCTTGTAACTGAGCTCTGCCGGGTCTCAGTTGCAACTTGCTTGTAACTGAGAACCCGTCGGTGTGGAGGGGGGCGCAGTCGTAACTTGCTTGTAACTGAGCTCTGTCGGGTCCCAGATGCAACTTGCTTGTAACTGAGAACCTGTCGGTGTGTGTGTGCGGGGGGGGGCGCAGTTGCAACTTGCTTGTAACTGATCTCCCGTCGGTGTGGAGAGGGGCAGTTACAACTTGCTTCTAATTGAGCACCCGTCGGTGTGGAGGGGGGAGGGCAGTCGCAACTTGCTTGTAACTGAACACCGTTGGTGTGGAGGGGGCGCAGTCGCAACTTGCTTATAACTGAGCTCTGTCGGGTTTAAGTTGCAGGACGTAGTCGCAACTTGCTTGTAATTGAGCTCTGCCGGGTCCCAGTTGCAACTTGCTTGTAACTGAGAACCCGTCGATGTGTGTGTGGGGGGGGGGGGCAAAGTTGCAAAGTTGCTTGTAACTGAGCTCCCTTCGGTGTGAAGGGGGGCAGTTACAACTTACTTGTAACTGAGCTTTGTCGGGTCCTAGTTGCAACTTGCTTGTAACTGACCACCCGTCGGTGTAGAGGAGGGTAGTCGCAACTTGCTTTTAACTGAACATCGTTGGTGTGGAGGGTTGGCGCAGTCGCAACTTTCTTGTAACTGAGCTCTGTCGGGTATCAGTTGCAACTTGCTTGTAACTAAGCACCCATCGGTGTGGAGAGGGGGCGCAGTCGCAACTTGTTTGTAACTGAGCTCTGCTGGGTCCCAGTTGCAACTTTCTTGTAACTGAGCACATGTCGGTGTGTGTGGGGGGGGGCAGTTGCAACTTGCTTGTAACTGAGCTCCCGTCAGTGTGGAGGGGGGAGGGGGCAGTTGCAACTTGTTTCTAACTGAGCTCTGTCGGGTCCTAGTTGCAACTTGCTTGTAACTGAGCACCCATCGGTGTGGAGGGGGCAGCCGCAACTTGCTTGTAACTAAATACCATTGGTGTGGAGGGTTGGCGCACTCGCAACTTGCTTGTAACTGAGCTCTGTCGGGTCTCAGTTGCAACTTGCTTGTAACTGAGCACCCATCGGTGTGGAGGGGGCGAAGTCGCAACTTGCTTGTAACTGAGCACCTGTTGGTGTGTGGGGGAGGGGGGAGGGGCAGTTGCAACTTGCTTGTAACTGAGCTCCCGTCGGTGTGGAGGGGTGGGACAGTTGCATTTGCTTGTAACTGAGCTCCTGATGGGCCCAGCTGTAGTAACTGATCTCCCGTCCAGGGTCTAATCGCAACTTGATTGCAACTGGGGCCCCGTTGAGGGTCCAGATGCATCTTGCTTGTAGCTGAGCCCCCGTCGAGGGCCAGTTGCAACTTGATTGTAACTGAACCCCGTTGAAGGCCATTTCTTTTGCAACTTGTTTATCTATTGAACGCATATTGCAACTTGCTTGTAACTGAGCCACCCCCTTCGATGGACCAATTTTTGCAACTTGCTTACCTGTCGAGGTCCAGTTGCAACTTGATTGTAACTGCACCCCGTTGAAGGCCATTTCTTTTGCAACTTGTTTACCTATTGAACGCCTATTGTAACTTTCTTGTAACTGAGCCACCCCCCCCCCCCTCTCGATGGACCAGTTGCAACTTACTTGTAACTAAACCCCGTCGGGGGGGCACTTTTTGCAACTTGATTACCTGTCGAGCCCTAGTTACAACTTGATTGCAACTTGGGCGCCGTCGAGGGGACAATTGCATCTTGCTTGTAACTGAGCCCCCGTTTGAAGGCCAGTTGCAAGTTGATTGAACCTTGGGCATCGTCGAGGGGGGGCAGTTGCAACTTGCTTATAACTAAACCCTCATCAACCCCAGTTGTAACTTGATTGCAACTGGTCGCCCCATTGAGGGGCAAGTTGCAACTTACTTGTAACACGTGTCACAACTAAACTTTTTATTAATTGCACATGTGTCACAACTACAATTTTATTTTTTAATTTGAACTTTTCCGTACCCTTTTATGGCTAAAAATGGCCAATAAAAACCACCGATTTCTTCCCTAGATTTTTGAAATTGCTAGAAGAATGATTTGTTGGAAAGAAAAATCCGTTTTGGAACAATCAAACAGAGAAGAAACTATTTTCTTTTGCTTTAATAAACTCCAATAGAAAAATCAAAAGCTAGTAGCACATGAAACCAACAGGTGAACAATGTAAAAAACGACATCGGCCGTTTTCTACTTTTCTATTATAAAGTCCAACTTCTCGCTTGAAGGCCACGTATTGTCTAAGCCCAAGCCAAATGGCTACAGCTGGTTTCTATCGGTAACACGAAAAGTAAAAAACAACAACATAACGATGTACATAGGACATGGTACGATCGACTGAGATTTAATAAGTCTCGGTCGACTGAGACCTAGTCATTCCCATTTTTTTTAAAGCATTATATTAATGTATGTGCAATTTGGCCAAACATGCGCCTTCTGATCGGATTGTATGACCAGTTCACCACCACGCCAGAAGAAGGTCCAGTATGACGTCCTCGGCAGGGTCCATAGGCCAAATGGATTGAATCAGCTTGAGCCGGAGTGTTCATCCTACCGGTAGGTAGGGTTGAGCCGTAGTGCTGATCCTCGCGACGGCTCTTATCCGATCCAAAATTGTTTGTTAGTACGTACTACCGTGGATGGTGCGTTGCTTGTCGTGTGTACTTTAGTGCAGGTGGTGGATGTAGCTTTCTGTTCTCTACATAGGCGCGTGACAAGTACATATGAGAGTTGCAGGCTCGACACGTTTTCAGATGAGCCACGTCGTTTCCCTTGGGAAGTTACATCCCTCTCAATGGTCTGTCTGAATCGCCACCGGCCATTGCAGAAACTTCAATGTCAACATGATTGGAAATTGTAGCTTATGGACCTCGTGTAACGGCTGATTTGCCCTAGTGGCACTGGCATCGCCGGAGGGAGAAGATCATCTCACAAGGAGAACGAAGCGGGAGGGAGGAAGACGAAGGCTAGCACTACCGGAAGATGTTCGAACTTAACTGTTTGGCCAACAGAAACCAGTCGGACTGTTGGACAAAATACTCCGTGAAGAACACTGATTGGTGAAGAACATTTGTTGATTCTCAGCCTGGATAACATTTCAACAACAAAGCAGCCTACTAACAAAGGCGGCATGGATGCGTCCATGTATTTTTACATCTCAAGCAAAGTTTACAGCCTCCCAAAGGCCCCATCATCCCTCGACCGCTGCAAAACTCACAAACACCCGACGGGCGGCCGTCAGTCAGTCAGTCCCAGATGGTCGCGGCCTTCTTGGTCGTCTGCATCTCGCCGTACGTCGGCGCGCCTCCCCTGGAGACCGGCCGGCCCGACCGGAGCGTGGGCACCAACGGCGCCGCCATGTAGCTACCGCCCCGCGCGTAGCCGCCGCGCATGTCGTGCCTCCCTGCTGCCGCGCCGGCGTGGTGCGTGGGCACGGGCAGGGGAGCCGGGGAGTACTGCGGCTGTGGGCTGCGGTACGGGCTGTAGCTGTTGCCCTGCATGAAGAGGTGGCCGGCGCCCGCGTGCCCCGGCGAGCTGCTCAGGTATCCCGCGCCGTCCGCGGCGAAGGGTTGCGGTGCCCCGTTGAGGCCGCCGAGATTGGGCGAGCTCCGGACGCGCTGCATCCCGCCGCGGAACACGGCCTGCTCCGCGCGAGGGGAGTTCCCCGCCGAGGCCACGCCGCTCGGCTGGTCCGGGTACGGTGGGCTCCCGGCGGGCGTGCCGGGCACGGAGGTCACGTACCGGTCCGGGTTGAAGTGGTTCTGGTGCTGATGGTATAGCTGCTGCTGCTGGTGCTGGCCGCGCGGGGCGTAGGCAGGTGCGTGGCGTGACGAGGAGACGGCTGTGGCGATGGGAGCAGCCGAAGAGACGGAGCTCGCCTGGTGCTGCGGCGCGAAGACGTAGACGCGGAAGCGCGGCGACGCGGAGGGCGACCGCTTGGACTCGAAGCGGTCGTACTCGTCGAGCATGTGGAGCAGGTCCTCGTCGCAGGTGACGGACACGAGGATGTCGAGGTCGTCGGAGGAGAGGAGCTGGTACTTGATCGCCGCCACGTCCGTCTTGAACATGTCCTCCACCTTCTTCTTCAAATCTGCGCGCGCGGGCGGGCCGGGGGAGAAAAGATTAGTTAAAGAAGAAGCAAGAAACAGCGCGCATCTTCGAGCGTACGTACCGCGGAAGGGGATGGAGCGGGGCACGGCGAGGACGCGGGTCTCGCCGCCGATGTACTTGAGGGCGCCGTCGGACGGGCGGGGCATGATGCGGCCGCCGAAGCTGCAGAGAATCTTGAAACGTATACTGCTACCGCCGCCGCCACCTCCTCCACCGCTGCTGACGCTGGTCGGGGAGAGGTGCAGGTCGTCATCGGACTCCAGGGACACCGTCCTCATCGCGTGTTCCATCACGAGTGCGGCTGCGTATGGTGTATATACTCTTGCTGCTGGAGGCGAACAGATGCTGAAGAATTGGTGGGTACTGAATGGACCTGCGCACGAAATAAAAGCGTGTTACGTACATGCCGCAATTGAGCAATGTGCAGAAACTTATCCCGAATCATCCATCCATCCATCCAAGGATGATGCCTGCCGCTTTCCCATCTCCTGTCTACACTAGTATATGCTACTAAGAAAGAACCCATTTCTCTGGGAGGAGGCAAAGTCCCCGAAGAAGAAGAATCGATCACTGAAAATGGTCAATGTAATAAGAAGCAATCTTTCGGGGAAAAAAGAAGATTCCGAAAGCAACAGGCACTTTCCTATCAAGCGTTGATACATAACATACGTCCTATGAATTGAATTGAAACAGCAGGGATGCTTAGGCTGGCAAAGCGCAATCAGTCGCGGTCATTATAAGGGACAAAACTTGGCATATGCCAGCCTAGCAAGTTATGGGCCTTGTACCGGTACGCCCATTATTATCTTCAGCGAGACCACGAAAAAAACTCTTTTTTTTTTTTGCAGTTTTCGCAGGAGCGAGAAACTTCTTCTAGAGCAACAATGAATGAGATTTGTCCAAACAAAAAAAAAACAATGAATGATATGAGAAGGCGTCATGGATCAAACCTAGTAGAGAGTATAATGAAATGAAATGAAATGGGGCTCCAGGAACCGCCGGAACTAACGATCCCAAATCGAAACTGCCACCACCGGAGCCACCATCGAAATCGCCGGGCGGAGCGCCTGCTGCTTATCGGCGGCGGATAGAGCAGTCTCCCATCCGGGGAGGGAGGAGCGACCGGCCTTCTTCTTCTTCTTCTCCTTCTTCCCTCTGCGAGGAGAGGAAGGGAGGAGGGATTGGGTGGGGGGAAGCGAGGCAGGCGAGCGAGAGAGCGTGGGCGCGGGCGGGGCGGCGGGGGATTTCAGGGCGGACCGGCGCCCTGGATCTGGGGAGGGGAGGGGAGGCTATTCTTGGGGTCTGGACGCGGGTGGGCCGCCCGCTGCTGCTAAAATCTTCCTTCCTTCCTCGGCACGCGGCTGGATTTCCTCCTCCTCGTGCGTGCGTGCGTGCGTGCGTGCGCCTGCCGGTTACGCCGTAGAGCCGTCGGGTCCGAATATTCGGGGCCGTGTCGACGTGGTTGCGTCGCGTGTTGGCAATGGGCTCTGGCTCTGGCCGGCCGGACCCGGGCGTCTCTCTCGTGTCGCGCGCCCAACGGAACTGACGGTACTAGGCGACGTATCGCGAGTAGCGACCCCGTGTCGGCGCCGCGGAACGTATGCATGTATGGGCGCGTCGCCCGTGCGGGTGCTGATAGGTCTCTGTGATCCACGGGACCACGGACACGTATCGGCCAGTCGGCAAGAGGAAGGTACTCTACCCCTTTGTGTTGCGTGCCACACACAACGCCTATTTGGACAAAATTGATCCAAAATTCACACTTGATAAAAATATTTCACACCATTAACCCTCTTTGTAGCGCGACGCCATGATCGGTGGCACCTGTAACACCCTCAACTCGGCCATATGCAAGTTTTAGCCCTTTCCGCCAAACTCGCGTAGAAACGATTCAAATACGCCCACCAGGCACTTTCGTGCAGGTGGAAAACAAAGTAATACCATTACACAACAGTCCTCGATGGGACCCACAGAACAGATATACATACAATACGACTCCACGAGTCAAGAATACCGATATACAATACAAAGATCCAAATCACCTTGAAAACGATAGGGCGTCCGACTACGGACAAGATGCAAATAGGGCTAAGAGCCCTGAAGAATAACCAATGGCGTCCATAACCCTGCCCAGGCCAAGCCGGAAGGGTAACCCTGCTAACGACGGCGATCTCAAACCTGCTAAAACAAAAGGGGTGCCGACAAAGGGCAAAAGAAAAAGAGGAGCGTCAGTACTGAGGCCAGTACACGGCGAGGCTAGAATTCGGCGGCTCTCGCCTACATAGGTATGGTGGGCTGAACCGGCAGCGCAGCGACGCTAAACAACCTATAGAGACTCGGGACAACTAGCGGCTATTAGAGAGGGATAAGAAAGACCTATTCGGATCCAACCTGAGACTACACCAAACATACCCTTCCTGGTATTTTCCCCCTCGAGACCAAACGAGAAAGTCAGACCGAGGAACTCACACAGTTGGCAATTTTACTCATTCCGTTATAGCGGCCGCAATTACTAATCAGATATAGCTAGCATGAGTCATCCTGAAGCATAAGTAGTGGGCAGTTTTAATTAATCATTCCGTGGCAGTTGGAACATTTACTAGTCAGATTTAATTATCCTAAGGAATCCCAAAACCCAGCAGTTGTTGGCACTTTTATCACATTCCATTGGAGTTGCAATACTTACTAGGCAGGTATAACAAAACAACCCAGATCCAGCAGTTCTTAGCATTTTTAATATCCATTTCATTATAGTTGAATCTGATTACTAGTCAGATATATTAAGTCAAATTTATAGCACTACTTTAGTTATGCTTGTCTATGATCGAGATACTGTGCTCCAAGTCGTCCATAACCGCGGACACGGCTTTCAGAAAGTTTTACCCTGCAGGGGTGCGCAAATAGCAACACACACTCGATCAACCTTGGAAAAACCAACTCAAAACCCAACGGGGCATTCACGACAAAGCGATCACAGGATTCAGAAATATTTCAGGGTGCCACCCCACTAAGCTACCCGCAACGAAGTTGGCCGGCTCTGGAACGGACCCAGGGTTTGTGTCAATGGCTCTAAACGGCTGGGAACCCGAAAGTGTGACTGGGCTTGTCGATACCGCGAAAACATTCCACGATCCAAAACAGTACAGGTGCTCCACGCACAATCTTAATAAACTAGTAACATGTCATAAGTACAGGATAGTAATAAAGCCCCAAACTACTTTGTGGCGCTAAGAAATAAGAATGAATCAAGCTCTGGCTCAGGGGGGTCCATAAGGCCTCCCGGATGTGGATAGTGCGAATAGTCAAGGAACAGGTATCAAGTACTCGGGGTCCTACGGGACACAAGTGAGCGTGGAAGAACCAAATAACATCTATTGCTCACCGATGCCTCTGCATTAGTTATATCTAGCATATTGATAGTTGTATTTAAATTCGTGATCAACTCCACCATAAACATCTCCACCAATAAACATCTGCCAGCATTCCAACAACTGTGGTACTCGACAACACGAGATCGCACCTGTGCAAGCAACTACGACTCGCATGGCCAGCTATCTACCAAACACAGCTAATAGGAGGTGTCCAAGGCAATATAGAGGGATGCACGAGATATAACTGAGGTACGGACAGTAAAGCATCGCGACCCGGATAGCAATAGATCAACAGGAGGAAATAAAGACTATAAATGCAAAATAGGTAGAAGGGGAAGAGATGCTCGCCTGGAAAACACTACCGAAGGATCAAAACCGGAGAACTTGTCGATACTCGCATCCACTCATCGGCCTAATCCGCGAAGAAGCAAAGTACTAAAAGAAACACCGGATGCACTATTTAATATTACGACAGAAGATCCGGCATGATTATGATATGATGCAGATGCGGTGCAATTATTATGCAACAGATTTTATATATAGCATTTATAAAATAGGGACTCGGAAAAAGGTTCACACATCTGGGGTCGAAGGTCTTGGGTTCCGGGGGTTCGAGGTTCGACAGGGATCGGCGGGGATCGCTCTTCGGTCCACGGGAAGAAGATCTTGTCGCATCTGCGGTCTTCTGATCGGGCCGGACTTGGCATTCGGGAAGAAGAACTTGGCGTTCCGCGGCGAAGTGCTTGGCGTATCCGAGATGAAGCGCTTGTTGTTCCGTGCGGCGATCTTGGCGTCCGAGCGACGATCTTGTCGCATCCGCGGTCGTCGGGTCATGTCGTCGGTCTTGTCGTTCCACAATGGAGATCTTGGCGTCCTGGGTCTCGGCGTCCGAGAGGAAGAACTTGGCGTGCCGGGTTCGGTCTCGGCAGGACCGGACTTCGGGGTCGGACTCCGGGATCGGGCTTCGGATCCATGAGGTAGACCTCGGCGTGGCGTCAAGTTCCGGATCGGTCTCCGGTGTCTTCGAGGATCTGCCTCCAGATGTCGGTGATGAACTTGAAATGGCGCCGACGGTCTTTGAGTGGCATCACGGCTGGGGGTTGATCTTGCTGAGATACCATGGGGTTGTGAAGTGCTCTGGTTTGGACTTAAGCAGCTCCAAAACATACCACAACATCACTGTGGCACACAACAACCGGGAGAAGAGCCACACATGCACGTATAGGAACCAAGGCATCTTGACGAGCCGAAGCAGTCTTCACGAGAACATCAGTCACAGCAGTAGACTACCTGCGTGTTCGTGGCGAGGCCGACACAGAAGCACACGCACGGGAAGGAGGTCATGGACAGAGAGCAGCAGCCACAGGGCGGAGAAGTCACGGCAGAGGCGGCGGCCACGCGCAAACGTCGCGCTGCAGGGGCTCGCCGGCCATGAGGAAGACTGCGGCAGGCGGCCTCAGGGAAGGAGCCGCGTGGAGGTGGCCCACGCGAGACGTAGCAGAGGCCGGGGCCGGCGGCGGAGGAGATGGCCCCGGGGTGGAGGACGACCGGGCCGCGAGGCGGGGTTCTTGACGGTGGGGTCGGCGTTGGCGGCGCAGGGACGGGAGGCAGCCGACGGCGAAAGGGCACGCCGGGGCGAGGAAGACCGGCGGTGAGGCGGGGCGTGCAGTGGCCAGAGGCGGCGGCGCTTGCGAGCGCAGAGGGCGGCGGTCGGCGGGGTTCGGCACGTGGAAGAGGAGAGACAGGGCAGCCGGAGTCGCGCCCTGCAAAGAGGAGTGGGAGGCGGGGGCCGCGTCGGCGGGGACGAGCGGGGCCGGGCGCGGAGCTCTGGGCGGCGGAGCGGGCGCGAGCGACGGAGGGCGGAGCGAGGGTAGCAGAGTGCGGCAGGATGGTGGGGAGCTCACGCGGCCGGCGGTGGCGCGGGATCTGGGGAGGAGCGGCCAGGTGGGGAGGCGATCGAGGCTGTCGGTGGGGGGGCCAGGGTGAGGCGTGGGTGGGCGGTGGTTGGTGGGAGCAGGTGGAGACGGGGCCACGACACGGGGGGACGCGTCCACCGCGTGGGGGTGGGGCCAGGCAGGTGGTCGGGAGTTGGGCGCGGGGCGTGGGGATCGGGGCTGTGCAGGTGGGGTGCTGGGGAGTGGGCCCGGCGGGGGTGTCCGCGCGTGGGGCGAGGTGGCCACGTGATGGGGAAGAGCTGGCGGTGGGGCCCAGGGGCAGGGAGAAGGGCGGTGGGGTGTGGTGGCTGGCTGGGTGAAGTGGCGAGCCGTGAGTGGCCATGGTGAGGTGGAGGGGTTGGGTAGGAAATAGGGGTAGGGTATTTGGTAGAAAAGGTTTGGGTGTTTTCTAGGTAGGTAGGATTTTTATCTGGAGGTGGCCGGCTAGGCTTTCGGGCTGGCTGGCTGCCTCTAAAAAATAATTAAATATTTTATTTATTAAAAACGAGGCTTTTGCAAACCGTTGATAGACGAAACAAAATAATCCGGAGACCCGGGTTTTAATTTGAATAAAGACGGGGCGTTTAGAAAACAAAGCCAGACTTTTCAAAGATAGTTTTTAAACCAACCATGCATGATGATGACGATGCTCAAATGCAATGTGGCATGATGACATGAGCATGCGGTCATGACGATGCAATGCACAAAAACAACGCGATTTTCTAGTAGTGGTTTTTGCGGGGCGCCACAATTCGACACCACTAACAATGGATCTCGCCCTCGAGATCCGCCTCATGGTACCGGAAAGAAGGTCGGCGATCTGAATCTTCTTGCTTCATGTCGATCCTCGCGACACCACTAACAAAAGTCCTTGTTCGTGATCGTCGAGAGAACACTCCGGGAACAAAAAGGCGAAGATAGAGGTATCAACAAATAAAGCCACCTCTAACTTCCGTGGGCGGAGTAAAATTGTTGGATCCACCGATTCAATGTACAAAGCGAATGATAAGAGTAGTGGTATGGTAGCTACTCCATCCCGCACTCAAAGCATTACTTTGCACATGAATAGGAGAATTATGCAACCAACTCTCGGAATACAGACTGAAGATCTCGACAATCGAGGTTCGGAAACAAAGGAGTGATGCTGGCTCTGCATCGGATCTGGCGTAGATGATGTCGTCGCGTCGGAAAACACCGGAAGGCACAAACAAGGAACAAAGAATGGTACCACAGATAAAAGATCACTCAAGTAGCATGAAGACCGGATGTAGAAGCACCATTACCACAGAAGGAAGCGAAACCCTGAAGGTACGACGGAAACCCAACCACGAGAAATCCTGAACTCGAAGAAAAGATAAGAGAGTAGAATCAAAACACGCGGAGGTAAGAGGAGAACAACAGAGGGTAAGGAGTAAAATCAGACCTAATCAGATCTATCCAACCAATTTGGCAAAATAGTTTTGACACTCTACTTCGGCCGTTAGCTAGGTTATCCTACAGGCTGGACTTGTGGGGTATCGCAACTGCTGAGCTCTGATACCACTCTGTAACACCCTCAAATCGGCCCTATGCAAGTTTTAGCCCTTTCCGCCAAACCCGCATAGAAACGATTCAAGGACGCCCACCAGGCACTTTCGTGCAGGTGGAAAACAAAGTAATACCATTACACAACAGTCCTCGATGGGACCCACAGAACAGATATACATACAATACGACTCCATGAGTCAAGAATACCGATATACAATACAAAGATCCAAATCACCTTGAAAACGATAGGGCGTCCGACTACGGACAAGATGCAAATGGGGCTAAGAGCCCTGAAGAATAACCAATGGCGTCCATAACCCTGCCCAGGCCAAGCCGGAAGGGTAACCCTGCTAACGACGGCGATCTCAAACCTGCTAAAACAAAAGGGGTGCCGACAAAGGGCAAAGGAAAAAGAGGAGCGTCAGTACTGAGGCCAGTACACGGCGAGGCTAGAATTCGGCGGCTCTCGCCTACATAGGTATGGTGGGTTGAAGCGGCAGCGCAGCGGCGCTAAACAACCTATAGAGACTCGGGACAACTGGCGGCTATTAGAGAGGGATAAGAAAGACCTATTCGGATCCAAGCTGAGACTACACCAAACATACCCTTCCTGGTATTTTCCCCCTCGAGACCAAACGAGGAAGTCGGACCGAGGAACTCACACAGCTGGCAATTTTACTCATTCCGTTATAGTGGCAGCAATTACTAATCAGATATAGCTAGCATGAGTCATCCTGAAGCATAAGTAGTGGGCAATTTTAATTAATCATTCTGTGGCAGTTAGAACATTTACTAGTCAGATTTAATTGTCCTGAGGAATCCCAAAACCCAGCAGTTGTTGGCACTTTTATCACATTCCATTGGAGTTGCAATACTTACTAGGCAGGTATAACAAAACAACCCAAATCCAGCAGTTGTTGGCATTTTTAATATCCATTCCGTTATAGTTGAATCTGATTACTAGTCAGATATATTAAGTCAAATTTATAGCACTACTTTAGTTATGCTTGTCTATGATCGAGATACTGTGCTCCAAGTCGTCCATAACCGCGAACACGGCTTTCAGAAAGTTTTACCCTGCAGGGGTGCACAAATAGCAACACACACTCGATCAACCTCGGAAAAACCAACTCAAAACCCAACGAGGCATTCACGACAAAGCGATCACAGGATTCAGAAATATTTCAGGGGGCCACCCCACTAAGCTACCCGCAACAAAGTTGGCCGGCTCCGGAACGGACCCAGGGTTTGTGTCAATGGCTGTAAACGACTGGGAACCCGAAAGTGTGACTGGGCTTGTCGATACCGCGAAAACATTCCACGATCCAAAAGAGTACAGGTGCTCCATGCACAATCTTAATAAAGTAGTAACATGGCATAAGTACAGGATAGTAATAAAGCCCAAACTACTTTGTGGCCCCAAGAAATAAGAATGAATCAAGCTCTGGCTCAGGAGGGTCCATAAGGCCTCCCGGATGTCGATAGTGCGAATCGTCAAGGAACAGGTATCAAGTACTCGGGGTCCTACGGGACACAAGTGAGCGTGGAAGAACCAAATAACATATATTGCCCACCGATGCCTCTGCATTAGTTATATCTAGCATATTGATAATTGTATTTAAATTTGTGATCAACTCCACCATAAACATCTCCACCATAAACATCTGCTAACATTCCAACAACGGTGGTACTCGACAACACGAGATCGCACCTGTGCAAGCAACTACGACTCGCATGGCCAGCTATCTACCAAACACAGGTAATAGGAGGTGTCCAAGGCAATATAGAGGCTGCACGAGATATAACTGAGGTACGGACACTAAAGTATCGCGACCCGGATAGCAATAGATCAACAGGAGGAAATAAAGACTATAAATGCAAAATAGGTAGAAGGGGAAGAGATGCTCGCCTGGGAAACACTGCCGAAGGATCAAAACCGGAGAACTTGTCGATACTCGCATCCACTCATCGGCCTAATCCGCGAAGAAGCAAAGCACTAAAAGAAACACCGGATGCACTATTTAATATTATGGCAGAAGATCCGGCATGATTATGATATGATGCAGATGCGGTGCAATTATTATGCAACAGATTATATATATATCATTTATAAAATAGGGACTCGGAAAAAGGTTCACACATCTGGGGTCGAAGGTCTTGGGTTCCGGGGGTTCGGGTTCGACAGGGATCGGTGGGGATCGCTCTTCGGTCCATGGGAAGAAGATCTTGTCGCATCTGCGGTCTTCTGATCGGGCCGGACTTGGTGTTCGGGAAGAAGAACTTGGCGTATCCGAGATGAAGCGCTTGTTGTTCCGTGCGGCGATCTTGGCGTCCGAGCGACGATCTTGTCGCATCCGCGGTCGTCGGGTCATGTCGTCGGTCTTGTCGTTCCACAGTGGAGATCTTGGCGTCCTGGGTCTCGGTGTCCGAGAGGAAGAACTTGGCGTGCCGGGTTCGGTCTCGGCGGGACCGGTCTTCGGGGTCGGACTCCGGGATCGGGCTTCGGATCCATGAGGTAGACCTCGGCGTGGCGTCAGGTTCCGGATCGGTCTCCAGTGTCTTCGAGGATCTGACTCCGAATGTTGGTGATGAACTTGAAATGGCGCCGACGGTCTTTGAGTGGCATCACGGCTGGGGGTTGATCTTGCTGAGATACCATGGGGTTGTGAAGTGCTCTGGTTTGGACTTAAGCAGCTCCAAAACATACCACAACATCACTGTGGCACACAACAACCGGGAGAAGAACCACACATGCACGTATAGGAACCAAGGCATCTTGACGAGCCGAAGCAGTCTTCACGAGAACATCAGTCACGGCAGTAGACTACCTGCGTGTTCGTGGCGAGGCCGACACAGAAGCACACGCACGGGAAGGAGGTCGTGGACAGAGAGCAGCGGCCACAGGGCGGAGAAGTCACGGCAGAGGCGGCGGCCACGTGCAAACGTCGCGCTGCAGGGGCTCGCCGGCCATGAGGAAGACGGCGGCAGGCGGCCTCGGGGAAGGAGCCGCGTGGAGGTTGCCCACGCGAGACGTAGCAGAGGCCGGGGCCGGCGGCGGAGGAGATGGCCCCGGGGTGGAGGACGACCGGGCCGCGAGGCGGGGTGCTTGACGGTGGGGTCGGCGTTGGCGGCGCAGGGACGGGAGGCAGCCGACGGCGAAAGGGCGGGGGCTGGGCAGGCGGGGACGAGCGGGGCTGGGCGCGGAGCTCCGGGCGGCGTATCGGGCGCGAGCGATGGATGGCGGAGCGAGGGTAGCAGAGGGCGGCAGGATGGTGGGGAGCTCGCGCGGCCGGCGGCGGCGCAGGATCTGGGGAGGAGCGGCCAAGTGGGGAGGCGATCGAGGCTGTCGGTGGGGGGGCAGGGTGAGGCATGGGTGGCCGGTGGTTGGTGGGAGCAGGTGGAGACGGGGCCACGACACGGGGGGGGACGCGTCCACCGTGTGGGGGTGGGGCCAGGCGGGTGGTCGGGAGTTGGGCGCGGGGCGTGGGGATCGGGGCTGTGTAGGTGGGGTGCTGGGGAGTAGGCCCGACGGGGGTGTCCGCGCGTTGGGCGAGGTGGCCACGTGATGGGGAAGAGCTGGCGGTGGGGCCCAGGGGCAGGGAGAAGGGCGCCGGGGTGTGGTGGCTGGCTGGGTGAAGTGGCGAGCCGTGAGTGGCCATGGTGAGGGTGAGGGGCTGGGTAGGAAATAGGGGTAGGGTATTTGGTAGAAAAGGTTTGGGTGTTTTGTGGGTAGGTAGGATTTTTATCTGGAGGTGGACGGCTAGGCTTTCGGGCCTGGCTGGCTGCCTCTCAAAAATAATTAAATATTTTATTTATTAAAAACGAGGCTTTTGCAAACCGTTGATAGACGAAACAAAATAATCCGGAGACCCGGGTTTTAATTTGAATAAAGATGGGGCGTTTAGAAAACAAAGCCAGACTTTTCGAAGATAGTTTTTAAACCAACAATGCATGATGATGACGATGCTCAAATGCAATGTGGCATGATAACATGAGCATGCGGTCATGACGATGCAATGCACAAAAACAACGCGATTTTCTAGTAGTGGTTTTTGCGGGGCGCCACACTTTGTAAGTGCAACACAATGACCAACGGCGCTGCACCGTGTTGCGCAACGTCACGTACAGCGGCGTTGCACTGTAGAGTGCAGGGTACTGTAAAACAATGAGATTGGGGCAAACAACCTTAAACCAGACCGTTGGCTTGGGTCAGTTTATATAATAGGATTAACAAAGTTTCGGTGCAATACGTTTACACATAGGACTCCTACTCCTTATCGTATACGGAGTCTAACACCCCCACCCCCCTCCATCAATCTCAACATCTCTTAGGATTCACAAGATTGAGATTGCGCCTACAAACTACGGTTGTGGAAGAGGCTTCGTGAAGATGTCAGCAAGTTGATCTTTGGAGGGGATGAACTTGATACGGAGTAGCTTCTTTGCAACACGTTTCCTGACAAAGTGATAGTCAACTTCAATGTGTTTCGGTCAGGCATGGAATCCGGATTAGATGAAAGGTATGTAGCACCCATGTTGTCACACCAAATGCATCAATCTCAACATCTCTTAGGATTCACAAGATTGAGATTGCGCCTACAAACTACGGTTGTGGAAGAGGCTTCGTGAAGATATCAGCAAGTTGATCTTTGGAGGGGATGAACTTGATACGGAGTAGCTTCTTTGCAACACGTTTCCTAACAAAGTGATAGTCAACTTCAATGTGTTTCGGTCAGGCATGGAATCCGGATTAGATGAAAGGTATGTAACACCCATGTTGTCACACCAAATGCATCAATCTCAACATCTCTTAGGATTCACAAGATTGAGATTGCGCCTACAAACTACGGTTGTGGAAGAGGCTTCGTGAAGATGTCAGCAAGTTGATCTTTGGAGGGGATGAACTTGATACGGAGTAGCTTCTTTGCAACACGTTTCCTGACAAAGTGATAGTCAACTTCAATGTGTTTCGGTCAGGCATGGAATCCGGATTAGATGAAAGGTATGTAGCATCCATGTTGTCACACCAAATGACTAGAGGATGATCTTGAGAGACTCTCAACTCTCTCAATAAGGACTGCACCCATACGGGACCACATACACGTATCGGCCAATCGGCAAGAGGAAGGTACTCTACCCCTTTGTGTTGCGTGCCACACACAACGCCTATTTGGACAAAATTGATCCAAAGTTAAAAGAAATTCACAAACTGAGAAAAGTAATTCACTCTACCGTGCAACGCCATGACCGAGTGGTGCCACACTTTATAAGTGCAACACCATGACCGACAGCGCTGCAGTATGTTGTGCAACGCCACATACCGCGGCGTTGCAAAAAAGGTTAGTGGTGTGAAATACTTTTGCCACGAGTTCAGTTTGTCAATTTCTTTTAATTTTAGGTCAATTTTGTTCAAATAGCCACACACAACGGACCGGGCTAAGAGCATCTCCGCTTGATGCCCTAGAGATCCTCGAAGGGCTATCGGGCGTGTCAGCGGTCAAAATTGCGTCCAGCCTCCCACCCCTCACAATTCTTATTTCGCACTGGCGCCGCCAATTATTATCCGGCGTCCCCAGGCCGAACCTAACCCAAGGGCGAGCTACTGGGGGCACCTGGATGGACACGTGTTGGCGAGAACGAGGGTGCGAGAGTGTGCGGGAAACGGCTAGTCTTCATGGGCCAGCATTGTCGCGGCCGCGGACTGGTCGTTCATCTTCTTCCTCGCCTTCTACGATGTGTTAATGGCCTGGCTCGCCGCGACACCTTTGCATGCATGCATCGATGCATCCCGTCGATGGAGTTAATGGCTCCACCGCTCACCTCCCCCCTCCCACCATATAAATAACCACCTCGTCGTTGTTTCTTACCCGAGCCAACCACTGAGAAAAAACCCTCTCCCCTTTCCTACCATCCACCCCTAGTGAGCTCCCCAACCCGCCATGGAGCGCTACACCAGAGATGGCACCACCGACAACGGCTTTGGGTGGCGCTACCTGCTCGTCGAGGAGGCGCAAACGCTTTGGAACACGGGGGTACCTTGTCCAACCAGAAGTTCGTTGTCCGTTGGGCTAGGTGTCAGCGTCGGTGGCTGACTGGTGTCGCCCTTTCCTATGGGGACGACACGCACCGCGGTCATCTATGACCACTACTGGTTAGCCCTCACGTGGGAGGAACACAATGACCCGTAGTGGCACGCCGACAACAACCATACGTGGGTGACCTTCTTCGCCCAGCATCGTGAGGACAGGATCACCGCTGGCAGAGAACAACAACAGCGAGGGGCGACAACGGTTGGGGAGCGCCCCTAGGAGGACCCTCGCCTGGGTTCTCGACCACATCACCAACGGCAACAACCCACCGTTGATGATGTCGCCGCCACTCTAGCCACGCTAAGGCTGGATCCAAAGGTGGGGGATGTGTCGTCAGCAGCCGTCAGGCTCCTCTTCCTTGAGGTACTCGTCACCCTCGCCTTGCTACTCCGCGTCGCTCGTGGTCGTGAAGGACAAGCAATCTTCTCCTCCCCACAGCTGCCTCTAGTCTTCTCCTCCCCACGTCCATGTACGCCTCGCTAGGCCCAATCGCGAGGCTAAGGAGTGGACGCCACCACCGTAGTACAAGGCGCCCGTCCTCTAGCCCAAGATCGAGTACGACCTGGAAGAATTCCTGAGAAAGCGCGTGGTGGAGCGCACATCGTTCGTGGTAGTGCTACTAGCGACAGGCGAGTTCGAGAATGCTTGGTCCGCGATGGAGTACCGGCGCGAGGAGGCTGAGCACGCGCGCCGTCTAGTTTAATTCATCAACCTGGACGATGATGATGGCGGGGCTGGCCCGTTGGACTAGGTCAGGCGCAATGGGTACGATGGCTAGGGCTGCAGTAGCCGCCCGCCGCCGAAGCAGGAGCCCATCAGCGATGATGACGATGCCATGGACTACGCGGCAGCGATGTACCACCGCGTGAGGCTCAACCATGGCTGCCACTAGTTGGTTTTTTGTGGTTTTTAAAATTTTGTACAAATATAGCTGAACTACTATGCAACCCTCGAATTATCTATGCATTTGATGTTTTTAACAAATTTTGATCATATTAAAATATTCTAATTTTTGCATGGGGGCATAGATAATAGCTAGCTCCCCTCATCGTAGGATATAAGCCCTAGAGGCTAATAATAAAGTTGTTTTATTGATATATCTCTAATACTCATAATAGTTTTGTATCATGCACTACAAGGCGTGTCTTCCGCAACGAATTTCTTTGCTCGACTGTGACCGATGGGAAACTTTTTTTCCTCGTTTCATGGCCCTCTACTACAACAAAACTACTAAAAACATGGACGAAGCTCGGCCGGCGCGTGGCAGAAGTAGAATTTTCGGTTCCCCGCGTGATGTTGACCGAGCGAAATCTTTTGAGGCATGTGGGTCCCGGATGTCAGTGTCTCTAGTAACCATACTTTTCAGTCGCACCTCCCTGATTTGAATTCGATAACGTGGCTCGATGCTGACGAGTGCATATTTGCATCATGTTTTATATTATTATTTTGCACTGTAGATATAGGATCTTGGTATTTTACAGCGTTCGCGCGCACATTTTATGTCTATTTTCACCAGGATCAGGACAGATGATGGATACAATGGACACAATTCTTGGAGTAGTTGTATTAAGGAGAAAATAAGTCAAAAACAACGTAAATCGCTTATTTGGAAAATATCAGTAACACCAGAAGAAAACCTGAAGCGATTAAAGCATACAAATGGTTTAACGACCAACTATACGGCGGAATAAATTTTCCGGCCGTATAGTTCCTGCCGTGTAGTTAGCGCCACCGCCGCCTCCTTAAATAGTTTCATCCCGTGCAACTGGATTAGAGAGACGACATATAGAACAACTAGAAATCGCCAAAACCAAACCTTCGGAAGGCATCTGGAGGGGGAACTCGTCCACCGGGGATCCATCTTCGCCCTGCGCAGATCCGGGAGGCTAAGGCATCGATCTTTATCGTTAACCGCTGCATCACCACCATCTCCATCCATCCCGTCTACATCTTGTCTAGATCTTGTTGTAATTTCCATACTCGTTGTGGATTTATACAAGTACTATTCATCTATGATAGACTCCATTGTTATTGCCATGATGTTGATTGCCTCCATGTTTGAGTAGATCATTAGTTTTTGGGAAGATGGAGAAACCCTAGTATGAGATTGAAATAAGATAAAGTCTATTATGATATTCATCGCCGTGACCATGTGTTATATTGTCTTCAGCTTGAGAGAAGCCGACCTCTCAATATTTGTCTCTCATGTGGACTTGATGGAGGGAACTACTTGTTGGTAGATGGAGGTGTGTTAGCACTTACAGTGACTATAAAGTTGTTAACACCCCTTACATATCAACTTGGGAATCGAGAAAACTCATGGAACACTATCCATGCCATGGGATATGTCCTACGGGGTTACGTCTCTTAATAGCGTAGTAATTTGATTGATGTCGATTGCTGACTTTTGTGGTTATGAGGATGATGTGAGGAGTGGTTGCTGCCTATTTGTTCAAATACGGAGGAACTCTCACACATACATAGCTGAGAATGTTCATGATAATAATCTTTACCTTAACTCTTTATAATGCTAGTGGTGTATTTGCTACTCCATGAGAACAGTTTTTCCCTATTGCGGTTCCAAATCTCTTTTACATAAGCGATACTTATTTTCTGTGTTTAGTTATTTTACTTTATTTATTTATTGTTCTCTTATACCAAAAACCCAAAAACACCTTTCTACATAATACTTGCATTTTATCTTGTTACTTAGAACTTTATTTAACATTTTTATTGCAGTATTTAATTCAAGTGTTATTAGACTTCAGACTCCTGCTCCCTGTGGGATCGATATCTTTATTTCGAAACTAGAACTTTATTTAACATTTTTCTTCGCTCACGCTACCCTATTCCCAACTTGATAACATTGTTCGATGCATCTGCCGTTTAGTCATGCTGATGGGTCCCACATGTCAGCCTCTCGTTAGAAGAAACGTGTGCATGATTGAATTTTTTCCTTGCCTCGTGCCTCCCTGATTTAAACTCGATAACGTTGCTCGATGCATCTGCCGTTTATTCAGGTTGGTGGATCCCCCATGTCAAACTCTCATTAGAAGAATCATGTGTATGATGAAATTTTGTCATTAGTTATTTCTGTCACAGGAATCTTCATATCGGTCTGGGACCAGGATATCGTCTCTTGCGACTTGCGTAGTTTCATCATCTGCTGGAGCAGTATGCTCCTCTCCAGTGTCGGTCGCTCCTCTCGGCCTAACTATCTTGGCATCAGAAGCCGAAGGAGTGCTTGCTCTTGCTGGACTCGGAACTCGAGTGTTGGCCGGAGGAGAATACATAGGCGGTTCAAGCGACGAGGCGATGCATGATGTGTTCTGATTGACATCCATCGCAGCCCTACAGAAGAAGTAATGTGAATACATATCAATTAGAGAGAGAAACAAGAAATATAGAAAAAAGTTATGTCAGCAAAAGAGTGTTACCTAGTCGATATCAGTCTCGCTTTAGGCTTGCGAGCCGACACTTTGCATTTCTTCCTCTGGGTTTCGCGGGTGGAGACCCAGCCTATCTTTTGTTTCCACCTACCATCACCAAAGGTGCCTCCTCCACCCCCGGATCGGCCATGTCAGCTGGTGTTGGGTGTAGCGGAAATGTGAATGTTATTGGCACAGGGTCAAGTACCTCCAAAGTTTGACAATCGTCGGGCCAGTCTCTTAAATTATCTCGGACAAGGGTCTTACCTGGAGCTGGACCAGTGCCGACATGAGGAATCGACATATAGTCCTCGAAATCTGGATCTTCTATATTCCGAATCCTCGTGATCTTTGGCCCAAGCATCTACGAAGATCAGTTTGTCCTCTTCCAGCTGACGAGCGAATTTCTACATAACAAACAAATGTTGAACTAGATCAAATGAAGAAAAAGGGGTAAGTGGCCGGCATAAAAGAAATGTAGGTCGAAGAATTATCTCGGAACTTACCACGGGTGCAGGGTGATCTTGATCATATGGTGCTTTGCCCCATTTCCACTCCTCGACCATTTTGGTCTTGGCGATGGCCTCAACCCGTCTTCGAACCTCAAGATTGGTTAGCTTGACCATTGAAGTCCGGTTAGGGTCATGTTTGCCACTCATTTGGCATATTTTATGAGTTCTGCACCGGAGTGTAGAAACTTGATGAATGATAAAGGTCGCCAGCAGATCATCTGCTGACATGCCATCTTGCATAAGCTCCAGGATGGCCGAGTGTATCTAGTTGATCTCGGCATTGAGTTACTGGGGGTCAAGCTTCTCGTGGCGTTTTGCTTCAGGTGCGCCAATGATGTATTTCGGCAATCCACATAAAAGAAAGACCGCTACCATTTCTTGCAAGAATCTAAGCCATGGATTCAAGGAAAGGCAGAGCTTCACCGAGGTACAACCATGGCAGCTCCACATTAGATCATGGGTTTGGCTCCAACTAGGACTTCCGGATCCGAGATAACCTGGGGCCGGAATTGAAAATACTTGGCCTAGAGATTTACTGAGGGCCGGAGGCTAAGGTAACCCTCAGAACAAGATACAAAGAAAGACATAGTAGTAATAGCATTGGTAGGGAGATGGTGTGGTTGTAGACCAACCGTCTCTACAAATTTCTTGATAAAGTCGCTAATGGGAAGACCAAACCCACGCTCGAAGTGGGATACAAAGACTACGAACTCGCCGGGATGGACCTCTAGCACGAACTCGGCACTGGGAAGCCGGGTCTCTACCTCTGGTGTGATCCGCCACATTCGGCAGAGCCATTCAATTTTGTTGGCGGTCACGTCGGACCCCTCCCAGGAGGCCCGCTCCGGACCGTCATCCACATCCCCTTCGCCATGCTCGACGACAACGACCTCCTAAGGTGCCATCTCTGTAGAGGCGCTCGGCTTAGACTGGCAGCGTCACATAGCGGCGGCAGCGGTGCATGCGCAAACCAAATCGACGTGGGGAGAAGGAAACTTGGGAGGCAGCACAAACAATGAATCGTGGGGCAGCGGTGTGAGAGGTTGAGGCGCATCGCAGTGGCTAGATGCAAAGAGTGGCGGTGGCGCTGTGAAGGAGAAGAGCAGTGGGGGAAGTAAAATCAGGGTTTCCCCCACCCCTCTATTTATAGGCAGGCCGCGTCGTGGGTCATAGGATCGTCTGCGTCCACGATCGGAGTAGCGTGGTTGATTATTTCGTGAACTTCCCCTGATCGTGCCGCACAAGGAGTAACTGCTCCACGAGTCATAACTGATCCCGTAAATATAGCGGTAAACGAGGCATCGTGGGGAAAGATTTGACTAGTCACTAGGAGATTTGACTCCCGGTGGAACCCACTGGCCGTAGCAACAGTGCTACATGTCACGTATTGGTACAAAAAATAAGGCAACAAATAATAGGTGCATCACACGTAGGATGACAAAGTATAAAATAAGAAGAAACACAAGGCAATATTGCATGCCACAGCGAAGCCGACATAAGAAGTAGGACATGGTATCTAAGCCAAGGTAAAATTTGGTTGCAGCTGAGCAAACTCGGTAATGGCTAAGAATTGCCAATCGAGATGCCGATGTTGACCAAGAATCAGGTTCGGCCGATATAAAAATATGCCGGCCAACGAGATATGTTTATTGTTAGTTAAAGGAACCTGTTGTGGCCTTTTAGCTAGCGCTGCAAGACAGCCACAACTTCAGGACTAATGTCAAGGGATGACCCCCGGTAGGGTCAAAACACCATATAATGAGAGATAAAGAGGTCTACCAATATAAAGGTTGACCGACATAGGCCTACATACCCGATCCGACATACACAAAGTATGTCAGCATAACCAAATTATCTCCTTTCTTGCAGGTACGACCAGACCGAGTTATATCGGCTGAAACCTTGGAGTTGACATAGGGACCAACATATGATCAAAGATCATATGTCCCAAAGTCAATGCTCCAGTCTCTTTCTAGGAATCCCAGAGAGGACCAGGCATGTCCCTAGATTACGGTGAGGAGAACCCGGAGGCGACCATTGTCAGCGTGGTAACGGTTTTCAGAGGGATGTGCACATCTAGTCCCATCGAGGATATTTAGGAGGTGACACCGCGACAAGATCAACATTTGGTGGGACCAAGGCAATGACTTTGGTACCACTGGTAGCAAATATTTCTTGCCACCTGTGCTCTAAACTTATAACCTGGGGACCGTATATAAGGTACCCCAGGGCATCTAGAGAGAGGGGTCGACCGCCTATTTCTCATTTCCCCCCTTTACACTTAGAGAAGAGCGAGAGCGGAGAGCTCCTTCTTCCTCCTCTCGCATACAGCTCAAGGAGCGCATTGTAGCTACAATAATACCGAGAGAGATATCATCTAGCATGCAGGAGTATGGGTGTTATCTCAATATGAGAGCCTTGAACCTGGGTATATCGTGTGTGCTTGTGTTGTCTTCTGTGTGCGCTCGTTAGCACATCATCCCTTCCCGGATCCTCCCGCGTCCATTCGGTCCCAAGATAAGCCATCCCATGGCATCTGCCTTAATACCACCACGACAAGCATCCTCACCTCCATCACCATGAAAGAAAGCATCTCACCTCCATGACCATGACCATCTACAAGAGCGATATCCACTTTGTTGATAATATTTTAACCAATACTTGCTCACCGTGGCATCCATCATGCTAGGGTGCATGAACATGATAGCACGCTCTGTGGGATTAGGAGTAGCCTTCGGTGCACCTCTGCCGCAACATTCCTCTTCTCCTTGTGTGCCTCCGCTTCGGTGAGCGTCTTATTCGTAGGCGTCGTCTTTCTCTCTCGCATGATGGTGAGCGGAGCAAGTGGAGGGAGAGGTTCCATCGCCGTGGCCGCTGTCGGACTGGCTGGCGAGGGTACGGAAATGACTTGCGCTTCCATCTTAGGCAGATATGGGGCCTTCGGCACCAGCGTGAGGGCGGGAACAGCGACGTGAAGGGATCAAATTATTCTCTATGAAGGCCGCATCCGCTTATATTTGAGAGACTTAGCCTCGCTTTTGGGACCGACTCTTATAATTTTTCTCCTCGAAGCGTTTAGGAGTTCACTTAGGTCCGTCTATCTAAAACATATACTCATTTAACCATTTTTAAGGCTCTTAGATGTTATGCACCTTTAAAGATTATTTTTGAGGAACTCCTTTAAAGGTTATCATAAATCTACTGTTGGAACAACTCCTGGAAAAACGCATGTAGGGAGCAAACCCCATCTACCCCCAACTCCAGCCGCTGCCGGTCCTGCCTCCTCCGCCAGCCACTCTGACTACGGGAGGGGGTGGGGACCCCGGTGCTATGGCTCCAGCTAAAGTTAGGGTTGTCCTACTGCTTCTTTGGAGGGCACTGCTTTCATGGAGGAGACTGCGTTGCATCGAAATAATTTGTCCATGTTCTTCCTCCATCTCGGCGTCGCTCCAACCGGTGGCGTCGGGGGGCAGGTGACTCGGTCTTCTTGCCGGTACCTAGATCCGATGAGATTCGTGTCTGGTGGTCGACGTTCGTCACTTTTCCGGCTGGCAGTCACGTCGGATATTGCAGTAGTGTTTGTTGTCCTGCAGTTATGCGCGTGGAAGACGACAGGCGGCGGCCGTTTCTCTTATTCGATTGCATCGGATGAATACGATGGTATCATGATCTGGTGACCATGGGGGAGATCCCCGGCCGACGTGCCACAAAGTCTCGGATTCGTCGCTTGCGACGACTCGGTTCATTGGCTCGAAAATCATCCTCGTATGCGGTGGTGCTCTTTCAGATCTAGATATGGCGGTTGTTCGCCGCATTTCCGGCGCTACCATGGTGACGACGGAGAAGATGGACGACGGTTCGGCGAGACACAAGCAGTTTCTCCAAGGGTGAAATTATAATTTTACTTGTAGTGTTTTTTGTGCAAAGTTGCTTGACAAGCATGTTTATCTTAGGAGTTGATCAGATTGATGGTTACTTAAAAATATATCAACAATCTGTGACTACAAAGACCAAAGTGCGTGAACGAGACAAGTGTAATAAGCAGCCACCAACTGTGAGCGGGTGGTGTCACATCAAGCAAACATACCGATAGCATGCGCTGAATTGCAGGTGATAAACACAGATCACAAGGTTTGCACTTGGGCAGTTTTTGTACGGGTTCAGAAATTCCCAACCTAATGTCGGTATAAAATACACACTTTCTTGATGGGAAAAGGGCGACAGAGGGAGATTATGGCAACGATGACGATCCTCTTGTTAGCGCTGTTCGTCCTTGGGTTCGTCGCAGGAGCACAGCAAATGGTTGATCATTCAGGTAGGCTTTACGGGTTCGCTCTTTTGTAGGCGTTTTTTTTGAATTTTTGTGCCGATTTCTTGGCTTTTTCGTGGCTGTCAGCTGGTTGGGTTGTACCCGTGGCCGGTGGGCCATGTCGTGTTTTATTATTTCCCTTTCCTTTTTCTATAATTCCATCTTATTTCATTTTCTGTTTGCTCTTTATTTATTTGATTGATGATGACCAGATGGGTCATTTGGTGTTGCTGCGTACGAAGTCAACTGGTCACGACGACGCTCTCCTGCTTCAGCTGCTCTGCCTCCTTCACGTACGTAACCTCATTCTTGATTCGATCACTGACGACGTGCTAACTGTTGTCAGTGTACGTGTTCTTGTGAGTTTTTGACTTGTGACGATGCATGCAGCGTCAGACGGCAAGGCCTTCCCGAGGACGAAATGGTGCAACCCTCCGCGACAGCAGCTCAGGGCCAGGAGAGGCATCCTCTTCCTCCAGCGCAACCTGTTCGACGGCGCGGTGCTGCCCGCGCACACCGAGCTGGGACGACCGGGACACGCCGTGTCGAGAAGCTCCTCCATCGCGATCCCCACCACGGGCCCGGCGTTCGCCTACGGCAACCTGAAAAACATACTGGCCTTCTACAACATCACGCGGGGCTCGGAGCAGGCCCGGCAGGTCGCCACCACGCTCCTCTTCTGCCGCGACACGCAGCAGCAGGAAGAGTCACACGTCTGCGCCGCCACCCAGCGAGCGGCCATGGAGTTCGCCGCCGCCTCCCTGCGGACAACGCCGAAAGCGGCCAGGACGGTCGTACACGGGGGAAGGGAGCCCTTCACGTACGTCGTGGCGCCGAACGGCGTCACTGTTGACGCTGCACCTCGCAGCTCCCTCTGATCTTCTTCTACCTCACAACTCACAATCTTTTGTCTCTCAGAAACACACACAAGAACTCACACACGCACTGACCAAGGAAGAAGACTAGGCTTTGTCTAATACACTCTACCTTGGAAATACACAAAGACTATATTGTTTTTCACTCAGCCCTCTCGACTCTCATTTTCATTCCCTTACTCGACTTAAATAGGCAGTACAAGAGAATACCTACTACCTCCTACACTCACTCCACGATGCATACGACTCGGCTCATACACGACTAAACCAGCTAGCCCACTAACTAACTCAACGACCTGGCCAAACTCCACGCCACTAGCATCCAATGCATGCACTAATCCTACTCGGTCATGCACACATGCAGACCAATAATTACATGTCAAGATTAACTCTAACAGTCACTAGCATCGGCGGCGGCAAGGTGGTGCCGTGCCACCCGCTGCCGTACCCGGCGGACTTGCTGTACTGCCACCGGCCGGGCAACGTGCAGGCGTTCCGGGTGGAGCTCGTCGGGCAGGACGACCCCTCGCTGGGCGCCACGGCGATCGCCGTGTGCCATGAGAAGACGGATGGCTGGGACCCGGAGTATTTCGTGATGCTTAACGGGACCCGCGGCGAGCCGGTCTGCCACTACATGCCCGAGAAGTACGTCCTGTGGGTAGCTGCTGAGATGAAGCTATGAATTTCGACAGTAACGACCCATATATTTCAAATGAAAGGTCACTCTGTATCTGTCTCAAATGAACGGCTACGAGTATATATTTGTACCTACTGTCGTTCACTCAAGAGTCCTAAATCATAAAGCAATTTTTTTTACGGGCCAAGGCAGGAGCTCTGCCATTCCATATTTTTTTTAGATTAATAGGGATTATCTCCCCAGTTCCATTACTCATAATGAAACTTACAGAGTCTGCAGAACCAACAAAAGAGATAAAAGTACCAGAACCAACCCTATTCCAACTAACCACCACTCGGCCTAACAAACTGCCGCATAGACAGAAATTCTGACCGATCGCAAAAGCTCAGAAGCGACCAACCCCTGATGAGACATCCACTACACTAGCTAGGCACATGAGCCAAGAGAACAGACGCAAAGTACACTGACAGCCTCACAGGTCAGAGCACCACGTGGACAGAACCATCCTGCTCCGGGTGTTCCTGCAGAAACTTTAGTGATGCACGCCCTCCCCCACTAGACGAAGCCGAAGTCTTTCAGGTAGTGATCCACCCAAAGTCAGGGCAGCGGGCTTCTCAGTTTTTGCATCATCTTGGCCATGTATTGCTCGATCTTTCCCCCTCCAAATCTTTGAAAGGGAGCTTCCAGTCTCTCAGATAGAGCAGAACCAGGCGCCAAACCTATTTCATATTAATCCAAGAAGACTTATTAAAAACTAAACTATTCCTATTATTCCACAAAGCCCACAAGACCGCGGAAGTAACAACATTGAAATGCAAAAACCTTTTGTTAGCAAGCCATTTCGAAGCAACAGATTCAAAATTATTAACAAGGATGTTAAAGACGTCTGTTACATCCTCTCAAAGTTGTTTAGCTACGATACATTCAAACATGAGGTGTTTAACAGTTTCTATTTCCTTGCAGAGCTCACATTCTAAAGGTTTAGGCATGCCCCTAGCCCTCAGTTTGTCCCTAGTCATTATTTTATTTTGTGAAAATAACCAGAGAAAAACCTGGATCCTAGGAGGAATTTTCAGGTCCCAAACAGCAGGCAAGTAAACAGGTGTCACTCCTCTAAAATTCAGAAGCATATACATGGATTTAGATGAGTAGAACCCATTTGTTTCATACTGCCAAATGAGTTGATCATTATCTTCCGAGAAGATGACAGTCCTAGCAATGGTTTCCAGTTCAAACCATTGCCCCATCATCTCTTCAGAGAAGGTTCTTCTAAAATCACATTTCAACTGAACCCCATCCCAGACATCAGCAAAGGTTTGGGTTTGTTGATTGGAAATGACATAAAGGTCCCAAAATTGGGTGGCTAAAGGAGAGTTTTCAAACCAAATATCCTTCCAAAACCTAATGAATCTACCATTGCCAACTTTCCATTTATATCCTACTTTAACAGCTCTAGCTGCCCACATCACCCCTTTCCAAAAGGTAGAAGGGTGTGTCTCCTGACAGCACAAGATATTGGGACTGCTGGTGACATATTTGGCATCTATGATTCTCTTCCACAAAGCCCCTTCTCTCTGAATATATCTCTTAACCCATGACCCTATTAGGCATAGATTAAGGTCTTGTAAATTAGGGATACCTAAACCCCCAGCCTCTTTTTTCATGCACACAGAGGGCCAGTTGGCTAAGTGAATCTTATGATTCCCCTCTTCATCATTCCAAAAGAAATTGGCAAGTTGAGAGTCTATTAGGTGTAAGGCCCATTTTGGGAACTTGAAAAAAGATAAGAGATAAATGGGGATACTAGCTAAACATGCTTGAATGAGCACTCTCTTGGCAGCAGAGGACAGCAACTTGCCTCTCTAGCTAGTTATCCTCCTAATAATACTCTCTATAAGGGGTTGCAGATCCTCTTTCCTCAATTTATTATAGGATAGAGGTATCCCCAAGTATTTAACAGGGAACTCCCCAGCCACACATTGGAAGATATCAATGTATGGTTGAAGTTCCTCTAGAGACATGTTAATGGGAATTAACTCACTTTTATGGTAATTAATTCTCATTCCTGAAATCTGCTCAAAGCAAGTCAGGATCCATTTAAAGTTAATAGCTACTCTCTCATCATGTTCCAGGAAGGGTAATGTGTCATCTGCATATTGCAGACAAGCTACTCCTCCAGGAACAAAATTAGAGCATAGCCCCCTAATTAGGTTATGACTGGCCCCTTTAACTAACATTTTAGAGAAAACATCTACACACAGGTTAAAAAGCAGAGGAGCAATAGGGTCTCCTTGTTTCAATCCTTTACCTGTCAAGAAGAAATTACTGTCAGTATCATTAATTTTGACACCAACAGAGCCTCCCTAAGTGATCGGTCTAATCAATCTAATAAATAGAGTACTGAAACCTCTAGCTTCCAACAACTCATATAAGAAGTCTAGATTAACCCTGTCATAAGCTTTTTCATAATCAGTTTTAAAAACCATCCCCTGATCTTTCTTCCTATGAACCTCATGTATAATCTCATGGGCTGTAACTACACTCTCAAGAATGAACCTGCCTCTAATGAAAGCTGATTGATGAAGAGGGAAAAAACAGTACAAAGTGCTAACAGCAAGAACCAGGTCTAAACCTTACATGCTAACTCAAAATTTGCCAAAATTCCGACGAGAAGGAGTGCCACACCTCTTTTGCATATGGACAAAGGATGGAAAGATGAGCCGCCGACTCCTACACTTGATCACAAAACGAACACATACCCTGATTTGGTAGCCCCCGCTTTTGAAGCCTGTCAGCAGTCCAAACTCTGTTTTGCAACAACAGCCAGCAATGGAATTTCACTTTTGGCTCGGCTCTAATTTTCCAAATTCGATTTAGACGCGGCATGGGAATTCTTGTCGCGAATTGGAGATCATATGCAGACTTTGTAGAATAAACCCCATCTTCTGTAAGAGACCAATCGAATGGAGTCGGGACTCGGGAGTGTCAGTTACAGCAACATCTACGTACACACGAATATGTTCCTGGACATGTTACTCTGAGGGAGGAATATGAGCTCTCAACTACCATTAAATTTCAGGCCAGAAATGTGAGATTCGCGTGTCTTCAAGTATAGCAATTTTGCTGTTGAGTCGTGCTCTGCAATGTGATCTGTTTCAGGATATTTTTGTTTTCAGGGACTGTTTCATGACAACATGGTTAAAACAGACTAACAGAGGAGAGAAACATATACAGTATATGATTCGTCGCCTCAGTTAGTGGAAGGCACTAACCGTTGTCCAGAAGAATGACCTTCTCGCTATCAACAACTGATGTACTAAGACGATGTGCTACTGTGGTGCATCCATCGAATTGCTGTTTTAAGGTTTTCTGAATCAGACTGTCGGTTTTTTGGATGGGCCGAATAAGTGGCTTCATCCATAAAACTAAAATCTTTCTCCTCTTTAGAATCACCCTTCCCAAACAAACAAGCTGCCGCTGACCTGCGCTCCAGTTTTCTGTGACTGCATTTCAGTTTAATAGATGGTTAGTAGTATTTTCTAAAATTGTAATATTCCAACAACTGGCTAACAAATACCACAGTTTTTCTCCTTTCTCAGTTTTTAGGAAAAACAGAGTCGGACCTTACAGTTTTGAAACAACAAGTTTTGGAGAATACTTGAGTTTTCAAACTACAGTATTTATTGGATCCAAACACCATAAAGTATTTAGTAATTCATTATTTTTTCAGAAACTGAAGTATTCTCTGAACACTTCAAAAATACTTTGATGCCAAACGGAGCCGAAAGCTTTTAATTCACCATCATAATTGACTAAATCATAAAGCAAAGCAGTGTCTCTTGGGAATTTCTTAAAGATATCTAACCTGTAGAGTCGAGCTTAAGCCTCGTTCTTTCTAACTTCATCTCCAAGATGACAAGGGATGTATTCTGTCTCATTTTCTGCCATTATACTTGTTTGGCAAAATGATACTGAAGTGTTTCCATTGTTAGCCAAGGGCTGAAATTTTCCATGGCCTTTCTTAGTGGTGTCAATTCTCTGAATTTTGCTGAAGAAAACAATAATGTACTTTCAACTGTTCTGGATAATGAGTAGAAATTGTTAAATACTACACCACCGAGTGTTCCCACAGTTTAGACATAGACTGGATTTTTCCATGGCCTTTCTTGGTGGTCTCTGAATTTTTTGTTGGACAAGATAATAATGCACCTGCAAGGGTTATGGACAATGAAAGTAGTCTCAGCAGGGCACCTGCCATTTCTGATGTGCTCATGAGCAGCTTCTAACATTTTCTACAAGTTAACATTTCTGTTTGTTCCAGTACTTTGATAGATGTCACTTGTTAGTAAAAATGATTCTGAACTTTTCCATGGACTTGCTTGGTGGTATTGTTCAATTCTGTTGTTCTAATACTTTGATAGTTCTCACGTGTCACCACTCATTCTCTGCTATTCTACACTTGTTTGGTTAATTCTCTAAATTTTTGCTGGACAAACAATAATGTAGTCGCAAATGTTCTGGACAATGTGATGTTGTTAAATACACCACCCAGTGCAGAAAAATGAGAAAAACAGAGGACTGTGGAGATTAAAAGTCTGCCACCAATTGAAAGAAAATCTTCTGAATGTATCACAAATCCGCCACACCAATGGGATTGTTCTTTCTCCTTCCCATTTCCAACAGAATTTCAGTTCATTTCAAATTATAGTACTAGCTATACAGACAATTGAATTTAATTACATTGCACGAACGGAGTAAGGAACACATACCAAGTTTATTTCAGAAATGTAGTCTCTAACAACAATTCAGTTCTTGAACTCTGAAATGTAATTGATGAGAGATGTGATATCGCTGTGCGATGAACCACCCGCTTCAGCTGCAAGGTGTGAAGCCTCTTTCAGAAGTGAAGCTCTCATCCTCGTGCCATCAGCGTCATCACGATCCATGAGCCTCTTTACGGCTTCAGCAATTTCCTCTCTTCCGACGATGCCGCCAGCCCTGGTATTCTCCTTGATGTTGTACCCAATCTTCCACACATCGGTGATGAACCGGCTATTGACTGGCTGATCCATAGCTATAGGCAGAGTGAGCATGGGCACCCCAGCGTACAGCGCCTCGAGCGTGGAGTTCATGCCGCAGTGGGTGAAGAACCCACCAACAGAAGGATGGCACAAGACCTTGAGCTGGTCACACCACGGAACGACCACAGAGTCGCTTCCATGGATCAAATCCTGCACGCGGGAGCACCCGTCGTGGAGCACCCACAGGAACCTTACTTTGCTCCGGGCCAGGCCGATGGCAATCTCCTCGAGCTGAGTGGACGACACCGACAGGAAGCTGCCGAGTGAGACATACAACACCGAGTTCACCGGCTGCGCATCCAGCCAGGCCATGTAGCGTTCTTCTTCTTCTGATGATGATGATGAATTGGCACTCTGTTCTTGGAGTGCCATGAAGGGAATGCAAGGGCCAACGGCAAACACAGGGCAGGGGAGCTCTCGCCTCAGAGAATCAATTGCATCGCTCTCAAACTCATAGAAGGAGGTGAATATTACACACTGAGCTTTTCTGACAGAGAGGTATGCTTCAAGGACTATGTTCAATGCTATCTTGTTGGTGTGTGTCGGTTCAAGATCGGTCAACCTGATTGATTTCAGGCCAGGAATGTAGTTTTCAATCAAACAAGAATCTGCTAAAGACTAACCATTAATGTTGCAGGAAAATCTAACAAATCTAATTACAGTCGCAAGGTTGAGGCGCAGAACTTATACCCGCGGAGTTGTCAGACAAGGGAGAAGCGCTACCGCCGGCAACCAATGGCAGGCGGTCCAAGTGGTAGTGCAGCGAGAACATGGTGGCGCTGAGCGGCGAGAGGACGCACGCCGGGATGCCCCTCCGGTTGCCGACGCGCACCGCCCAGGGCACAAAGGTATCGGCGACGATTGCCGCGGGTGGGGCCCCAAGCCGGTCAAGGAGGCGCTCGAAGGGAGCCTCCATCCTGGTGTACACGGCCTGGAAGAACCCGGCCATGTCGGCGGCGCGGCCGTGCTCGGAGGGGACGACGTTGGGGATGGTCTCGAGGCGGACGCGCGACGCGGCGGTGGCGGCGCCGACCGCGGGGTCGCCACCAAGCAGGCCGAGCCACTCCTCGGTGACGACGACGGTGGCGGAGACGCCGTCCCGGGCGGCGAGGAGGCGGCACAGGTTGAGCATCGCGTTGACGTGGCCGCGGCCAGGGTAGGGCACGGCCACGACGTGGCAGGGCGGCGCGGCTACGGAGTCCATTGGTCCGTGGCCCCGCGGCGGTGACCGGCTTCCTCTCTCCCGAGGTAATAGCTTGCTGCTGTTCACGGACACGATTTTTGCCGAACTGATTCCGCGCCGACCTGATATGATACGGTGGCCACTCATTTTCGAGCCGGTCTCGGGTCTTCACGTGTGTCCTACACAAAAAGAAAACTACAGATATCGTATGTGTGAAAGTGGATTTTATAGAACCTCATAAGAGAAAGTGGATTTTATAGGTACTCTTTAAAACTATTCAAAAGAAGTGACGTGGGTTTGTCTAGATTCGACGTTTTAGTATATAGGTACATGTGAATCTAGACAAAATTAAGTCACTTATTTTGGGACGGAGGGGGTATATAGAGCTGGAAAAATACATCGCACAACTGCATGCACCGGCTATCCGGACTTATCAACCCAAAACAAAGAACTTTATAGGTCCAGTTTGTAAAAAAATCTAAATAAATTTTAATATACTAAATATTAGACTTATTTTGAAGAGCTCGCCGATAGGAAGTTAGATATGCACATGAAATGAAATTTGTATTTGTTTTGTAAAATTTAAGCATGTTTTTTGTTTGTAGTATATATAAAAAGAAATCTAGGCAAAAGAATGGGCAGACGGATGGGTCCCAGGCACCCGGACCCAACAAAATGTGTGGCCAGCAAGCTCGTCATGCACACAACTTGTCTTGAGCTTTTTGATGTTTACGAAGCCGAGTTGCCGTGAGCCGGGACATGATTCCGCTCGCCATTGACGCGGAAATGCATTCCTCAATTCTATCATGTGTCTATTTTTTTGGGATATATATGTTCAGATCGGTCGGTGGAAGTAAATTCTCGGTGGGATGATGTTGTCCGTTTGATACAAAATGGACGCGCGAGACATAGGCCACACCCGGTGGGTGGTTATTCAACGCGTAGCACGTGATGCAGATAATGATGGGGTTCATTGCATGAAAACAAAAAAAATCCATCGATTGCAACCACCAAGATCATATATAGGAGATATATGTAACGGTTTCAGATAAACTCACACTCGAAGACCGTAACACGGGATAACATTTCCGCAAACAAATGTGGCTAGTGTAGAGTGTACACGACCGTTCTCAAGGACGTGCAAACGATCAACGCCATAAGAGGGCAGCGTCTCCATAATCGGTCACACGTACGATTTACCGACGACTTTCAAACCCTCGCTCCAGCCGGGCAGCGGAAGTAGTGGATCACCGGGAACTCCGCAAACACTACGACATGGTGGTGATGATGGTAGAGAAGATCTTGAGCAAGGCTTCGCCTAAGCACCTCGCTTGTGGCAATGAACAAGGCTAGAAGGAGAGGAAGATGCCAACCAAAAGGCATACGAGAGAAATAGTGAATGATACGTGATGAGAGGAGGAGAAGGGGGCTTTTTAGAGGTGAGGGGGCAGCCCAAGGGGGCATGGCGCACACCCATGGTGCTGCCCCCGCCTCTCCCCAAGTATGTGGGTGGACACTCCATCACATCAATATAGCTCCACTCATCTTCTATTTAATTTCCACTCAAAAATCAAAGGTCTTTCCATTAAAGCATTTTAATTCACTTGGTTTAATACAACTCAATTTAATGAACACTTCTTTTATGAGTGCTTCATTTAACGAGAACTTCATTTAATGAATACATTAACATTTGACCCCTTCGCAATATTTCGATACACAGAAACTATTCCGACAGTTTTTATCAGAACAATCACTGCGATGTCCGTCTTTTCTCTTTAGGAACCCCTTGATAGGGGCAAGGGGTAGATGAGAACTGGGAATTCAGTTTGTTTATTATCTCTATCGAAGCCCCTTTCTAGGGGTTAGGGTAGATGAATTCAAGTCCAAGTAGAAGGCAAAGCTAGTCACTTGTCAAAGAATAGATCTAGCTTTAGCCGTTCCAATACTTTGGGAGGGGGAGGTGAGAGGCCGATGGGCCGAGCACCGTGGGGGGGACCCTTTCCCCCTTAATAAATATCCCTTAATCCACTGATAGTATCCTTAGATCTAGTACCCTTAGTTAAGTAAGCCCGAAGGCGAAGTATTTTCTCCGGTGTTCCCTGTCCACTCAAATGCGTCGACTAACCTCAAGTATGTCTCCCTACGGGTTCGAAAACTATGTAGACATGATCGAGACTTTCTCTGATCAATAATTATTAGCGGGATCTAGAGATCCATAATGACTCCCACTAGTTTCACGAAAATCCAATGATCGTCTAAACCTTTTTCGCTGTAATAAAATTCCTTTTGTCTCGCGATATTTTTACTTGTCCAATATCCGATCACTTGGTATCATGCATACCTTGTTTAATCTCGTTCTCGACAAGTACTCTTTTTCTCGTTCCTGTGATATAATATTCTAGTGATCAAATCACTTGCTTGCAAGCTATGCCAATGTGATATCACCGAGAGGGCCCTGAGTATATCTCTCCATGATCTGGATGGACAAATCCCTCTCTTAATCCACGAGCCTCAACTAACACTTTCCAAGCACCTGATGACACCTTTATAATCACCATGTTTCGGTATAACATTTGATAGAATCAAAGTACCTTTTCGGTGAAAGTGATTGATGTGATCTCATGGTCTAAGGATATTGAGTTACTACGGATGTGATAGCAATATAAACTTGAGGACATGATCGTATTTCTACATCTACTTCGGGTGAGTGCTCATCATATCATTCTCCAATGATATAATCATGTTATTAACAATATCCAATGTTCATGATGAGGAAACCTTTGATCATCAATTAATCAACAAGATAGTATTAAGAGAGGCATTATTAGGAAACTTTTCTATTTATAAATCACACATGCATTAATGTTTTCTCTAATACAATTATAGAATGAAAAATAAACAGTTATCATAAACATGGAATAAGATAATAACTACTTTATTATTGCCTCTCGGGCATATTCCTTACAGTCTTCCACTTACACTAGAGTCAGTAATCTAGTTCGTAAAACTTGCGCAATCAGCACCTATGGCACTTTGGTGTTGTATATACGTGTTTGTAGTGGTAAACATAATCCCCAGATATGACCACTTTCAGGTCAGTCTTTGCGTCTCCACGTATTACTCATTCTCAAATGAGGTGACTTTGTATAAATTTGGTGAGACCTTAGTTCTTTGGGGTTTTAAAACATGTTGATATAATCGTCGTACAATATATCTTCATAGTACTAGCACATCAAACGATACCTAGTTCTTTTGCTACTACCGGGTATATACTCATAACATTTAGAGCATAGGACATATCTAGATATGTACATATCATGGAATGATTGATTAAGATATTCATGTGATTTCACTCATCAAGTGTCAAAACACTTGAATCTTGATTTACCAACCTTTTCCATGTGGCAAGAACCTTTCTTGTCGTTTCCATATTGAACTCATTCAATATTTCTTTTATATACATTTGGCATAACCATATTAGTGTCTCAATCTATTCTAATAGACATTGATGCCTAATATTTGGGTATTGCCCAAATATTTTATTTAAATCTAATTTAAATAAAATCTTTAACTTGTGTTAAATAAAAGATACATCATTTCCAATCAACAATATGTCTTATACACAATGTATTAGAAATATGTCTCAGCGCTCCCACTTAATTTCTTGCAAATGTGAGCATCTTTATCGTCTCTGAATAAATTAAACATTTTCATCATGGTGAAAATTCCAACTCCGTAATGCTTATTTCAACTATTGAAGTTTGCATGCCTTTTTAGTATCCTTTGATTTAACAAAACCCCTCGAACCGTGTCACATACACGTCCTAGGTAACCATTCTATTAGAATAATATTGTTTTGTTTGTTCAACTAGCATATACAAAAATTGACATATGTAGTGTTTGCTACACTAATCCGTCCAGACTAAATATTGCTACGAAAGATCGAATCTTTTCATATTCAACTCCTTGAACATTGTCGTAAAACTCTTTATCGACATTCGACAATTTCATAGATGTGAAACATCCATATCTGTTTATTTATAGATCCAAATATGATTGATAGGCTTTATGCCTTCCAGAGGTTCTTCCAAGTTCAGTAACTTGGTTTCTCGTGTATGGAAATATAACGGATTTTATGGCTTTAAGCCATTTGACGGAGTCATGGCCCATCATAGCTTCTTTGCATATAGTCGGTTCATCATTGTCAAACAATAATGATTCAATCTCAAATCTTACTATGTGATTATATTACCCGACCTACGCGGTTCAATAGGAACTTAGATCTTCATGACCACAACCTTTAAGGCACGGGAGCCATGAGCATTATGGCTGCCTCCGGGACGCTTTTCGGCACTGCACAACTCAACACACATAGCTTAGGTTCAATATCCTTATCAAAGTTCTATTGTCCTCCCACTTAACTTTTAACGAAAAATTTCTTCTCAAGAAACTTGACCTAAGCAACAAGAACTTTTGTCTTTCATGCTATGGAGGAATACTCGACGATTATTTGGAATAACCTACAAAGACATGCTCATTCAACTTTGGTTGTAAACATTTTACTTATGCCTAGCATACCAAAATTTAAGAAAAGACAATTTGAGTTTTATCCCAAACCATAACTCATATGGTGTCATTTCAACGGATTATGATGGAGCTCTTTTCAGTGTAAAAGCGGTAGTCACTAAAGCTTAATCTTTAAAATATAATGGCAATTTTATAAATAACGCCATTGATCCTACGATGTCAAACAAGGTTTGATTACATTTCACGAACACTCCATACTCATATGGTTTATCGGGAAAACATAAATCAATGGAAAGATTCCACAAATCTTAGGTGTTTTCCTAAACTTGTAACTCAAATTTTCCTTTATGATCCAATCATAAATTATTTATTTTCTTGTTACAATGATTTTCCACTTCATCTTGAAATCATTTGAACGTTTTCAAATATTTTATACTTCTCCCTTATTAAGTAAATATACACATGTATTTACTCAAATTTCGGAGAAAGCATATTAAGTTTAAATCCATCGCTTACGACTACACATAATGGACAATGTACATCAACATGCACTATGTCCAATAGGTTAGTCGTTCATTCTTCTTTGGCCCATAAACAAGGTTTTGGTTATCTCCAGGAAAGTTTCACAAGCGTCAATTGATCAAAATCAAAAGACTCCAAAAAACTATTAACATGGAGTTTTCTTCTTGTTTTCTTTCCAATATAATTCAAATGGTGATGTCACTCAAAAGTGATATTCCATCATTCGTCTTGCAACCTTTTAGCATCAGTGCTTATGGACGTGATTTATCCAACTAGATTTGTAAAAGTTCATCCATCTTCTATGGAATATGGTAATTTATTAAATAACCATTATTCTCATAATACCGGAACAAAATAACAATTATTAATACAAATTTTGAAGGCAAGCTTTGATATCAACGAGAACCACAATAATGCTTTATTTGTTTTCAATAAACATCATCACATATTCTTTTGCTAGTTACTTAAGCCATTGTAGTTCATAAACTGTGTTGTTCTGTATGACACTTCATACCAACAAATTCAGTATCCAATACCGGTATTCAATACCCAAGAACCATATTATTTAACAAGCAAAGAATACACATATAACATGTGTATCATCTATATACCTAAGCTGGACTTCTCCAATCTTTTTCCTTTCTCTTTCAGCATTACCTTTCCTTCTTAAAAGAATCTATCAATATCAATAGTGATGCCATACATATGACACATAGTCCAAAGCATGCATAGTCAAATACTAATACCTTTAGACTTGCACTTTGAAGTTGATCACCATCATCAAATGTTTGGCATTCTTTCAAATTTCATTCCTTTTAGTAATCCTTTTAATGTAGTAAACATTTTACCTACGTCTTGTATCCATCCTTATCATGACAACTTTCACGATCAAGCTACTATAGCTTATAAAGGTGAATCGCGAATATAATGAAAACATTTTTGGGAGATCAAGACGCCTAGCGTCTCCAACCTTCACAAATTTTCATACTATATGAGAACATGTATCTTACTAAAATTATATTCTATCATATTGAAACCAAACATTATTTCAGATATCACAATAACTTTCACACATAATGGTTTCTAAAACAATTCTTTTAGCTCCTAGATAACCTTGATACTGAAACAACTTTCAAATATCAAAGATCATGGATGCAAGCATGACATTTAGATACTAACGCTGGAATTTGTTACTCTTGATTCAGTACTACTTATTGAATTTCATCGAGTAAGTGAGGTTTTGCTGAAAGTTTGCAATAGTACTTAAAACTTTAGATTGACACTCATAAAACAATATGATACCAGCTCATAAAGTAAAATTCTAGAATTCTATAGTTATATTATCTCAATTATAGCTAAACACAAGGTAGTAAACGAATGTCAGTGACTACAACGAACTATGCAAAATCACTTCGATTTAGTTTATGATAAATTTAGTTCAAATTAATCCAAATTACTAAATTGAACTCCTACTCAAAAATGACATTCCTCTAGTCATTTTGTTGGGTCCGCAGCATAGAAAACAAAAAATTTCCTACGATGAGAACTATACGCCAAGATCTATCTACTAGATACAGAGCAACGGGTGGACATACATCCATGGAGAACTTACCCTCGAAGACAACGAGTTTTGTTAACGAGTAGGAACTCGTGGTTGATGTAGTCGTACGCTTGCCGATCTCAAGATCGTGTGGAAGTCCGAGCACCGCAAATCAGCAGCGCATCCATCCTCGCACACACGTTCAAGCCACCGGACAACCTCCACCTCCTCGCTCCAGCGAATTAGCGGAAGCAGCAACTCCTTCCAGACGCAAGGCCACCGGGAACATGTATCTCGCTAATCCGAGACCATGGGGGAATATCTAGAGGGGGAGAGAGATCCTTCACGAGGAGGTGTGGTTTGTGAGAGGGGAGAGGGGGGCTTTATATAGGAGGGAGGGAGACCCCTCCCCTCCCATAGCCGGCGCATGAGGGGGGAGGACTCCTCCCCTCCTTCATTCATGTGGTGAACCTCCACTCACATAAACATGGCCTCCACCCAAAATCCCACTCACATGTATTTAATTTCCACCAAATTAAATGCAACTCTCAATTAATGAAACTCTTTTATTTGTTTTATTCAGAATTTTGTTAATTACTTTAATTAACAAACATTCACGTAAAACCCTTGCAACATTTCAATATCACATGCAGAACCACTTTCTGCAATTTCACCTGAAACAATTCCTGTGTCTATCGAAACATTTCCTGCGCTTTGCAAACCTTTTGTCTGGAACATATGTGCTCCTAAATGGTGTCCGGTAACCCTTAAGTGTGTCACCCTACGGTTCGCGAATAATACAGACATGATTCAGACTCCTCTCAGATCAATAATCAGAAGCGGGACCTGGAGATCCATACTGACTCCTGCATATTCAACGATGACTTCTGTGATCGTGAGAACCTTTAACGTCAGCAATTTAATCCCTTTGTCTCATGATATAATACATGTCCGAGATTCGATCATCGGTATCCAAATACCTAGTTTGATCTCGTTACTGACATGCACTCTTTTCTCGTTCCCGTGATATAACATTCTAGTGATCACATCACTTGCTTGCAAGCTATCTTAATGTGATATCACCGAGAGGGCCCAGAGTATATCTATCCGTCATCAGGATTGACAAATTCCACTCTTGATCCATGAGCCTCAACATAACACCTTCATAGCACTGAACCCACCTTTATGGTCACCCTGTTACGGTGTGACGTTTGATGTTATCAAGATACTCTTCCGGTGTTAGCAATTAACATGATCTCATGGTCTAAGGACTAAGACTACTTTGTATAATGTTATAGCAATACAAACATGATGACTTGATCGTAATGCTATACTTCGGATGAATGTTCATCACATCATTTCACAAATGATGTGACCTTGTTATTAACAACATCCAATGTCCATGATCAGGAAACCTTGATCATCTTGTTAATCAACAAGCTAGTCTATAAGAGAGGCATAACTAGGAACCTTTTTTGTTTATTAAACACACATGTATTGATGTTTCCTATCAATACAATTATAGCATGCAAAATAAACATCTATCATATACAAGGAATACATAATAACACCTTTATTATTGACTCTCAGGGCATATTTCCTTCAGTCTCCCACTTGCACTAGAGACAATAATCTAGTTTACATAGTGATAAATCTAACACCCATGGAGTTCTGGTGTTGATCATGTTTTGCCCTAGGGAGTACTTTAGTCAACGGATCTGCTACATATGGCGCCCCGCCAAAACCACTGCTAGAAAATCGCGTTGTTTTTGTGCATTGCATCGTCATGACCGCATGCTCATGTCATCATGCCACCTTGCATTTGAGCATCGTCATGTCATCTTGCATTTGTTTGCATAAAACTATTTTCGAAAAGTCTATTTTTGTTTTCTAAACGCCCTGTTGTTATTTCAAATCAAAACCCGAGCCTCCGGAATATTTTGTTTTGTCTGTCAACGGTTTTTAAAAGCCCCGTTTTAAACAATAGAACTTTTAAATTATTTTTAGGAGGAAGCCAGCCAGGCCCGAAAGCCTGACCGGCCACCTCCAAGCCCTAAACTAAAACCTAGTCTAATCCTAAATCTACCCCACCCTAATCTACCCAGCCCCCTCCACATCACCACAGCCACTCACGGCTCGCCACATCCCCCTGGCCCAAAATTCCACCCAATCAGCAGCCGCCACCTCACCCCACCAGCCCCCCAGCAGCCCCACGAGCGGACACACACGCCACCATTTTTTTCCCCGCATGCGCGTGGCCCCGCCGCCACCTGGGCGCCCGCCCCCGCGCGACCCCCCACCTGGCCCCTTTTCCCAGGCCACCCCGCGCCAGCTCCCACCGCCCGCGCCTCACGCCCCACCACATGCCCGACCCGACCACCACCTCGGGGTCTTCCCCCTGGCCCCACCTGCCGCCCCAGGGCCACCAACCCGTGCCGCCTGCCCTCTTTCTCCCCCTACGCGATAGACACGCACGCCACCACCACCGCGACTCCTTCCCCGCTCCCATCCGCGTCGCCGCCTCCCCGCCGGCGTGCCGCCCCCGCCTCTCACCTTCCTCATGAGAACGACTCCCGCCACCACCGTCTTCTCCGCCATCGACCGCCACCACGGGGTCCCCGCCTCGGCCGCTTCTCCAAACAGCCCTGGAGCTCCGCCGCCCTCGCCCGCGTCCGCCTCTCCCCCCGCGCCGCACCCGTCCTCCTCGCTGCCGCGGCCCCCTTCTCCTCTGGAGCCGACGTCGCCACCGACCGTTACCTCTCCGCCCCTGCACGCCCCGGTCGCCCCTCGCCATCCCCGCCGCGGTCGTCTCCTCTCCGCTTCCCTAGGCGCGACCTCGCCGAGCCGCCCTGCCGCCGTGGTTGGCCTCGCCGTCCCCACCCCGTCCGCCATCGCCGGGGCCCCGCCTTCCTTCTTCCCCGACCGCGCCGTCGACCGATCCCCTCTCTCCCGCGACGCCTAGCTCCACTTTGCCCAGCCGCCGCCAGCAACGGCCGCGCCCGCCCTGGCCCTGCGTCCCCGGAGCTCCTCCGGCCCGGCCTCGCCGCCGTCCGCGTCGTCCCCGACCGCCAGCGCCTCGCCGCGCCTCCTCCTCCCTGTTTCTGTCCGCCGCACTGCCGGTCCTCGTCCTGCCTTCCCAGGTTCCTGAAGCTGCACCGCTGGCAGCCGGCCATCCTCGACGCCAGTGCCTCAAGCGCGCCCTCGACTGGCGGTCACAAGGGCACTCCTCTACCTGTGTGATGTTGTGCCGGTCTGTTGTTACCGTGGTGACACTGAACATGTTTCCAGTATGTTGTTGGCCAAGCCTCTAGTCACGGTTTTCCCTTTGCTCGATTTAACTCAAACATCTCTCTGTGTGTGCTAACTCGGCCACGGACGTGACCACAATCTCTTTGACCGACATTGTAGATCTCTGGAGGGAAGTCTGAGACTCAAGGTCTTCGACGTAGTTGTCTTATCTGTCAAGTTCGACCCTGACCCGGTGCCACTCGAAGACCATCGTTTGAAGATGAACCCGAGGGATTCCGAGAAGACTGGCAAGGACTACCTCATGGAACCGGAACCTTTCAGAACGACAAGTTCACCGACACGAACCCGAAGATCGATTCGGAACGCCAAGGTCTTCTTCATGGATACGGATTCAAAGACCTCGATCCCTGAGTCCGAAGATCGAGACCGAAACTAGGCACGCCAAGCTCTCCTTCGCGGATCCGAAGACCGATCCCGCCGGAACCGAACCCCACCGACCCCCGGTGAACACCAAGTTCGCCGAACCCTAATGTGATCCCCTAACCAAGACCCCTATTTTTATAAATAAATACCATCTATATGAATTGTTGCATATCAGTTGAACCTGCATGCACACATATTTTGTGGGTCCGGGTTGTATTGTCGATTCATCTACTAATTAAATATGGAGTCCATCTGCGGGATATCTTGGTCTTATTCCGGACTCCATTTAAATTGGTGTAGCGAACCGATGTCATGTTCTGTCTTGTTAAGACCACATTTAAATTGCGGGGTAGATAAATAACTTGAACCATATAATTAATTGTCGGGACCCCGGTTTCGCTTAATTTTGACTAGTTGCACCGCATCTGTGCCATGCCATGCACCATATCATAATCATGCCGGATCTTCTGCCGTCGTATTAAATATTGCATCCGGTGTTTCTTCTAGTGTTTGCTTCTTCGTGGATTAGGCTGATGAGTTGATGCGAGTATCGACAAGTTCTCCGGATATGATCCTTCGGCAGTGTTTTCCCAGGCGAGCATCTCTTCCCCTTCTACCTATTTTGCTCTTATAGTCTTTATTTCCTCCTATTGATCTATTGCTATCCGTGTCGTGATGCTTTAGTTTCCGTACACCAGTTATACCCCGTGCAGCCTCTATATAGCGTTGGACACCTCCTATTACCTGTGTTTGGTAGATAGCTGGCCTTGCGAGTCGCAGACGCTTGCTCAGGTGTGATCTTGTGTTGCCGAGTACCACCGTTGTTGGAATGCTGGCAGATGTTTATTGGTGGAGATGTTTATGGTGGAGATGATCATCACTTTAAATACAACTATTAAAATGCTAGATATAACTAATGAAGAGGCATCGGTGGGCAATAGATGTTATTTGGTTCTTCCACGCTCACTTGTGTTCCGTAGGACCCCGAGTACTTGATACCTGTTCCTTGATTTTTCGCACTATCCACATCCGGGAGGCCTTATGGACCCCCCTGAGCCAGAGCTTGATTCATTTCTATTTCTTGGGGCCAAAAACTAGTTTGGGGTTTTATTACTATCCTGTACTTATGCCATGTTACTGCTTTATTTACGATTGTGCGTGGAGCACCTGTACTGTTTAGGATCGTGACACGTTTTCGCTGTATCGACAAGCCCAGTCACACTTTCGGGTTCCCAGTCGTTTATAGCCGTCCACACAAACCCTGGGTCCGTTCCGGAGCCGGCCAACTTCGTTGCGGGTAGCTTAGTGGGGTGGCCCCCTGAAATATTTCTGAATCCTGTGATCGCTTTGTCGTGAATGCCTCGTTGGGTTTTGAGTTGGTTTTTCCGAGGTTGATCGAGTGTGTGTTGCTATTTGTGCACCCCTGCAGGGTAAAACTTTCTGAAAGCCGTGTCCGCGGTTATGGACGACTTGGAGCACAGTATCTCGATCATAGACAAGCATAACTAAAGTAGTGCTATAAATTTGACTTAATATGTGACTAGTAATCAGCTCAAGTATAACGGAATGGATATTAAAACTGCCAACAACTGGTGGATCTTGGTCGTATCGTGTTCTGATATACCTGCCTAGTAAGTAATACAACTCCAATGGAATGTGATAAAAGTGTCAACAACTGTTGGGTTTGGAATTCCTCAGGACAATTATATCTGACTAGTAACTGTTCCAACTACAATGAGATGTTAACTGAAACTTCCCACTACTTATGCTCTCAGGATGACTCATGATATCTATATCTGAATAGTAAGTGCTGCAACTAAAACGGAACGAGTAAAATTGCCAACCGTGTGAGTTCCTCGGTATGACTTCCTCGTTTGTTCTCGAGGGGGACACACCAGCATGGGTTTGTTTGGTGTTAGCTTCAGGTTGGATCCGAATAGGTATTTCTTATCCCTCTCTGATAACCGCCAGTTGTATCGAGTCTCTATAGGTTGTTTAGTGCCGTTGCGCTGCCACTACGCTGCCGCTTCAGCCCACCATACCTATGTAGGCGAGAGCCGCCGAATTCTAGCCTCGCCGTGTACTGGCCTCAGTATTGACGCTCCTCTTTTTCCTTTGCCCTCTGTCGGCATCCCTTTTGTTTTAGCATGTTTGAGATCGACGTCGTTAGCAGGCTTACCCTTCTGGCTTGGCCTGGGCAGGGTTATGGACGCCATTGGTTATTCTTCAGGGCTCTTAGCCCCATTTGCATCTTGTCCGTAGTCGGACGCCCTATCGATTTCAAGGTGATTTGGATCTTTGTATTGTATACCTATATTCTTGACTCGTGGAGTCGTGTTGTATATATATATCTGTTCTGTGGGTCCCATCGAGGACTGATGTGTAATGGTATTACTTCGTTTTCCACCCGCACGAAAGTGCCTGGTGGGCGTCCTCGAATCGTTTCTATGCGGGTTTGGCGGAAAGGGCTAAAACTTGCATAGGGCCGATTTGAGGGTGTTACAGAGTGGTATCAGAGCTCAGCAGTTGCGATACCCCACTGGTCCATCCTGTAGGATAACCTAGCTAACGGACGATCTAGAGTGTCAAAACTATTTTTGCAAAATCGGTTGGATAGATCTGGTTAGGTCTGATTTTACTCCTTACCCCTCTGCTGTTCTCCTCTTACCTCTACGTGTTTTGGATCTGCTCTCTTACCTTCTTCTAGTCTAGGATTTCTCGTGGTTGGGTTCCCGTCGTACCTTCAGGTTTTCGCTTCCTCCTTTGGTAGCGGTGTTTATACATCCTGTCTTCATGCTATCTGAGTGATCCTTTATCTGTGGTACCATTCTTTGTTCCTTGTTTGTGCCTTTCGGTGTTTTCCGACGCGACGACATCGTCTACGCCAGATCCGATGCAGAGTCTGCATCACTACTTTGTTTCCGACCCTCGTTTGTCGAGATCTTTAGTCTAATTCCGAGAGTTGGTTGCATAATTCGCTTATTCGTGTGCAGAGTAATGGTTTGGGTGCGCGATGGACTGATCACCATCCGACTACTCTTATCATTCGCTCTCGTACCTTGAATCGGTGGATCCAACAATTTTACTCCGTCCACGGAAGCTAGAGGTGGCTTTATTCGTTGATACCTCTGCCTTCGCCTTTTGTTTCCGGAGTGTTCTCTTGACGATCACGGACAACGACTTCTTGTTAGTGGTGTCGCGAGGATTTACACGAAGCGAGAAGATTCAGATCGCCGACCTTCTTTCCGGTACCATGAGGCGGATCTCGAGGGCGAGATCCATTGTTAGTGGTGTCGAATTGTGGCGCCCTGCCAAAACCACTGCTAGAAAATCGCGTTGTTTTTGTGCATTGCATCGTCATGACCGCATGCTCATGTCATCATGCCACCTTGCATTTGAGCATCGTCATGTCATCTTGCATTTGTTTGCATAAAACTATTTTCGAAAAGTCTGTTTTTGTTTTCTAAACGCCCCGTTATTATTTCAAATCAAAACCCGGGCCTCCGGAATATTTTGTTTTGTCTGTCAACGGTTTTCAAAAGCCCCATTTTAAACAATAGAACTTTTAAATTATTTTTAGGAGGCAGACAGCCAGGCCCGAAAGCCTGACCGGCCACCTCCAAGCCCTAAACTAAAACCTAGTCTAATCCTAAATCTACCCCACCCTAATCTACCCAGCCCCCTCCACATCACCACAGCCACTCACGGCTCGCCACATCCCCCTGGCCCAAAATTCCACCCAATCAGCAGCCACCACCTCACCCCACCAGCCCCCCAGCAGCCCCACGAGCGGACACACGCGCCGCCATTTTTTTCCCGCTCGCGCGTGGCCCCACCGCCACCTGGGCGCCCGACCCCGCGCGACCCCCCCACCTGGCCCCTTTTCCCAGGCCACCACGCGCCAGCTCCCACCGCCCGAGCCTCACGCCCCACCACATGCCCGACCCGACCACCACCTCGGGGTCTTCCCCCTGGCCCCACCTGCCGCCCCAGGGCCACCAACCCGTGCCGCCTGCCCTCTTTCTCCCCCTGCGCGACGGACACGCACGCCACCACCACCGCGACTCCTTCCCCGCTCCCATCCGCGTCGCCGCCTCCCCTCCGGCGTGCCGCCCCCGCCTCTCACCTTCCTCACGAGAACGACTCCCGCCGCCACCGTCTTCTCCGCCATCGACCGCCACCACGGGGTCCCCGCCTCGGCCGCTTCTCCGACCAGCCGAGAGCTCCGCCGCCCTCGGCCGCGTCCGCCTCTCCCCCCGCGCCGCACCCGTCCTCCTCGCCGCCGCGACCCCCTTCTCCTCTGGAGCCGACGTCGCTGCCGACCGCGACCTCTTCGCCCCTGCACGCCCCGGTCGCCGCTCGCCGTCCCCGCCGCGGTCGTCTCCTCTCCGTCGCCCCAGGTGCGACCTCGCCGAGCCGCCCTGCCGCCGTGGTTGGCCTCGCCATCCCCACCCCATCCGCCACCGCCGGGGCCCCGCCTTCCTTCTTCCCCGACCGCGCCGTCGACCGACCCCCTCTCTCCCGCGACGCCCAGCTCCACTTCGCCCAGCCGCCGCCAGCAACGGCCGCGCCCGCCCTGGCCCTGCGTCCCCGGAGCTCCTCCGGCCTGGCCTCGCCGCCGTCCGCGTCGTCCCCGACCGCCAGCGCCTCGCCGTGCCTCCTCCTCCCTGTTTCCGGCCGCCGCACTGTCGGTCCTCGTTTTGCCTTCCCAGGTTCCTGAAGCCGCGCCGCTGGCAGCCGTCCATCCTCGACGCCAGTGCCTCAAGCGCGCCCTCGACTGGCGGTCACAAGGGCACTCCTCTGCCTGTGTGATGTTGTGCCGGTCTGTTGTTACCGTGGTGACACTGAACATGTTTCCAGTATGTTGTTGGCCAAGCCTCTAGTCACGGTTTTCCCTTTGCTCGATTTAACTCCAACATTTGTGTGTGTGTGTTAACTCGGCCACGGACGTGACCACAATCTCTTTTACCGACATTACAGATCTCCGGAGGGAAGTCTGAGACTCAAGGTCTTCGACGTAGTTGTCTTATCTGTCAATTTCGACCCTGACCCGGTGCCACTCGAAGACCATCGTTTGAAGATGAACTCGAGGGATTCCGAGAAGACTGGCAAGGACTACCTCATGGAACCGGAACCTTTCAGAACGACAAGTTCATCGACACGAACCCGAAGATCGATTCGGAACGCCAAGGTCTTCTTCATGGATACGGATTCAAAGACCTCGATCCCTGAGTCCGAAGATCGAGACCGAAACTAGGCACGCCAAGCTCTCCTTCGCGGATCCGAAGACCGATCCCGCCGGAACCGAACCCCACCGACCCCCGGTGAACACCAAGTTCGCCGAACCCTAATGTGATCCCCTAACCAAGACCCCTATTTTTATAAATAAATACCATCTATATGAATTGTTGCATATCAATTGAACCTGCATGCACACATATTTTGTGGGTCCGGGTTGTATTGTCGATTCATCTACTAATTAAATATGGAGTCCATCTGCGGGATATCTTGGTCTTATTCCGGACTCCATTTAAATTGGTGTAGCGAACCGATGTCATGTTCTGTCTTGTTAAGACCACATTTAAATTGCGGGGTAGATAAATAACTTGAACCATATAATTAATTGTCGGGACCCCGGTTTCGCTTAATTTTGACTAGTTGCACCGCATCTGTGCCATGCCATGCACCATATCATAATCATGCCGGATCTTCTGCCGTCGTATTAAATATTGCATCCGGTGTTTCTTCTAGTGTTTGCTTCTTCGCGGATTAGGCTGATGAGTTGATGCGAGTATCGACAAGTTCTCCGGATATGATCCTTCGGCAGTGTTTTCCCAGGCGAGCATCTCTTCCCCTTCTACCTATTTTGCTCTTATAGTCTTTATTTCCTCCTATTGATCTATTGCTATCCGTGTCGTGATGCTTTAGTTTCCGTACACCAGTTATACCCCGTGCAGCCTCTATATAGCGTTGGACACCTCCTATTACCTGTGTTTGGTAGATAGCTGGCCTTGCGAGTCGCAGACGCTTGCTCAGGTGTGATCTTGTGTTGCCGAGTACCACCGTTGTTGGAATGCTGGCAGATGTTTATTGGTGGAGATGTTTATGGTGGAGATGATCATCACTTTAAATACAACTATTAAAATGCTAGATATAACTAATGAAGAGGCATCGGTGGGCAACAGATGTTATTTGGTTCTTCCACGCTCACTTGTGTCCCGCAGGACCCCGAGTACTTGATACCTGTTCCTTGATTTTTCGCACTATCCACATCCGGGAGCCTTATGGACCCCCCTGAGCCAGAGCTTGATTCATTTCTATTTCTTGGGGCCACAAACTAGTTTGGGGTTTTATTACTATCCTGTACTTATGCCATGTTACTGCTTTATTTATGATTGTGCGTGGAGCACCTGTACTGTTTAGGATCGTGACACGTTTTCGCTGTATCGACAAGCCCAGTCACACTTTCGGGTTCCCAGTCGTTTACAGCCGTCCACACAAACCCTGGGTCCGTTCTGGAGCTGGCCAACTTCATTGCGGGTAGCTTAGTGGGGTGGCCCCCTGAAATATTTCTGAATCCTGTGATCGCTTTGTCGTGAATGCCTCGTTGGGTTTTGAGTTGGTTTTTCCAAGGTTGATCGAGTGTGTGTTGCTATTTGTGCACCCCTGCAGGGTAAAACTTTCTGAAAGCCGTGTCCGCGGTTATGGATGACTTGGAGCACAGTATCTCGATCATAGACAAGCATAACTAAAGTAGTGCTATAAATTTGACTTAATATGTGACTAGTAATCAGCTCAAGTATAACGGAATGGATATTAAAACTGCCAACAACTGGTGGATCTTGGTCGTATCGTGTTCTGATATACCTGCCTAGTAAGTAATACAACTCCAATGGAATGTGATAAAAGTGTCAACAACTGTTGGGTTTGGAATTCCTCAGGACAATTATATCTGGCTAGTAACTGTTCCAACTACAACGAGATGTTAACTGAAACTGCCCACTACTTATGCTCTCAGGATGACTCATGATATCTATATCTGAATAGTAAGTGCTGCAACTAAAACGGAACGAGTAAAATTGCCAACCGTGTGAGTTCCTCGGTCTGACTTCCTCGTTTGGTCTCGAGGGGGAAATACCAGGATGGGTTTTTTTGGTGTTAGCTTCAGGTTGGATCCGAATAGGTCTTTCTTATCCCTCTCTGATAACCGCCAGTTGTATCAAGTCTCTATAGGTTGTTTAGTGCCGCTGCACTGCCGCTTCAGCCCACCATACCTATGTAGGCGAGAGCCGCCGAATTCTAGCCTCGCCATGTACTGGCCTCAGTACTGACGCTCCTCTTTTTCTTTTGCCCTCTGTCGGCATCCCTTTTGTTTTAGCAGGTTTGAGATCGACGTCGTTAGCAGGCTTACCCTTCTGGCTTGGCCTAGGCAGGGTTATGGACACCATAGTTATTCTTCAGGGCTCTTAGCCCCATTTGTATCTTGTCCGTAGTCGGTCGCCCTATCGATTTGAAGGTGATTTGGATCTTTGTATTGTATACCTGTATTCTTGACTCGTGGAGTCGTGTTGTATATATATCTGTTCTGTGGGTCCCATCGAGGACTGTTGTGTAATGGTATTACTTCGTTTTCCACCCGCACGAAAGTGTCTGGTGGGCGTCCTCGAATCGTTTTTATGCGGGTTTAGCGGAAAGGGCTAAAACTTGCATAGGGCCGATTTGAGGGTGTTACACTACATTCAGGTCCATGTGCACTTTACAAATCTTTATATCTCCATCGTTGACATGCTCGCAGATGGAGTGAAACCGGCGCTTAATATGCTTGGAATTCTTGTGATACCTTGGTTCCTTGGCATTGGCTATGGCTCCATTGTTGTCACAATAGATCACCATTGGGTCCAACGCACTAGGAACCACACCCAGTTTCGTTATGAACACCTTCATCCAAACCGCTTCCTGCGCCGCTTCTGAAGCAGCAACATATTCCGCCTCCATCGTTGATCGAGCCACCACAGGTTGTTTGGAGCTCCTCCAAATAACTGCTGCTCCGTTCAAGAGAAATACGTATCCGGATTTAGAATTAGAGTCATCCGGATCAGTGTCAAAGCTCGCATCGACATAACACTTAGCGACTAGCTCTTCTTAACCTCCGTATACAAGAAACATATCCTTAGTTCTTCTCAAGTACTTAAGGATATTCTTGACCGCTATCCAGTGTTCTGAACCTGCATCAGATTGGTACCTACTAGTCAAACTAATAGCATGTGCCACATCCGGTCTTGTACATAGCATGGCATACATTATAGAGCCTATGGCTGAGGCATAGGGGATCTTATCCATTATCTCTCTTTCTTCTGCCGTAGCCGGACTTTGAGTCTTACTCAATGTCTTGCCTTGCAACATAGGTAAGTACCCCTTCTTACTTCCATCCATATTAAACTTCTTTAATATCTTATCAAGGTATGTACTCTGCGATAGCCCAATTAGGCGTCTTGATCTATGTCTATAGATTTTAGTGCCTAATATATATGAAGCTTCACCAAGGTCCTTCATCAAAAATTTGCTGTTTAGATAACTTTTAACACTGTTTAAAAGATCTATATCATTTCCAATCAATAATATGTCATCCACATATAATATCAGAAATGCCACATTGCTCCCACTCACTTTCTTGTAAATACAAGCCTCTCCATAAGTTTGGACAAATCCAAACTCTTTGATCACCTCATCAAAGCGGAGATTCCAACTCCGGGATGCTTGCTTCAGTCCATAGATGGATCGCTGAAGTTTGAAAACCTTATCAGCATCCTTAGGATCGAAAAAACCCTTAGGTTGTATCATATACAACTCTTCTTCAATATTACCATTGAGGAACGCAGTTTTGACATCCATCTGCCATATTTCATAATCGAAATATGCAGCAATTGCTAACATAATCCTAACTGACTTAAGCATCGCTACGGGAGAGAATGTCTCATCGTAGTCAACTCCTTGAATTTGTCGAAACCCCTTTGCGACAAGTCGAGCCTTATAGATGGTTACATTACCATCAGCATCAGTTTTTCTTTTGAAAATCCATTTATTCTCAACGGCCTTTCGATAGTGAGGTAATCCACCAAGGTCCAAACCTGGTTTTCGTACATGGATTCCATCTCAGATTTCATGGCTTCTAGCCATTTGTTGGAATCAGGGCTCATCATCGCTTCTTCATATGTCGCAGGGTCATCTATTTCATCAATCATGAAATTCATAACAGGATTGCCGTACAGTTCAGGAGCTGCACGTGTCCTGCTTGACCTGCGAGGTTCGGTAGTGTCCTCTTTCGGAGTTTCATGATCAATATCATTAGCTCTCTCTTCATTAGGTGAAGTCAACTCCGAAACAACTTCCGGTGATGCGCTACTCGCCATTTCATGAAGAGAAGGTTCAATAACCTCTTCGATTTCTACCTTCCGACTACTCACACCTTTCGCGAGAAACTCCTTCTCAAGAAAGGATCCATTCTTGGCAACAAAGACCTTGCCCTCGGATCTGTGATAGAAGGTATACCCAATCGTTTCCTTAGGGTATCCTATGAAGACGCATTTTTCCGCTTTGGGTTCGAGTTTATCCGGTTGAAGTTTCTTCACATAAACATCGCATCCCCAAACTTTAAGAAATGACAGCTTAGGTTTGTTTCCAAACCATAATTCATACGGTGTCTTTTCAACGGATTTAGATGGTGCCCTATTTAAAGTGAATGCAGCGATTTCCAGTGCATAACCCCAAAAATATAGTGGCAAGTCACTCAGAGACATCATAGATCGAACCATATCCAATAAAGTACGATTACGACGTTCTGACACACCATTACGTTGTGGTGTTCCGGCAGGCGTGAGTTGTGAAACTATTCCACAGTCTTTCATATGTGTGCTAAACTCGTAATTAAGATACTCTCCTCCACGGTCGGACCGCAGAAATTTGATCTTTCTATTACGATGATTTTCCACTTCATTCTGAAATTCTTTGAACTTTTCAAAGGTTTTAGACTTATGTTTCATCAAATAGATATACCCGTATCTTCTCAAATCATCAGTGAAAGTAACAAAATAACGATATCCACCTCGCACCGACACACTCATTGGTCCACACACATCAGTATATATGATTTCCAATAAATCTGTCGCCCGTTCCATTGAACCGGAAAACGGCGTTCTAGTCATCTTGCCCGTAAGGCATGGCTCACATGTATCAAATGATTCAAAATCAAGTGATTCCAAAAGTCCATCAGAATGGAGTTTCTTCATGCGTTTAACGCCAATATGACCTAGACGGCAGTGCCACATATATGCAGATATATCATTATCAAGTTTAATCCTTTTAGCATCAACATTATGAATATGCGTAATACTACTATCGAGATCCAACAGAAATAAACCATTCAACACAGGTGCATGACCATAAAAGATATTATTCATATAAATCGAACAACCATTGTTTTCAGACTTAAACGAATAACCACTTTGCATCAAACACGATCCGGATACAATGTTCATGCTCAGTGCAGGCACCAAATAACAATTATTCAGGTTTATAACCAATCCCGACGGCATATGGAGTGGCAGCGTTCCGACGACGATCACATCAACTCTTGATCCATTGCCGACCCGCATCGTGACCTCATCCCTTGCAAGTTGTCGCTTGTTCCGCAGCCCCTGAACCGAGTTACATATATCAGCAACCGATCCCGTATCAAATACCCAGGTGCTACTGCAAGTACTAGTCAAGTACACATCAATAACATGTATATCACATATACCTTTGTTTGCCTTACCGGCCTTCTTGTCCGCCAAATACTTGGGGCAGTTGCGCTTCCAATGGCCAGTCCCCTTGCAATAGTAGCACTCGGTGTCCGACTTAGGGCCAGCTCGGGGTTTCTTTTCAGGCCCGGCAACAGATTTTACGCCCTTCTTTCCCTTCTGCTTCCCTTTCTTGTCCTTCTTGAAACCGGTGGTCTTATTGATCATCAACACTTGATGTTCTTTCCTAATTTCCACATCTACAGTCTTAAGCATTGACAGAAGCTCGGGAAGAGACTTCTTCATGCCCTGCATATTATAGTTCATCACGAACCTCTTGTAGCTAGGTGGCAGAGATTGGAGAACACGATGTATGCCTAAGTCAATGGGAATCGTTATTCCCAAGGACACAAGCTTATCGGCGTACCGAGACATTTTGAGTACGTGCTCACTAACGGAGCTGTTCTCTTCCATCATGCAGCTAAAGAACTTTTCAGAAGCATTATAACTCTCTACGGCAGCATGGGTGTCAAAAATCATTTTCAATTCTCCCATGGTATCAAAGACATTGCCATTTTCGAAACGTTTTCGAAGTTCTGGCTCTAGCCCATACAGTATGCCGCAATGAACTAAGTTGTGGTCCTCCTGACGAGTTATATAGACATTCTTTTCCTCATCAGGGGCATCAGGAGCTGGTGGGGGGCCTAGCGGCGCCTCTAGCACATATTGCTTTTGTGCAGCAGTGAGGAGAGTCCTCAAATTCATAGCCCAGTTGGTGAAGTTGCTACCATTTGCAGCAAGCTTCTCTTTCTCCATGAACACATTGATATTAAAAGCAAGTGGTGCCATCTACAACAGAATTTGTAAAATATATTTAGACTAAGTTTATGATAGATTGAGTTCAACTAATCCAAATTACTAATGAACCCCCACTCAAAAACGACATCCCTCGTGTCCTTTTGGTGATTACATGAACCAAATCCACTACACCAAGTCCGATCATCACGTGAGTCGGTGTAGCTTCAAAGGCGACCATCTATATGGGCATCATATCAACTATATGACTCATGCTAAACCTTTCGGTCCGTGTTCCGAGGCCATGTCTGTACATGCTAGGCTCGTCAAGTAAGAACCTTAGTATTCGCGTGTGTAAAACTGTCTTACACCCGTTGTATGAAAGCGTAGAGTTGAGAACACCCGATCATCACGTGATGCCTCAAAACACGATCCACAAAACGGTGCATACTTAAGGAAGAACACATTTTATCTTAATATCGAAATGAGGGATCATCTTATAATGCTACCAAAAGCGCCAAACTAGCAATATAAGATGCTAACATCTAATGTGTGAAGTGAGGTGATATGGTCCATGCATTTGATCTCTATCATTTGCATCGTGGTATGATTTCTATCATTCCTTTGTGTGTAAGGCCAAGGTCTATGGAACTTACACGTTAAGTGAGTTGTAAGAGTATCTATCATACATCTACTTACAACAATACCATATCAAGACACTAGCCCAGCAACGATCTAAACTAGACGCCTCTAATTTATCAATTGCAAGTTTTACGTGGCTTAGGGCTTTCGGAGATATAACCGGTCTTACCTACGAACATGAACCACAACGAGGATAACCACGTTATTAGCAACTCGTTGTAAATCAGATATTGACTATAGTAGGCGAGACAGACACCCGCTAGCCACTTATGCAAAACTAGTTGCATGTCAGTCGTGGAACCTGTCTCATGTACGATGACATGTAAGGTTGGTCTGGGCCGCTTCATCCCACTATGCCACCAATATCCAAAGTACATAGAAGATGCAATAACATGATCATCATCGCCCACATATAAACATATGTGTACTACCCGTGCAAAGCACCTACGTATAGATCAGGCTCTGATACCACTGTTGGGTCCGCAGCATAGAAAACAAAAAATTTCCTACGATGAGAACTATACGCCAAGATCTATCTACTAGATACAGAGCAACGGGTGGACATACATCCATGGAGAACTTACCCTCGAAGACGACGAGTTTTGTTAACGAGTAGGAACTCGTGGTTGATGTAGTCGTACGCTTGCCAATCTCAAGATCGTGTGGAAGTCCGAGCGCCGCAAATCAGCAGCGCATCCATCCTCGCACACACGTTCAAGCCACCGGACAACCTCCACCTCCTCGCTCCAGCAAATCAGCAGAAGCAGCAACTCCTTCCAGACGCAAGGCCACCGGGAACATGTATCTTGCTAATCCGAGACCATGGGGGAATATCTAGAGGGGGAGAGAGATCCTTCACGGGGAGGTGTGGTTTGTGAGAGGGAGAGGGGGGCTTTATATAGGAGGGAGGGAGACCCCTCCCCTGCCATAGCCGGCGCATGAGGGGGGGGACTCCTCCCCTCCTTCATTCATGTGGTGAACCTCCACTCACATAAACATGGCCTCCACCCAAAATCCCACTCAGATGTATTTAATTTCCACCAAATTAAATGCAACTCTCAATTAATAAAACTCTTTTATTTATTTTATTCAGAATTTTGTTAATTACTTTAATTAACAAACATTCACATAAAACCCCTTGCAACATTTCAATATCACATGCAGAACCACTTTCTGCAATTTCACCCGAAACAATTCCGGTTTCTATCGAAACAATTCCTGTGTCTATCGAAACATTTCCTGCGCTTTGCAAACCTTTTGTCTGGAACATATGTGCTCCTAAATGGTGTCCGGTAACCCTTAAGTGTGTCACCCTACGGTTCGCGAATAATACAGACATGATTCAGACTCCTCTCAGATCAATAATCAGAAGCGGGACCTGGAGATCCATACTGACTCCTGCATATTCAACGATGACTTCTGTGATCGTGAGAACCTTTAACGTCAGCAATTTAATCCCTTTGTCTCATGATGTAATACATGTCCGAGATTCGATCATCGGTATCCAAATACCTAGTTTGATCTCGTTACCGACATGTACTCTTTTCTCTTTCCCGTGATATAACATTCTAGTGATCACATCACTTGCTTGCAAGCTATCTTAATGTGATATCACCGAGAGGGCCCAGAGTATATCTATCCGTCATCGGGATTGACAAATTCCACTCTTGATCCATGAGCCTCAACATAACACCTTCATAGCACTGAACCCACCTTTATGGTCACCCTGTTACGGTGTGACGTTTGATGTTATCAAGATACTCTTCCGGTGTTAGCAATTAACATGATCTCATGGTCTAAGGACTAAGACTACTTTGTATAATGTTATAGCAATATAAACATAATGACTTGATCGTAATGCTATACTTCGGATGAATGTTCATCACATCATTTCACAAATGATGTGACCTTGTTATTAACAACATCCAATGTCCATGATCAGGAAACCTTGATCATCTTGTTAATCAACAAGCTAGTCTATAAGAGAGGCATAACTAGGAACCCTTTTTGTTTATTAAACACACATGTATTGATGTTTCCTATCAATACAATTATAGCATGCAAAATAAACATCTATCATATACAAGGAATACATAATAACAACTTTATTATTGCCTCTCTGGGCATATTTCCTTCACATTTTTAGTGATTACACGAATCAAATTCATTACGCCACGAGCGATCATCACGAGTGGTGGCGCAGCTCCAATGGCGAGCATCGTATGGGCATTATATCAACCATATGAATCGTGCTTTACCTTTCGGTTCATGTTCCGAGGCCATGTCTGTACATGCTAGGCTCGCTGAGTAAGAACCTTAGTACTCGCATATGTAAAATTGTCTTAAACCAGTTGTATGCGAACGCAGAGTCTATCACACTCGATCATCACATGGTGCTTTGAAACGACGAACTTTCTTAATGGTGCATACTAAGGAATAACATATTATTATCTTGATATTTGAGTGGGCGGGATCATCTTATAATGCTACCGAGGCAATCAAATACTACCGAGGCGATCAAATCAACGCAAAATAAGATGCACCAAAGGATAAACATCACATGCATATATAATGTGATATGATATGGTCCTTCTCGCATTCGATCTCCATCTTGTGTGTCTTGGTATGATCTCCATCATTCCAACAGTGTTTCACTAAGGTCCATGGCGCCACCATCATGGTTGTTGTCCACTAATCTAATTACATGGATTTCTATTTTCTGACACGCGGGCCATAAAATAAAATAACAACCATATGGCTCCTGCGAGAATATTATATTTCAAATGGGTGGTTGTTATCAGATTGACTAAAGCTTTTGTTTGAAGTGGCAAAACGAATAACTTTTGAAGAAAATACTTATTATATCCACTTAAGTAGTTTGTTGTGTTCTTAGATTACAATTAATGGTTATTTGGATTGCTCTGTTCTTGTAGTTGGTTAACTAATAGACGAAAGTTAACTATAAAATATAACTTGGATTAGAATGTAGTATTTTTATATCAGGGTCGATTTTAAGAACCTCTTCGATATGATCAAAGACAGATTTGTAAAGGTATTGAGTATAACTCTATGAACCTCAGCTTAGCAATCGATGCAAAGTAGATTATAGATTTAAAGCTAATTATGAGATATGATGATCTCATTGTACAATTTGTGGAATTTCTATTAAACTCTAAAGTCATTTTAGGTAAGGTTTGAGATATGAGATCATTCACTATCAATGTAAGTGAATGATGCTAAAGGTTAATTTGAAACTATTAGTTATAATTGATTTAAGAATCTAAAGGAGTATTAATAATTTACACTTAGGTTTTAATATAGACCATAATTATGGTTTTAGGTTTAGTATTTTAGATTTCAAATATTCTTTTTAGAAATACACATTTTATAGAATCATATATAGTTATTTTTATTAAAAAAATAATGCTAAAGAGTTATGCTTATGATAAAACAAGTCTCTTATTTTATTAAATTTTTATAAAGAAGTAAGTATTTTCAAATATTCATTCTAATTGTATTAGGTTAAAGTAGAAACAAGTATTTTTTTCTTCCATGTAGTATTTATAGAGAATCCTAAAAATGATTTTTACTTATTTTTAAGTATTATCTTTATTTTTAGGAAACTCATTGAAGGATTTATTACATTAAAATAATTGTCTTAAGTTTTATTATACTAAGATATATTGTAGTATTTTTCTTACATAAAGTGTTTATTTAGGATCTTAAAAATGATTTTTATTTATTTTTAAGTATTATTCTTTCTTTTAGAAAATTCCATGTAGGAATTATTGCCCTAAAATTAATTAAATTAATTTTATATTAAAAAATACAAGTTAGTATTTTTATTGAATACGTCACATTTTCATGGACATTTATAGATATAATTTGTATTTTTAGGATTTTTTTCTAAGGTCAAAATACCATCAAGGGTATTTTGTAATTTGGAATTTATTAATTCAACTTCTTTTATTAAAACCTAGGCCTGACCCATTGGGCTAACCCAACCCGACCCGACCTAGTGGGTTGGGTCAAATCCCCATGTGCCGCACTGGGCTGCCTCTATCGGCCTAGTACCATGTCTCTCTCTCTTTTTCTCTCTCGCGCATGACTCGGGCTTACCCCCTGTGGTGATGTGGTGCCGTCGCCGCCGTCACGCCCGACTCCGGTCGCTTCTGGCCTCCCCGACTACAGCTGTGGTACTAAACGGTGTGGATGGCGATGCCATGCCTGCCTGTCCAATTTGATTCATCGCTTGCGCTTCCTATCGGCCATGCTGTCACCCCCCTGGAGCTTAGGGTTTCAATCCCCAATGCCGATGTGGTTCCTTAGCGATGATCTAGTGTTGGGCGATGTCGTGGTGCTTACATGGCTGCCTGAGCTCTTGTGGTCGCCGTGTCTGTGGCCTGGCATGGTCGAAGTGCCTTCGGGTGCTCCCCATGTCACTGTGGACGTCGTCGTCGGCTGTTCTGCTTCCTCTTCTAAAACTAACGAGGACCTATAGTGAGTTTGCTTTCTTTTTCCCCTTTTCTCTTTGTGTGATTGCAGTGATGAACTCCAAATTAGGGTTCATCCTTGTTCTAGGGTTCATCCCTTTAATTGTGGACAACAGTGATGGTTGAATTGTTTACTGTGTATTTCTGTGGATGAATTGTGAAGAATCGGATGCCATGTTAGTTTTGGTATTCCTGACAGGGATTTTTGTCAGGTTGAATATTGCCTAAATCCAAACCTACAATTATGTAGATACATATGTAGCTAGATACTCTGGTGATGATCTGAGAGTGACATATGCTTATTGGTTTGTTATTTAAATACTTCTGTATTGAAGCACTATAGTTGACTATCTATATAGAATGTTCTGATGGCTTGCTAGAGATGAATTCCAGTGGTTTACTCTAGAGCTTGGTTCTGATAATATACAGAAACTATATGGACTACTGTTTGTGATAACTTATTGAGATGATCCTTCATGTATCAGATAAAGAATTGTTCCTTTAGATGATGGTACTACTTTTTATATAGATGGACTATGTAAATGATTCTTGTTTAGATAAACAGAAATGATTCCTAAATAATTTTTAGGGGAATGATTTGATATAAAAAGATTCAGAGATGGAATTCTCTAGATATGGATCACTGCGATAAGATGAATCTTTGTGACACCTTCTAAGGAATGGTACACAAGATCGTAGTCTTGCACAACTATTTCCTGATTTGAGCTTCTAAATGGCTCCTGTGACTAAGACTGCCACTGTGGTGCCTCCATGTTGGAGTGTGCACAGTGGTGGATATTTTTTGCATGATCTGCTGCTATGGTTGTTACTGATGGCTAGATTTATCTCTGGCTAGTGATGCAAAGACTGTGTTGTTATACTAAAGAATATGTGCTATACCTGTTGGTCTGATGATTTCATTATCTGCTTATCATTGATGAGTTTTATAAGTGGTTTCTAGTTCATGGACTAGATAGATGGCTTGAACTTGATGCTTGTGAACCAGAGTTGAAGAACAATGATTCCTTTCTTGTGGTTAAAGTATCTTGTTGTACCTAACCTATGCTAGATGATGTGTTTATATGATTCCTAATAAAGTTAGGAAGATGATTCTAATTGCTCCTCCTACATGGAAGCTTGGCTTGATTTAGAAATACTTTTTTGAATCTGGTACTGCTAAGGTGCTACCCATAACTGGGATGTGCCCAGTCGTACCACACATTGAACTTGCTTGAAAGCTAGTTCTAAAACTAGAGAGTACCATCTTGGTCCATGATGCATAGACTAAGACTAAGATGTGGATTTGAATTGATGCTCCTTGTTATATTTAGTTTTCAATGATGCATGTACGCTCACTTGGTGTATATCTGAGATTCTATCATTCAACAGATCATGCCCTTATTGAATGGATAAGAACCATAAACTAAAGGATATTTATAACTCACCAACCAGATGTTGTTGGTGATGTTGCCGTGAGACTTCATGTGCTATTGCTTGGTCTTAGTCGTGTTGCCCTGCTTCTGGAACTGCTCCTCCTCCTTGCTGTCCATCTAAACCACCCCCACCATTAGGTGACCATCATGTATGGTTTCTTGGTGGATTTCCGTGGTTATTTGCTGGTTGATCTTGTGGATATCTAGCAAGATCTGAGATGATTTATTGTGTGTTCTTGAGATAGAGCTATGACTGAGACTGTGAATTGAGTAGCAAAGCTTGCTTTTCTGTGTGCTGGGTTGTGGTTTTAACTCTCCTTCACTCTCTCTACTGTTACATGAAGTTTGGGGAGTAAGCTACTTCACTGTTTGGCTTTACCTATGGATCAGATCAAGTAAAAACTAGATCTTTTGCTGGGTATTACTATTTTACTTCTTACCCTTTTCTAAATTGTTGAAATTTGCCCCTTTTCCTATGAGGTTGCACTGAGGCACAATGTACTGATAAGAACATATATTCTTTTGGTGAAACTTGCCCCTATTCCAATATGCTCGATGATGTGTCTAAACAATGCATCACATTGTTCAACCTGAGAGAAAAATTAATCATAACCAATTCCTTTGTATTTTCTTTTATTTGTTGATTTGTTTTGCAGGTACCAGATTGCTGATAGAAGATCAAGGAAATTAGAGTAGGAATTAGATAGATATTAGTTTAGGTTTTCATTTTATCTCAATTATAATTCCTTTTCCATTTGACTTATGTAAAGAACCATGTAATATAAGTTTATTATTCAATAAAGCTCATTTTCCTTTATTATTCTTGTTGTTGTAATATAATCTCTTATTCATTCATTTGTACTTCAGTTATTGTTGTTGAATGAAGAAAAGAATAAAACATATACTTTATTTGATGAATTCTTCTAATTATATTATATTCAATTCTTTTTCATGAATAATACTTAATATATATTCAAGGATTCATAGTTTATAATTATAAATCTTTTTTGAAAACAATAAAATCTTAAATACTTCAATTTTAAATATTTTCGAAAGTGATTCAAATTTAAATATGAATTTAAATTATTCACCCCAAAATCATTTAAATTCCTAAAGATCATGTCAACATTTATAACAATCACTATGAAGAGATAAATCCTAACTCAAAATAGTGAAGGAAACTCTGATATCTCTAGGATTTTAACTTGCGAAAAATGCACCCCAAATTTTCTTATGCATGAATGCAAATGCAAATGCATAAACTCTCATCTGTAGCCATAAATGCTGGGGCATTACAGAGAGACAGACACCTGCTGAGCCACTTATGCAATACTAGTGGCATGTCAAGCGTGGGATAGGTCTCATGTGCGAGGACATGTAAAGTTAGTCCGAGCCGCTTCATCCCAACATGCCACCATGATCAAATTTACGCAAGTATGAAACAACAAGACTATCAATGCCCACATCTCTATGTGTTCTAACCATACAAAGCATTTGCGCATAGACATAGCTCTAAAACCACTGATGGGGTTCATTGCATAGAAAACAAAAAAAATCCTATGGTTGCAACCACCAAGTTCATATCTAGGACATACATGTAATTTCAGATGGACTCACCCTCGAAGACCATAACATGGGATAACATTCCTACAAACAAACATGGCGGATATAGAGTGTACACGACCGTCCTCAAGGACATGTAGACGATCAGTGCCACAAGAGGGCAACACCTCCGTAATCGGTCACGCGTACGGTGTGCCGACGACTCTCGAACCCTCACTCCAGCCGAGCAACGGAAGTAGTGGATCCTATGAACTCCACCAACACTATGACATGGTGGTGATGGTGGTGGAGAAGATCTTGAGCAGGGATTCGCCTAAGCATCTCGCTCGTGGCAATGGACAAGGCTAGAAGGAGTGGAAGATGCCAACCAAAGGGCATATGAGAGGAAGGGTGAATGGTGTGTGATGAGAGAAGGAGAGGGGGCTTTTTATAGGTGAGGGGGCCAGCCCAAGGGGGAATGGTGCACAACCATGGTGCTGCCCCCACCTCTCCCCTAATTATGTGGGTGGACACTTGAAGGAGATATGCCTTAGAGGCAAATACTAAATAGGTTTTTATTGTCATATCTAATTAGTTTATAATAGTTTCATATTGTGCTATAACTATATCAAGTAGAAACATTGGTACAGGTGTGGTATGAAACAACCAAGTTCCTAGTAGCCTCTATTCATACTAGTTCGTTGGTCATGAGGATGATCTGGGTTTCAAGATCATGGGCATTTATGCTGATTGACAATGGGGTCATATCATTGGAGAATGATGTGATGGACATTCCTCGAAGGATTGCAACACAATCAAGTTATAAAGTTCATTGTTGCAACAGCTATACCTAGACTCCTTTTCCTTACACTGTGAGATCATATTACTCACTGTTTCTCGAGGCTGCTTAGACTGCATCAACCACCATCTGGTAATACGGTGGTCATAAAGGTGTACGTTGGGTATTCCAAAGGAAAAGTAGATGACATGTGACTGCAAGACCACGATTTGTTCACCCACATGACAGGTAAAGATACATACGGCCGGCTTGGTGAGATTACATCTATAAATGTTGCAACATGTGACTCAGTCACGGGGATGTAATATCACGGTAATAAGAAAACAGAATTTGTTGTGAACGAGATTGAACAAGGTATGTGATACCAATGATCGGATCTCATACAAGTTGTATCGAGAAAAAAAAGGAATTGGATGCTACATTTAGCGGTTCAAACGACATTATCATTAGGAATGCATAGGGGTCACATGGATATCCCTGGTCCCTCTGTTGATCATTGATACAGATCATGTCTAGAGCATTCTCGAGCCGTGAGAGAATACACTTAAGGGTACAATGAGAGTGATCATTCGTAAGACGGAATCACAGAGAGAGAAAGAGAAAGCCGGAATCGTTCCGTGGAGAGATCTGAAGTTGTTCGGAGAAAGAATAAAGGAAAAGACCGGAAAAGTGTTTTCGGATAAATGGGAATTTGAATATATATTTATTCTATGTTAATTGTGAAATAATATATTCTAAATAATATTTAAATTAAGATTTATAAAAGCTACTTTCATATTAGGCCAAAACCCCGGAGAGAATTAGCCTAAGAGAAAATCTACAGGAAAAGAAAAGGGAAAAAGAAAACAGCCTAGCCCACGTGGGCGGCGGATAATATCCACCGCACCAGGCAACACACAGCTGGGCTGCGCTCGTGGGCGGGCGGCGGATACTCCGTGCCGCACGGGGGCAGGCGCCAGCCGCTGCCGTGGGCCTGCTCAACCCCGGCCTATGTGGGGCTCGCAGGAGAGCGGACCGGGCATGCCTGCTGGGCCGTCGGGAAGCAGAGTCGGCCCACCCGGGGTCGCCTCACCAGGCCGCCGCAGCGCGAGATAGGCAGGCGCGCGGTGGGCCACGCTAAGGCCCACCCGGCCGCCCCTCCTCCCAGGCTGCTATTCCCTGTGCTGCTGTTTTACCTATTGGGCTGATTAGAATCGGCCCATTCGGCCAGGACGAAAATACCTAGGATTTTTCCTTTACTAATAGTCCCACATGGCTAACCTAATAGGGAGGGCACACCCCCTCCGCCTATATAAAGGGGTGCCCATGACACAATTTGAGAAGTCTTTTAGTTAACTTTCTCCCTCCCTCTCTCTATACCTTGTGACCATGGCCCCAAGTTTGGGATGTGCGAATAAGGCACACCTGCAGTACGCCGTTGCGCTGCAGGGATTCCTAGCTGGATATCAACTTCCGCACTTCTAGCGGGATCGGAGAGCCGGAGGTCTCATCGTGCACTGGATGTGTACGAAGACACGAGGCGCAACACTTGGGGCGCTTGTATGTCGTGAGCAGGAGCTTTTGCACGATGAAGAAGGAGCAAGGGGTGACCTACGAGGAGCTTCGCAACCTTGAGGTCAACTACGAGTATGACTACATCAACCACGTTCCCCTCGGAACATTAACCGCGTACGGTCTACAAGGGTATGTATTCTATACGCATTGGTCGTTACTGCATTACTACATAGATAGATCCTAGGCAGTTTTGGGGTTCCAACATAGGAAATTTTTTGTTTTTTTCTACGGATCCCCTTCAGTGGTATCAGAGCCGACTATGCGTAGGAGTACTGTATGACCAGTACGCACAAGTTTTGTGCGGGCATTGATCCCTTAGTTGTTACCCTCTAACGTGTACTTGTTTATATCGCGGTATTGTTTGATGAAGCGGCCCAGACCGACCTTACACATATTCGTATGCGAGACTGGTTCCACGCTCAACATACGGCTTGTACCGTATAAGTGGCTAGCGGGTGTCTGTCTCTCATTCGATGGTTGATATAGTATTTACAACGGAGGGCCCCGAAAGGGGTGTAGTAGAGACAACTGTTGGATCCATTTTGTGGTTGGAAAGTTCGTAGTTTAGAAACGACTCTATTGCTAAATCTCTAACAACCACGTAACACTTGCAATAGATAAAGTAGAGGCGTCTAACTTTATTTTGCAGGATGGCATGTGATTATGATATGGCATTGGTCATTACAAAGGTAAAGTAGTTTACTTTTCTGTTACTAAGTAGTATAGTAATAGTCATCGTTCCAAATGGACGACCTAGTGGATGCGTCGTGGACTTGGCGTCAAACCGATGGCAGGATGGAAATCATGCTGGAGCACTCGATGGAGATCAAGGCGCAAGAAGCACCATATCATATCACATTATACATATGATATTGATACCTGTTTTACATCATATTGTGTGCTAGTATTTAGATACTCGACGGTAGCAAATAAGATAATCTCTATTTAATTCCAATGTTCCGTGTTCCCTTTATGTGTGCACCACCAAGAAAGTTCTTCGTTATGAGGCCGGTCGTGATGATCGGGGGTCAGACATATCTATGTTCGCATACAGTGGGTGTAAGCCATGTTGCATAGCAAATACACACAATTTAGATTTGGCGATCCTAGCATGTACAGACATGGCCTCGGAACACAAGAGATCGAAAGATCGAGCATGAGTCACATAGATGATGTGATCGGCATTATTGAATGTCTACCTTTGAGGCTGCGCTGATGGTCGTGATGATCGGGGGAGGTGTAGAGGATAGGGATCATGTGATCACTAAAATCGTCCAAGGGATGACAATTTTAGTGGAGACCAACTATAAATTGATCTCTTATTATAAACTTAGTCTAGATGTCTGTTTGCAAATATCTTAGTAGATCATGGCCTATCCCATTGAGGTCCTTTGCGACCATGGGAATATATTGCTTAATATGGAACTTAGCAAAAGGGTCCAACTTCATAGATTAATACCCACGCCTGAGGGATATCCTTGCAAAAGGTGATCTTCTCTTCTTGATACAATAACCATTAGGAGATAATTCGACGACTCTAGAATGTTTGTGTTTTCTCCATAATCATCCAACAAGCCATTCTCTATTCAATGGAGAGTTGGGCTGCATTTTGTATTCTATAGAATAAGGCACATAGAGTATGAGACATTGGATGGGTTTTCCTCCATCATGGATGAAAAGAGATTGTTTGGAAAAACACTTAGCGATCTTGCATTAGAGTTGAGAACTCTTAGAAGGTCTGATTGAAAATGGAGGTCATGGATGAAAAGGTATATGTAAGATATACAAATTATAAATGTGGTTCTTGCAAAACTCGTTGCAGTTTGCAAAGTATTTGATACTTGTCCCGTTTTGTGAAAACAGGAGGATCTACATGAGAATTGCTGGTTTTGAGGCAACGCGACTTGATGACGGCAAGCAAAACAGTTGATGGCCAACATCAACTCTTCCCTCAAAGTTTGTCATTTGGATTAGTGGACTTGAATATAATTTTGTAATCCTAGTGTGTGTGTCTTGCTTTTGGTGAGACGATTATTCATATGAACAAGTTACAGGCCAGTTTGTACTATTCTTATGAACAATATCTTATGGTCACATTATGATTATAAACAAGTTATTCTCATCACTATGTTAATGATAATAGTTTAAACATTTATAAAGGATTAGAATGCTAAAATATATCTAAAGTTTAATGATGAAATGACACTATAGTTTAAGTCATTTTGGTTATTGCATGTTCTTCATTGTAAATGAAGATCGGGGTCCTAGATGCTTAATCTAGAGACTTTGCAAAACCATGCCTCTTGGGTAGAATGACTAAAACTCCGCATTCTGGTAAAACGGTGATATGCGAAGAAATGTTGAATCTTATACATAGTGATGTATCGAATTTTCAACAAGTAGTGGAAATCATTTGTTAATTGTGGACTTGAGTGAATAAGCATATTTACTTAATGAAACATGAGTTCGAAATGATTTGAATTGTTCAAATGAGTTCACAACAATAATAGGATATTGAAATTAACAAGAATACGAAGTCTCTTCGATTTGATCGACATGACTGAAGTATTCAAGTTAAGTTTAGCATAAAAGGGACTTGTGAAAGATGTTTCACAAATTATGATAACTGGATGAATTCAAACTTTTTTCAAGTGTCTAAACATCATAATCATTTTGTATTAGATACATATTATCTCTTATCGGGGTTATAGTTATCGTTTAGAGTTAGAGATCAAAATAAGCAAACACTCATTTGAAATACAAAGGAACATCTAAAAGATTCATGGAAACAACACCATAAGTGTTATGGCAAGTTCGAGTTTCTGGAGATTTCGACAAGTCAAAATCGTGGCGAATAAACAAGTCTTTGTAGAGCATTCTTAGGAAGCTATGAATGCATCGTCCACAAGGGGCAAACCTGCTGTTGTCCTAAGTTGATTTGTCTTGATGAAGATACAGGTGAAAGAAAGTAAAAGATCAAAACAAGGTATTTAACCTTACCTCTGAATTGTTGAGTGGCGCATCGGAATTTGTTTTGTGAATCCAAACTCTGCAAATAGAGGAGAATCCAATGAGAATGATCATAAAGTTTCAGCATATACTTTTACTAAAGAAAGTAGGATTCAACTATATATTCTACAAGTTTGTGGAATTATATTGTTGATTCACTTGTCATGTTTTGAACAAGACATACCTATGAATTACAAAGAAGCGTGATGGACCTAAGTACGAGAAATGAATAGTCATTGAAATCTCGTTAGTGGAATTCTTGATTTGATGATGATCAAAGAATTTTGGAATGTCCAAGATTATCGAGAGGACCTAGATTTGAGTGGGAGCAAATCAGCTTGGCTAATTCATAATATGTAGCTGACATATTTTGAGTGGGAGCTAAGTGAAATCCCTGGATCTCAAACATGAATGTCATATTTGAGTGGGAGCGTGAAATCATTCTAGGATATGTGGATGACATATGTGAATGATGTGATTGGTGTTAATAATATTTAAGTTAGATAAATAAGGATGAATTTGAAGTTATTAAACAATAATATCTATCGAGATAGATTGGTGAGTTTAATAAACACTGAATGTCGAATGCTTCCTGGACTTGATTCTGAAAGATGTTCAGAATGTCCTAAGTCAAGATTCTGAAGAAGCTCAGAATGGAACAAGGTAAGAAAGAAGTTCTTACTATATGAAGCATTGAGTTAGTATTGCAACTATGGTTGAAATAAAGAGATGTGTTGCATCTCCTATGCTTCAGTCATAGGTTCTTCCATATAACCATGTTGTATACTCGACGTAATGTGACCCGAAGTTCTGGTTGGTAGGACAAAGTCTTGACTGTAAGAACGTGTCTTTAAGTGATTCCTGAGTGGATCACTAAACCAGAATTAAGTTTGTACTTAAATGGCAAGAATCAAAGTAAGTGGAATAGATGCATTTCATGCACTAGGATCTACACAGATATAGAAGTATAAAGGCTCCATCTGATGTGATGTATAATGTTATGGTGGGGCTAGTTCTGTTTTAACATAGAATGATGTGTCCCAGGGCCTAGTGCCCATGAGAAAGCCCTCGAGGTTGATCTAAAGTCACTGTAAGCTCCTGCAATCCGGCCTTGTTCTGCTGCCATGACTATAGTATATACACAAAGGATAACAATGTGTGTTTTGAAGTTTAGATGACAACAATGAAAACGAACGTCATCATAATCACTAGAAACAAAGTCTCACTTTGTCGCCAAACAAATGCTTCGACCCATTATAAGATAATGGAGTGAATGTCAAAATTAGGAACACATTAACAATTTGCAAAAGACATAATGATCTGCTAAAACGGAACATGGACATGACGTTTCCCATGGGAATGCATGATCTCTAACTCATATGGTATATGGTTTATATAAGTAAAATGCGAGATGGATTATTTTTACTCTAGTGCAAGTGGGAGACTGAAGGAGATATGCCCTAGAGGCAAATAATAAATAGGTTTTTATTGTCATATCTCAATTAGTTTGTAATACTTGCATATTGTGCTATAATTGTATCAAGTAGAAACATTGGTACTTGTGTGGTATGAAACAACCAAGTTCCTAGTAGCCTCTATTCATACTAGTTCATTGGTCATGAGGATGATCTGGGTTTCAAGATCATGGGCATTTATGCCGATTGACAACGGGGTCATATCATTGGAGAATGATGTGACGGACATTCCTCGAAGGATTGCAACACGATCAAGTCATATAGTTCATTGTTGCAACAGCTACACCTAGACTCATTTTCCTTAGACCGTGAGATCATATTACTCACTGTTTCCCGAGGCTGCTTAGACTGCATCAACCGTCATCTGGTAATACGGTGGCCATAAAGGTGTACGTTGGGTATTCCAAAGGAACAGTAGATGACATGTGACCGAAGACCAGGATTTGTTCACCCACGTGACGGGTAAAGATACATACAGCCAGCTTGGTGAGATTACATCCATAAATGTTGCAACATGTGACTCGGTCACGAGGATGTAATATCACCGTAACAAGAAAACAGAACTTGTTGTGAACAAGATTGAACAAGGTATGTGATACCAATGATCGGATCTCGGACAAGTCATATCGAGAAACAAAAGGAATTGGATGCTACATTTAGCGGTTCAAACGACATTATCATCAGGAATGCATATGGGTCACATGGATATCCCTGGTCCCTCTATTGATCATTGATACTGATCATGTCTAAAGCATTCCTGAGCCGTGAGAGGATACACTTAAGGGTACGATGAGAGTGATCATTCGTAAGACGGAATCACAGAGAGAGAAAGATAAAGCCGGAATCGTTCTGCGGAGAGATCCGAAGTTGTTCGGAGAAAGAATAAAGGAAAAGACCGAAAAAGTGTTTTCGGATAAATGGGAATTTGAATATATATTTATTATATGTTAATTGTGAATTAATATATTCTAAATAATATTTAAATTAAGATTTATAAAAGCAACTTTCATATTAGGCCAAAACCCCGGAGGGAATTAGCCTAAGAGAAAATCTGCAGGAAAAGAAAAGGGAAAAAGAAAACAGCCCAGCCCACGTGGGCGGCGGATAATATCCACCACACCAGGCAACACGCAGCTGGGCTGCGCTCGTGGGCGGCCGGCGGATACCCCGCGCCGCACGGGGGCAGGCGCCAGCCGCCGGCCGCTGCCGTGGGCCTGCTCAACCCCGGCCCATGTGGGGCTCGCGGGGGAGCGGACCGGGCAGGCGTGCTGGGCTGCCGAGAGGCAGAGCCGGCCCACCCTGGGTCGCCTCGCCAGGCCGCCGCGGAGGGAGATAGGCAGGCGTGCGGTGGACCACGCCAAGGCCCACCCGGCCGCCCCTCCTCCCAGGCCGTTGTTCCCTGTGGTGCTGTTTTACCTATTGGGCTGATTAGAATCGGCCCATTCGACCAGGACGAAAATACCTGGGATTTTTCCTTTACTAATAGTCCCACATGGCTAACCTAATGGGGAGGGCACACCCCCTCTGCCTATATAAAGGGGTGCCCATGGGTGGGATTAAACACACAATTTGAGAAGTCTTTTAGTTGACTTTCTCCCTCCCTCTCTCTATACCTTGTGACCATGGCCCCAAGTCTCGGCTGTGCAGATAAGGCACACCTGTAGTACGCCGTTGCGCTGTAGGGATTCCTAGACGGATATCAACTTCCGCACTTCCGACTGGATCGAGGATCCGGAGGTCTCATCATGCACCGGATGTGTACGAAGACACGAGGCGCAAAACTTGGGGCGCTTGAATGTCGTGAGCCGGAGCTGTTGCATGATGAAGAAGGAGCAAGGGGTGACCTACGAGGAGCTTTGTGACCTTGAGGTTGGCTACGAGTACGACTACATCAACCACGTTCCTGTCGGAACGTTAACCGCGTACGGTCTACAAGGGTAAGTATTCTATATGCATTGGCCGTTACTGCATTACTACATAGATAGATCCTAGGCAGTTTTAGGGTTCCAACGTAGGAATTTTTTTGTTTTCTGCTGCGGATCCCCTTCAACACTCCACTCACATCAAAATAGCTCCACTCATTGATGAGCCACAAGTATAGGGGGTGTATCGTAGTATTTTCGATAAGTAAGAGTGTCGAACCCAACGAGGAGCAGAAGGTGTTGGCTAGTGGTATGGATCAGAATTCTCTGCAAATACTTAGCAAACGGATTTTTAGGGTTTTTTGATAATGCAAGTAAAATAAAGTACGAGTAAATAAAAGACAATAAGAACAAAGGCAGCAAGTGGCACAATCCTTTATTCCGCAAAGGACAAGCCGGTTGTATTACTTAAGATGACCAAACGTTCTCGAGGACACATGGGAAGACTGTCAAGTGCTTTCGCCTCATATAGTTGATTAATCTTCTTTAGCTTGCTAAGTGTTGTGTGGGTGAACCTGTGCTAATGTACCGACCTTCCTAGGACTAATACATACTTATGATTATACCCCTTGCAAACATCCGTAAGTACAAGAAAGTAATTAAGGTAGAAACCTAACGACAACTTTAAACTCTAAGACCCTTACGTCCCTTGTGCAATGGTTTCCTAACGAGGGTTTAGGTTTCTGTCACTCCAGCAACCCCTACGATCAGTAGCCAAATACACAATGCATTCCCCTAGGCCCATATAGGTGAAGTTTCATGTAGTCAACGTTCACATGACACCACTAGAAGAAGTACACCACAACTTAAATATCAAACTATTGAATCTTTCTCAACACAATTCCACTACTAACAACATGACTTCTCCCATGTCCTCAAGAACAAAACGAACTACTCACAAGACATCATATGGATCATGATCAGAGATGGAATAATGATGTATAACAATCTAAAAATAAACTTGTGGCAGCCTTCGTCTTCTGGAAAAATAGGATTTTCCGTATATTTTCCCGGATTTCCTGATCTTCGCTAATTTTACCTCCAAACAACACCTTTTCCGTCAGAATCCTGATTGCAACTGTCCATGCTCCAAAAGTCATCAACCATGCAAAAACAAATGAAATAACATAAGTATCACCTCTTAATATGAAATATATCAATGAATAATAGTAAATTATGATATAGAATAGTGATGCAAAATGGACGTATCAACTCCCCCCAAGCTTAGACTTCGCTTGTCCCCAAGCGAAACTGAGCTCAATAAACATGACCTTAGGTTTATGGAGTGAAGAGTCGATAAAAGAATACGGACACGAAGCATCACATTCATCAATACATAGATCATAATAGAAGATAACTCACTATTATATAACTTAACTTGCAATAAGTAAAGGAAACACAATAAAGATACATAAAGTGAATCATAATTGGTAATGGCAAACTTAGCTCTTGGTCAAAGAATAGTTGATAATTTGCTGGAGTTCACAAATAACTGGTTTTGAATGATAGCTTTCAAAGTAGTAATCACCAAGATAAGAGCAATGTGCAAAACAAGGAACATAAGAAACATGATTGAATAAATCATCATATGAATGAATGAAACATGACAAATCAAAATACTTGCTGAGATAGAAGGGAATAGGTTTACTGACTCAACTACAAACTAAAAGAAAGGCCCTTCGCAGAGGGAAGCAGAGATTTCAAGTTTCATAAAGAGCTCCCAAAAATTATGGTACTTATTAGCTTTTAGCTCTCATTGCTCCTATCATAGGCATCTTTAGGTGATTAAGGTTAAAGTGACACAACTAAGAGGATATGCTTGACAAGTTATAAGTTGAAATCTCATGCCCCTTACTTACGAGTACCGAACCTCATGCTACTCAACTTCAGTCACAAGTAAGCTCTTGTCATTGTAAATACATATGTATCATAGAGAGCTGCCAACGGGGTACCCCTTGCACAAGATACAAGAGCTATCCCATAATCAAAATGACAAGGCAAGCAGACAATGAGCATCTTAGCGATCTTTTTATTTGCTATTTGCATAGGTTTTTATTGAAGATGCTTCATAGAATGCTCACTATAGTTATGCTGCAAGTTTCCACCATGATTAGGCATGGCCTAGGCTAGCGGCCCAGGCGTTTCTCTAACACACATATAAACTCCATGATCTTATAAGCTCCCCTTTTATTTCACACCGCCGGGATCCATAGGCAAAAGAATCATGATATCAACAAGGTACAAAGTACCATTTTAGTGTTGAAAGCGTTCCCCATGATCCATGGTTCTGCTAACTTCAACTTATAAAGCGCAAGAATATACGCAACAAAAAAGGACCCGATGGTTCAAGTTTATTAAGTGCAAGAAAGTAAAGTGTGCCATCAAGTTCGTGAGAGCTTTAATCACTAATTTTCACATAACAAGTTTAATTTGGAAGGTAGATAAAAACAAGAATTTACTTGGAATAGTAATAATGCTAATAGGTAGGTATGGTGGACACAAATGGCATAGGTTTTGGTTTAAGGATTGGATGCACGAGAAGAATTCCCTCTCAGTACAGGTTTTTGGCTAGCAAGGCTAGGTAGCAAGTATAATAATTGAAGGAAAGAAACAAACATACAAGTGATAAAAAACAAACATGCAATCTTCCTTGGAAGCACAAAAGATCTTAACTAGATAATACTAAACTTATGATAAAATCAAGAAAGAAAGATGATGAAATTATATTTCTTTAGAGCACTTTTATCTTTTCATTCAACTCTCAAAAATAGTGTTGCTACTGATCAAGCCAGGTTTGCCAAAACCAACTAAATTAACTCAATGATCCCAAAGTGATACCAATATTAACAACAAGATCAATCATATAACCATGAATTGAAAACTAATATAAGATATGCAAAAGAGTAAATGATAGAACTTCTCATTAATATTCCATAACGGCAACTCACACCAAGGGATACATATCTAACGAGAGAGGGGACACTTCCATAATGCAAACCATCCTACATGATAACTTCTCTATTCATGATATGACTCTACTAAAAAGGTAAAAAGATAGAAGATAGTGATGTGATACCACAACACTCCCCCAAGCTTGGAACAAACCAAGGGGATGCCAAACCTGATGACGAATTACTCCTTCGGTGGTGGTGGTATCCTCTCAATGAGCTCTTTGATCAGTTTCCCAAGTCCTCAATCTCGAAGGTGAGAGTACGAATCAACTCCGAGTTGTGCTCGTTGCGGTGCATGATCATGTCAAATTGTGGATCCCAGCTCTTGTGATTCTTTTTCCACTCTACCTCCTTGAAGTCTTCTTTTCCTGCATGGCTAGAACGAGGCAAATCTCAATTCGAGGGTAATTTCTCCTTGGGCATATTCTGGTGTTGATGCTTATGGAAAAGATTCTTGGTGCGTGGAGGAAGTGACCGTAGATCTAAACAGTGACACAGAGTTTTTCCTCTAGTTGACATCCGTGCAGTCCTCCTGACCCTAACAGATCTTGCCAACACTCCAATGCTTGCAATGGTAGTGCCAGTGTGCGGATGTTGGCCTTGCTTTATCTCCTCTTCGTCTTCACTCTTGATCTCCTTCTCCTGCCCGGGGTCTCGGAGATCTTCCTCCATAGGCTCCTTCCCCTTATCCTTGGCGGACACCATTGTGCTTCTAAGCTTCAAAGATAGTTCATGGAAGAAACAGATCGAAACGAAAACACGATATACGAACCTCGGGGGATCCGCTATTACGAAGTTTCATAACAAAAGGAAGGTACTGGGAGAAAACGAGTCGGAGGCAGAGTCCGGAGTGGCCACACCACCTGGTGGCACGGCCAGGGGTTGGCCCACGCCACAGGGTGATGTGAGCCACCCTGGCTCCGTTTCCGTCCCTCTTTCGCTTCGTAACTTTCCTTATTGACTAAAAACTGCAAAAATATAGTTGGATAGTATTTTCGTGGAACTTTTCTTACCAGAACTGTTACCTATTTGAAACCGGACTCTGCAGGTCTCTGAATTTGGTATTTAGTGGGTTCTTCCGGAGTCAACACTTGAATAACATCAATATCTTCATCTTCATACACTTATTACTTGATTCATGAAACCTTTCACTTCCTTATTACACCACCATCTCCACTACCTGGAAATTTCTTTCACACAAAACTTCACACAGTTCTCATTAGCAACATTAGTGTAAGTAAAGTGATAAAACCTTTTGAGTTCAACTTCAACTGAAAACCATCAAAACATAAGCTAATGTAGAAAATCCTTCCGAAGACCCAAAAAGAATTCAAAAAGGAAATCGAATAAAGAAGCAAATGCAAGAGTGGCAAAATCTGTCAAAACAGACCAGCAGGTAAAGATCGATTTTTTCGAAAATCTTCTGTTGCTCAAATAAAAAAGTGCAAAACTAACGAAAGTTAAATAAAACCTGGGGCATAAGCATAAAAAATTATAGCTCAATCCGACATACAGAGATCTCTCACGAATTTTTACGGTGAAGCACAAAAATCTGTTTCGGGACAACAACTTCTCCAAATCTTACTTTTCTCTCATTATAGGTTGATCCTGACACAAAAACCAAACAAAAAGGAGAAGGAGAACTTATTAACGAAGTAATAACTTCCAAGACTCAAAGAAAAAGAAAAAGAAACTAAAGAAAAAATAAATTGGGTTGTCTCCCAAAAAGCTCTTTCTTTATAGCCATTAAGATGGGCATGATAATTTTGAAGATGCTCACATAGGAATATGAATTGAAGTGAAAGAGAGCATTAAGAAGCAAAAATACACACATTTAAGTCTAACCCATTTCCTATGCAAGGGAATTTTGTAAACAAACAAGTTGATGAAACCAGAGGCTACTAGCATAGGAAGGCAAAAGAAGTGCAACATAAAAACTTTCAGCATAAAACAAGGAAACTTGATATTATTGAGATGCATAAGAACACTTTTACCTCTCTCATAGTAACTTTCAGTATCATGCATAAACTTAACAATATAACTATCACAAGGGCCATCGTAACAATGATCACTTATCCTAACAGAAAACACAGGAATACTAGCTCTAATAACACTACTTTGTGAAACAATATTAGAGGTATCCTTACAAAGGATAGTATGTCCCTCTTCTACATATTTAGTGACAAAGTCTTTCACATTTGCTATTATAGGTTCATCAACCATTTGTTTATCAGGTTCAACAGCTTCATTCGTACTTTCATTAACCATACTAGCTATCATAGAATGTTCCTTTATCTTAACTGGGAAAGGCATTTTCTCAATGTAAGGTTCAGGTAAAACATGATTAGCAGTATAAACTTCAGTATTTCTTGCAGGAACACTCTTAGCAATATCTTTATAAGGTTCATGATACTTATTCCACTTCTTTTTACGCACTTCAATGTAGGAAGCAAAAGCCTTAAAATAAGAAGCAATAGCTTGAGAGTCTAGACCATAAGCATTTTTAATATTTTGAAAGTCATCAGTTTCCATAAAAGATTCAATGCATTCATAATCATAATTTATACCTGACTTTATACCTTTGTCATTCTCCCATGCTTCAACATTGTCTTGAATACGGTCTAGAAGATCCCATTTATCTTCTTTTTCCATGCGAGTGAATGATCCAGCATAAGAAGCATCCAATAAATCCTTATCATGTAGAGGGAGCCTTGCATAAAAGTTATTGATAATAATATTGTTGGGGAGCTCATGAATGGGACATTTGATCATTAGTAACTTCAATCTCCCCCAAGCTTGAGTTGTACTCTCTCCATCAAGAGGCCAAAAGTTGTATATTTAATTCCGATCTTTATGAATCTCACTAAGAGGATAAAACTTTGAATAAAAGAGAGGTACTATTTCCTCCCATACAAGAGCTTGACCATTCTTCAGCAGCGTATACCATTCCTCAGCTCTTCCTTTCAGTGATAATGAGAATAACTTCTTCTTAAATTGATATGTAGTAATACATGCACACTTGAACAACCCGCATAATTCGTGTATAAAGAGCAAATGATCACCGGGATGGACAGTTCCATCCCCAACATAGTAGTTATCCATAACACGATCAGTAATTCTTGTAGGTATTTTAAAAGTATCATTCTCAGCAGGTGGTGGTTCATATACTACCTTAGCAGTGGTAGTAGCATTACGAAACAAGAATCTCAGCGAATTATCCATAACGAAAATAAAGCAACTAACAAAAGTAAACACTACTCATAGAAGAAGTTTCCTTTACCAGTTCCACTCTCCAATAGCGCTTCACTCCTCGGCAACGGCGCCATAAAATAGTCTTGATGACCCACAAGTATAGGGGGTGTATCGCAGTATTTTCGATAAGTAAGAGTGTCGAACCCAATGAGGAGCAGAAGGTGCTGGCTAGTGGTATGGATCAGGAATTCTCTGCAAATACTTAGCAAACGCATTTTTAGGGGGTTTTGATAATACAAGTAAAATAAAGTACGAGTAAATAAAAGACAATAAGAACAAATGCAGCAAGTGGCCCAATCCTTTATTCAGCAAAGGACAAGCTGGTTGTATTACTTAAGATGACCAAACATTCTCGAGGACACATGGGAAGACTGTCAAGTGCTTTCGCTTCATATAGTTGATAAATCTTCTTTAGCTTGCTCAGTGTTGTGTGGGTGATCCTATGCTAATGTACCGACCTTCCTAGGACTAATACATACTTATGATTATACCCCTTGCAAACATCCGTAAGTACAAGAAAGTAATTAAGGTAGAAACCTAACGACAACTTTAAACTCTAAGACCCTTACGTCCCTTGTGCAATGGTTTCCTAACGAGGGTTTAGGTTTCTGTCACTCCAGCAACCCCTACGATCAGTAGCCAAATACACAATGCATTCCCCTAGGCCCATATAGGTGAAGTTTCATGTAGTCAACGTTCACATGACACCACTAGAAGAAGTACACCACAACTTAAATATCAAACTATTGAATCTTTCTCAACACAATTCCACTACTAACAACATGACTTCTCCCATGTCCTCAAGAACAAAACGAACTACTCACAAGACATCATATGGATCATGATCAGAGATGGAATAATGATGTATAACAATCTGAACATAAACAATAATTCAATGGTTCCACTCAATAGCATCAACTACAAAGAGTAATCAACACTGGGAAAGTTTCTCCTAAGAACTATGCAAGATTCAACCCAATTGTTACAGCAATATGGAGATGGTGATGATGGTGATGATGGTGGTGATGGTGGTGATGATGATGATACCGATGAACTCTAGCTTGATGGTGTTGATGGCGACGATCTCCCCTCTCCAGGAAGGAATTCCCCCAATAGAAATCTGTCTGTCGGAGAGATCTTTCTCTCTCAGTGTTTTCCGCCCCGTAGAGGCGGCGGAATCTTTCTATGGTCGCTCCCCGAGTATTAGGGTTCCGGGAGGATTATATACGCCATAGGGGAGAGACAGAGGTGGGCCAGGGCGGCCACACCACCTGGTGGCGTGGCCTAGGGTGGCCCACGCCAAGGGGTGGTGTGGGCCCCCTGTGGCCCATCTCCACTCCTCCTTCTAGCAGCCTTCGTCTTTTGGAAAAATAGGATTTTTCGTATATTTTCCCGGATTTTCTGTATATTTCTCGGATTTTCTGATCTTCGCGAATTTTGCCTCCAGATAGGACCTTTTCCATCAGAATCCTGACTGTAGTGGTCCATGCTCCAAAAGTCATCAACCATGAAAAAACAGATGAAATAACATAAGTATCACCTCTTAATATGAAATATATCAATGAATAACAGTAAATTATGATATAGAATAGGGATGCAAAATGGACATATCACTCATCTTTATAAGCACTTTAATTCACTTGGTTTAATACAACTAAATTTAATGAACATTGCATTTAATGAGTGCTTCATTTAATGAACACATTAACATTTGACCCCTTCACAATATTTTGATACATCGAAACTATTCCAGTAGTTTTTATCAGAGCAATCCCTGCACTATCCAGTATTTTTCTCTGGTGTTATCTATCCACTCAAATGCATCGACTAACCTTAAGTGTGTCTCCCTATGGGTTCGAGAACTATGTAGACATGATCAAGAATTTCTCCGATCAATAATCATTAGCGGGATATGGAGATCCATAATGACTCCCACTAGTTTCACGAAAATCCAGTGATCGTCTAAACCTTTTTCGTTGTAATCAAATTTATTTTGTCTCGTGATATTTTTACTTGTCCGAGATCCGATCACTTGGTATCATCCATACCTTGTTTAATATCGTTCCCGACAAGTAATTTTTTCTCATTCCTATGATATAACATTCTAGTGATCAAATCACTTGCTTGCAAGCTATGTTAATGTGATATCATCGAGAGGGCCCTGAGTATATCTCTCCGTCATCTGGATGGACAAATGCCACTCTTGATCCACGCGCCTCAACTAACACTTTCCAAGTACCTGAGGACACCTTTATAATCACCCTATTATGGTGTGACGTTTGATGGAATCAAAGTACCTTTCCTGTGAAAGTGATTGACGTGATCTCATGGTCTAAGGACATTGAGTTACTACCAGTGTGATAGCAATATAAAATTGAGGACATGATCGTATTACTACATCTACTTCGGGTGACTGTTCATCATATCATTCTCCAATGATATGACCATGTTATTAACAACATCCAATGTTCATGATCAGGAAACCTTTGATCATTAGTTGTTCAACAAGCTAGTATTAAGAGAGGCATTACTTGGAACCTTTTCTATTTATAAATCACACATGTATTAATGTTTCCTCTTAACACAATTATAGCATGAAAAATAAAAATTTATTATTAACATGGAATAAGATAATAACCACTTTATTATTGCCTCTTGGGCATATTCCTTTTAGACAATACCTCGCCCCACCGGTCATACTCTTTGCCCCACCCACTTCTCTCGTATGTTTCTAAAACTTCCTCTTCTCCCATTCACTTCTCTGCCCCCTCTGGTGTTACGGTATCTCCAGCGAGTTCTACGTTGATTACTGGGGATGTTGCTCATCCTCGCTGTTGGGACGCGTGGAAAGGATGTAGGTAAGCTTCTTTGGCCTTCTCTGTCTTTTTACCCTGCAAGCACGCAGGAGTCCCCCCCTCATTCCCCATGTTTCTAGCGGTTGTTGGGCTGCAGATGAAACCTTCGATTCTGGGTGGTGCCGCTCATCCTCGCCGCTGGTGACACGCACACAGTATGTAGTTAATTTTCCCTGTCCTTCTCTCTCTTTTCACCCCGCATGCACGCCGTATTTCCCCCTCATTTCCCCCATGTTTATGGCCATTGCATCATGCGATCCCGGGCGCCGCCGCTCTTCCTTGCTTCCGGTGATGCGTGGAGAGGATGTAGATTACCTTCCCCGTCCTTCTCTCTCTAATTACCCCGCATGCATGTTGTTCATCTTCCCATGACATATTCTAACACAAAAACGATAGAAGTCACATGGAATCACCACTTTAATTTAGAAGGAAAGCTAGGGAGTATACATCACGGGGCCACGGAACATGTTTCGCCTAGAGTCGCATGAGGAAGGGTCATAAGCCCCCCCCCTCTCTTCCATTCATTCTGAGTATGGGTATATAAGGGTGATATGAAGTGGAAAAGTTAAGGCACACCTCTAATGTGAAACTTGCTTCATAAACAGGTCTACGAGCAAAGATAATGTGCTTATTGTATAAAGTTATTGCTTCTAGGACACTGACCCAGTTCTTGTAAGAACTTGGAATTTTTTGGGGGGTTTCGTCTTCCTATGAACTATTCTGGCATAAAAAGACAAAACTCACAATGAATCACCACATTGGAAAGAAAATTAGGGGGTAGACATCATGGGAGCCATGAAAAATGGGTTTAGCCTAAAATCCTGTGAGGAAGGGTTGAAACCCCTCCTCCTCTTTCATGATGTACTAGCATATGGGTATATAAGGGTGGTGTAAAGAGGAAAATTCAAGACACAACTCAACGTGGCACTTGTTTTACAAACAACCCATGCGCGGAGATTCTAGACTTATTGCGTAAAACTGCCACTTCTAGGCCACCGACCCAAGTATTGTGATAACTTGTATTTTTTTTGAGTGTTTCATGTTCCTATGACCTATTCTAACACAAACAAATAGAAAAAATCAAATAGACTCACCACTTCGAAGGAAATGTAGGGGTAGACATCGATGGGGCGATGAAACGGGGTTTCGTCTGAACCACGTGAGGAAGGATCAGAAATCTAATTCCTCTTGCATGGGGTCCTAATATGGGCATATAAGGGTGATGTAAATAGGAAAACCCTATACTTACTGCTTGAGTCTAGACTTTAGATCAAGGGTTTTAGTCTAGTGTTTGGCTCTAGGGTAAGATATAGGTTCCGCTTAGGGTTAGACTTATGAAACAATAAAAATGATGAAATAAATAGAGAAACTAAATAAAGAGCTTTGTCGATTGCCTTAGTTTTGAAACTTGGCAAAGGGCTTATGGTGGCCAAAAGTCCCACTAGTGCATGGTCTCCTCATACCTTATCGAGTCCCCATCTATACCTGGGAGAGTTCTGTGCTACATGGTCTCAGTTGTGCATTGTCTTTCATCTTTGCTAACATCATTATGGTGTGGTTGTTTTCTATTGTCAATCAAATGCATTCCAATTGTGAGATGATCCTCGGTGATCATGTGATTACTATGTTTGCATATCCCCCTCAGTTTGTATGTGTTCTTCCTTCCTTCAGCATTAAGAGACCCACAAAACAAGGTGTCACCTAACCTCTTTAGCTATCGTGGGTATAGATCTAAACCATAAATCCTAACTCCAACCCTAAGTCTATATGTTAGACCATAATCCATAGACCTAGAAAATAAAAAGTAGACAAGGAACCTCGACCCTAGACCTAGAAATTAGATTCTAGACCTAGATCATAAACCCTAGACACAACTTTGAAGTGGCACCTCTTTCAGAAACTCTAGACCAAACAAATATACCATGACATTACATCTACCCTTTCTATATCCTAGGCACCTAGATATATTTCGTAATCCCTAGGCCAGACCATGTAGCCTTGTTCTTGTTCTTCTTCTGAGTTATAAATGTAGCGCGACTATTCATGGAGGGCAGACGACGTTGACGCGACACCGGCAGCCGCAGAAATATATGTTCTAGATGCAGAAGCAGGTTTCTATAAGTTTCTAGGCTAGTTGCTCTCTTGCAAGTGAGACCTATGTCCACGTGTTGTCCACGCCAGCTCAAACACGATTTTGTCTAAATCAAGTTTAGTTGACAAATACACAGGTTAAATTGTGCAAAACCCAAGTACTAGGACTAAATTGAGCCACCTACACAAGGTAGAGGAAGTTCAATATTAGCTAAACGGTGAAATTACGAATTTCGACCAGAATTTCTAATTTAATAAACGGTCACTATAGTTGTATGATGTAAGAGCATCTCTAGCAGAAACCAAAAATGCGCTAGAACAGGGAAATAACCGCAAGTTTTCGGTTTTGCGTCGAAAAACTTTTCCGGTGCCCCGCAAATTCTACCCTCACACCTGTATGTCCTCAGGTTTCACGGCAGATCTGAGGGGGTCCCATAGACGCACTTTAGGTTTGGAGGGAGGGACATTTCAGAGTCGTTGTTTCCCGCCTCCCTGCTTCCGCCATGTCCCTGATTCGGCTCCAATGGACCACGCCGACCTCCCAACGGTCACTAGAGTTGATCCACCGCCTGAATTGACCCCCCCTCCTCCGCCGCCAATTGCGCATGTGCGTGCACACGTCATAGGGTTGTCGAAGACGGATGACGCATGCATGAAGCAGAAATGGCCTGGCCAGCATGTTGTCTCGGTAGGAGCTATGGCATCGGCATCCTCCTATGGCATTGTGCCCATGCTTGCATCGACTTAGAGCATTGTTTTTTGACAACTTTACTGTAGGGAAAACCCGTATGGTGTGGATTTCCTATTTTACAAAGATATAACACACTGTATGACATGGGCATAACCCTTCGGGTGCCTATTATTGGTATATATGGTGCAGCCCAATGGAAGCCTCATTCAAAGATTTGCCAAGATCCATGAAGCCCACGACGGTTTGGCTGATATGAAGTCTACAAGGACACAGAATCCTGGTGGAACAAGACAAGGAAAGAACAAGACTAGACTAGATACAAACTCTAAGTTGTAAACCAACTCGTATTGGTACCTGAGACCTAGCCTCCCCATATATAAAGGCTAGGAAGGGCCAACAAGGAGGACATCGATACACACACCCCAGGGCAAACTTATTGAATTATTCGATAGAAAAAATCCTACTATGGAGTCGACATAAAAGCAAAGCTACAACACCCAAGTCGAGAAATTTCTCGGATAATGAGGACTTGAGCCTATGTTCGAACGCACGCGTTCAAACATAGCCTTGGGGGCTACTCCCATCGGAAACACTGACCGCGCACCCGATAGAAAAAATAGAAATCCTCCGAACAGGAGTGGATGAAAGAATATCTACAATGAAGAAGGTTAACTTTGAGTCTACCCGAGTGTAGCCTCAAAGGTTACTCCCATCGGGAGTACCCAATAAAATTGTTGATATCACCTCAAGAACAAGACAACGTCATCCATTATATCAGCCAAACAAGACATCGACAAGTTTATGCATCCGAGTAAACCTTTGAGTTCACCTTCCGCGCATATTAAAAAAGGATTTTGAGCCTATGCTCGGACGCAAGCGTCCGAACATAGCCTCGGGGGCTACTGACATGGGCATAACCCTTCAAGTGCCTATTATTGGTATATATGGTGCATCCCAATGGAAGCCTCACCCAAAGATTTGCCAAGATCCATGAAGCCCACGACGATTTGGCTGATACGAGGGCTATAAGGACATAGAATCCTGGTGGAACAAGACAAGGAAAGTACAAGACTAGACTAGATACGAACTCTAAGTTGTAAACCAACTCGTATTGGTACCTGAGATCTAGCATCCCCATATATAAAGGCTAGGAGGGGCCAACGAGGAGGACATCGATACACACAATATGCACACCTCTCTCTCTCGACGAGATTGCATCTAGACGACTCAACAAGTTTGTACTCTCCAATGATAATACGAGCAGACAAGCAGGAAGTAGGGTTTCCTCTACGAGGGCCTGAACCTGGGTAAATCACCACCCTTGTTTGTCTGTTAAGCCGACGAAATCCCCAGCGCTCTCTCTTCCACGAAACACAAAGTCCATAACCATGGGCATTGCCAAGATCACCACTCGTCACTATACAAGACCAAAACTAAAACTAAAACTAGAGGGAGGTTACATCAAAGGAGGGAAGAAGCGTGTTGTTAGATACATGGGAGGAATGTTACACAAAGATGTCAATGAGCCACCCCAGAAGTGGTTGAACAAAATCTACTTTGACTTTGTATCTATGAAGAATGAGATCACCCTGAAAGAAGACTTTTCCACCTATTAAAAGTGGCAGGTATCCCTTGGAAAATTTGTTTGTTTCTCACCTTCCAAACTACCCAAGCAACACAAGCAAAGATTTCCATAAAGCACTGTCTTTGGAAGGAGTTTTTGGCCAGCATGAATCTATCGGACAGGGGTAATTCTACATCCCAAATAATACCAATCGAAGCCCAACAATGCATAGAAAATTCATAGCTGAAGAAGAGATGATCACGGGTCTCCAGAGATGCTGTAGAGCAGAGCACGCAGTCTGGTTTAGAATCTAAGTGCCAATGTTTTCTCAGCATAATATCCCTCGTATTCAGCCTATCCATCATGAGTAACCATGAGAACACCTTCATTTTAGGCATGGACTTCGATTCCTAAATGGAGATGAGTGCTTTGTCCTTGGGAACTTGTTGGAAGAGGAAACAATAGAAGCTAGCAGAAGTGTATTTCTCTCCCCATACAAACCGGCACTAATCAGGAGCATTAACCTAAAGCACCATTCCTTCCATCAAGGTCTGAATCTGCTGCATTTCAGCAGCAGCCTCATTCGAGAGTGGGAGAGTCTTAGATCACTGTTGTTCAAACTCCAAAGAAATCGAGGCCAAAAAGGCCGGACGTGAAGGGCATCCCCGCAGCGAAGAAGGGGACCAGTAGCCGCCACGCTCTGGTCGTGCCTCAACCTGCTCTGGACGCGACTACCGTTGCGACTACCGACGACCCCTCTGTTGCCCACGATGTGTTCATGAAAACATCTGCAAGGTATGCATCTACCCCCACCCCACCTTTTCATTTCCATTGTATTGCAAGTTGTGACATTGTAGTTCTCAATTTTGCTACGATTTGCACGCAGTGCCGACCTCGTTCACAATTTTTTTGAACGATAGTACGGTTGATGTATTGGAGGCGCCACTTGGGGGCTTCAGTGGCGAGGAGGAAGGAGGGCATGGTGATGAGGGGGATACAGGTGATGATGATGGTGACGAGGTGGAAGAGATAGATGAGGGGGGCTTTGAAGGGAAGAAATTGAGACCAAGGGTGGTGAATTACACAGAGATTGAGGATGCCAGCTTGGTGTGGGCATGGGAGCTAGTGTCCCTCGATGCATTCTCTGAGAATGATTAAACCGACAAGCGATATTGGCAAAGGACTGAAGACAAGTTTTTTCCAACTCATGCCTCGACTAGCCAACCCAACTCCTCACTCCTACTGATCACTCCAAGGGTGTTGGGATGCCATCAAAGCTTGTTGTAGCCGATGGAGCGAATTCTTGGAGCGAGTGCAGGCTGCACCACCAAGTGGTGTCAATATTGATGAATACATGAGTCCTTTCTCATTTTTTTGCATACCAACTAATCCCTAGTGAATGATCATATTACTCACCTACATTGTTTATATGTAGGATTGCATTGCACAAGATAGATACAAATACATGGTGGCGTCGAAGCACCATTCACATATCACCATGTCTACAAGTTGCTTGAGAAGAGTGACAAATGGAGGTTGCAGGATCAATAAGGAATTCCCAAAATAGGGACCATGATCCAATTGGATGATGAGAGTGGAAGAAACAAGAACAAGCTGGATGGAAACAAGAAGGCAAAGGAGAAGATAAGGAATGTGGCCGAAGCAACAAATTTGGGTAGCAAAATTAATGAGATGGTTAAGTCCAAAGAGATGTTGACTACCAAAACTTTGGAAGCCAAGCTGATGTTAGCACGGGAGAAAACAAGAAATGAAACAAGTGAAATTGCTAGCAATTCGTGAAGATGTCAAGCACAAGGCCGAGTTGGAGGAGAGGAGAGTCAAGATCAAGGAGGACAATGCTAGGAGGGAGCTTATTGCAGAAGAATCAAGAATAATGATGATGGATCCAAGCAAAATGGAATCACACCAATTGTAATGGTGGAAACTAGCAAAGATGGAGATCTAAGAGAGGAGGTGGCAAGCTCTCCTAGGTCGTGCTGATGCGCCGAAGGTGGTGGTGGTGCTGCCGTCAGTGGCAGCGGTGAGGGTGCCTCTGATGGTCTTGGTGACAACAGTGGTGCGTGATGACATGTTCTATGGCCTGACATGTTGTGGGTGTAATATTTTGCAGCGGTGAGGGTGCCTCCGGTGGTCTTGGTGACAACAGTGGTGCATGATGACATGTTCTATGGCCTGACATGTTGTGGGTGTAATATTTTGGTATGTAGGATCATTGTAACAGGTGATGCAATCTTTGTACTATGGCAAATTTTGTTTGATCACGTTTGAGTAATTGTGAAATCATATTTTCGGTTCAATTGTTCGCTTTCGCAAAACAGACCCAGCACTGGGCCTGTAAAACATAATCGCAAGCAAAATAGGCCCGAAAACCACCTTTTACATGGCCTGTAAAAGCGTTTTATGGGTCGTGGCTTTTCGGTTTCTGCTAGAGATGCTCTAACAACTGCATGTGCTAAGATAATAGATATATGCTACTACTTGCACCGTTCACAATTATAAGATATTCTATCTTGTTTTAGTGCATAGGTTCACCCATTTTGATCAATATATAGTCCATCAAAATATCTAAAATGTCTTCTACTAATTGTGAACGGAGGAAGTACATATGTACCACACACACACGAATTTGTTCCATTACATGAACATGGAGTCCTGAACAACCATTCATTGAGTTTTGGGCCAGAAACGTAAGCTGCTAGTCTGATACCGCTATGCTGGCAATATTGACTCGTCTCTTCTTACATCCTCAATACTGACCCATCTCTTCTTACATCCTCTACTTATAATTTGACCCCATCGAGTATTCTGACACGAGCTTAGAAAATAAGGATGAACCGTCCTCCAGCAATTTTGCCGCCGAGTCATGCTCCACAATTTCACCTGTTATTTATTGTTATCGGACAACAAACATGCATGGTTAAAACAGACTAACAGAACATGGTCAAAACCAACCAAAGTAACAGAGGATAACAACACATGATTATGATCCCCTTGCTTTAAACTGGTACTTATAACGCAGTGGAGTGGAGAGGACTAACCGTTGTCCAGAAGAATGACCTTTTCGCTATCAAGAACCGATATAATCCGATGTGCTATTGTGATCACAGTGCATCCGTCGAATTGTTGCTTTAAGGTTTTCTGAATCAGACTATCTGTCTTTGGATCGACCGAAGAAGTTGCTTCGTCCATAACTAAGATCTTTCTCCTCTTCAGAATCACCCTTCCCAGACAAACAAGCTGCCGCTGACCTGCGCTCCAGTTCTCGCCATTCTCGGTGACTGCATTTCAGATCAAAAGTTATTGGTCAGTCGTCATAATTCAATAAAAATAGGGTCGACACCATAAAGAAAATCAGTGTATCGTAGGAACTTCTTATAGATCTCAAACCTGTAGAGTCGAGCTTAAGGTCATTCTTTCTAACTTCATCGCCAAGATGACAACAGTCCAATGCCTAGAAAACAGAGATCAGGCATAAAATGCTTTAGCCATTCGAACAGAAAATACTGGCGCTATTACGAAAAGCATTTAGCTTGTGCATACGGAAGTAAAAAAGATGAAATACATTTTTTATTTTTGTAAACCAATAAAGTAAAATTGTGTTTTTAAACGAATGAGTAAATTGATCTGTTTGAAAGAATGAAAGTAAATTTGAAATTTGAAGTACCTCCCATATTTGCTCGTCACTATATTCATCCAGAGGGTCGATGTTGCTTCGCAGAGTCCCCTCAAACATAACAGGATCTTGTGGAATGATGCTCAATCTCGTCCGTAGGTCATGCAGTCCAATGGTGGAGATGTCCATGCCATCTATAAATATTTGCCCGATACATGGATCGACAATGCGGAACAGTGCTTGGATCAAGGTTGACTTTCCACCACCTGTTCTTCCAACAATACCAGTCTTCATACCTCCTGATAAGGTGCACGTCACGCCTTTCAATACTAAAGGCAGGTGTGGTGCATATTGTACCTGCATGACATACAAGCACTTAGGGAAAAAGGCAGAAGCATTCATCTTAGGTATCAGTTTTCACGACATGAAAGTAGATACTTTTCTACAATACCCAGAGTACTAAGAAAAATAACCGCAACATTATATTAGCAGCAGCCAACATCAGAACTACCATTACTATTCGTTCACTGCATACAATTGTTTGAGGAATACTTGGATAATGAAGGTAAAATAACTTCAAGCAATAGGAATGTTAACCTAAAATTTATCTCATAGAACTTCAGAAGTTCCATATGGAACTGCACAAGTTTTCAAACAAACTATATTAAGATCAAGAAACGAACATGAAGGTTGCGAAGCTCAATTTCACCCTTTGTGGGCCAATGGCAGTCCAGCCTACTATCTGATATGGTAAGGGATGGTTCAGAAGGAATAGTCATGTACTGCAATATTCTTTCCACGGATATCATTCTATTTTCCAAACTACAGAGTATCGCAATAGCCCACCCTTGCAGCATACTCAGACTTAGTCCATAAGTGACTGCAAGACCAGCTGTCTCTGTAAAGTGTAAACAGATAATAAGTTAATACTAATCAGGGATGTTGATACACATTATATTAAAAAAAAATTGAGTAGCAAGAGAATGTTTACGTACTTGAGTCAATTAAAGTAGTTGGCAAGGTGACTAGAAGTATCAAGGCAAATGCAAAAATAAAGGACGAAAGGAAGTCCAAGCGAAAGCACAACCATTCCATTGCAGCAGCATTATATAAACTTGGCCGAGACAAATTATCCACCAAATGGCCAGTAGAACTGATGAATTGTCTTTCCTTATCAAAGCACCTAATTATATTTGAGCCAGTCATTGATTCAGCAAAATGCTGCATCACAGGAGCTCTGCAAACTCCAGTTAACCTTTGCAACTCCCTAGCAGCATCTATGTAGTAGCGCTGGAATAAAAGGAATAGTATCACGATTTAAAGAACTAAACAAGAGATGCCAATTAATTTGGTAGAATTAGTGAAACAGTAACAGAGCTTCTAGAATTAGCAGCACTGCACACTTATATATAGAGTGATATCTTAAAGATTTTTCACACCACTACTACAACCAATTAGTCTATCTATATGAACATTGCCAATGAAGCAAATCATTGCCAACATGTATGATTGATTCATGTACTCTGCAAACTAAATTTGTTGCTGTTCTATATTTTGTCTTCAAGGTGTGGAACTCTCGTGCATAATTAACCAGCCATGAATTAATATATCTGTACTTCTATGCATTCAAGAAATGGTTGCTAACAAAAAATTCACATTGAACAAAACTATGTTTGATATATTACCTGGTACCATAGAGATGCAACAATAATGGGGACGAAAATTACGAAAACTGGCCAAGCCACCCGTGACATTAGAACAATTGTTCCAAGAAGTTCGATGGCAGGAAATAGAAGGTAGCCCATCAATTCAAAAATATGAGTATCCACTGCTCTCTGATCGGTGGAAGCCTGCAATTTTGTTTTGAATTTCAACATTACTAAAGAAAGAAAGGCAAATAGCACTAGAGACATGTGACTTAAATTAATCATTGCAAATAATTTTCTGAAGGTAATTTGCTTACTCTATTCAAGATACGGCCACTAGGAGTGGAGTCAAAGAAAGACATAGGTGCTCGGAATATGCATTGGTGCATCTTGTCAAATAGCATTGTTGCAGTCTTACATCCAGCCATGACAAGAAGACCGGATCGTACAAAGACGAACAATGAGGTAACAAGAGCTAATGCAACATATACATTTATCATTGTCAAGGTACTGACTGGAGGATTCACATCTTTAGATATTGGAGCTGCCCAAGCCATCCATAAATTGCTTCCAATTTGAAGAGATTGAAAAATAATCTGAGCTAGCAAAATAAGTGGCACAAGTGCTCCTTTGTATGCCATTGTAATGTATTTCCAGTAGACAATAAACCCAACCCGGCCTTTCTCCCTCTCTTCTTCTTGTACAAGTTGACCGTTTTCAACAATTACTTCTGCATTGTTATCATCTCTTTGCTCATCTGATATGGATGGGGTGCTTCCACTGACATTATGATCGAGACTACTTCCAAGATTGCTGCTTGGGATCATGTCCATAGTAGATAACGCATCCTTATGGGACACAATTAATTCACTGAATTCTTCTCCAGAATTGAGAACTTCAGTGTAGTCCCCTGCTTGTGTTATTTTCCCATCTTTCAAGACCTGAAATATGACAGGATGAATTGAAAATGTTTTCTTTTTGCATGTAGCATAAAGAAGAGATTATACATATATTGCCAGCATACCATGATAACATCAGCTGAAGGTAAGAATTCGACATGGTGGGTAACATACACAACTGTTTTGGAAGCTAAAAATCCAAGCAAGCATTCCTGCCAAATACAAATTACAGTCAGTAAATTCATTGAATAGCAGAAGTAGTATTCCCTCGCACCCTAGAATCGCTCTCAGGGGCATATTAACTCAAAATTGCTTGGCTAAACTGAATCAAACAGAAAATGAAAGGAGTTGTTAAACATGACTACAAGAACAATGAAACAAATTTTGCTGGAACTGTAATACGAAGAACATTCATCATGGGATGGACTTAAGAGGCGATATATTGATTACCACTCTCACCAAAGAAGAATTTGAAGCTACTACCTATGTACTCCCTCCGTTCCTTTCTATAGTGCCTATAGTTTTTGGCACTAATTCCAAAAAATAGGAGTGTAGTTCGGTTTTTTATCAAAAATACACCCCTCCACTGATTAGCTCTCATGCGGCATACAGGGAACAAATTACCTACAAAAAAAGAAACTAATAGAAACGCTCATATATGACTCCTCGAGGCGTACGTACCAGCCCAACGATCCCTTAGATTTAGGAATTTATTCCTTAACATGACTTATACAGGCTGCACGATCGGTACCATCCTCCGATCTAGAACTATAGCTCGTCCTCTCTCACGCCAGCGCTCTCTCTCACGCCATCTAGTCCCCTTCCATGGCCAAGAATATACGAAACCCGGTGATCGCCCTTCCCATGGTCAGGTCAAGGAGGACACGAAGGCGGCAACCTCTCTTCCCATGGTCAAGGAGGATACGAAGCCGGCGACCTCTCTTCCCATGATCAAGGAGGATATGAAGATGGTGTCATGCGCACCGTGTCGTTAATTGCCCGGCACAGTGATTGATTTCTTGGATTGGTTGAAAGAAGTGGCAAAGTACAAGTGTTTCGGGTGCGGCGAGATGCGCGACCTATTCCCGCAAAGCCCAGATGGATCTTCAACGAACAGTATGTAGCGATGAAGAAGATCATGGGAGCGACCCAGAAAAATACACATAGGAGTTGATCAGTTTTTCTTTAGCATGAATAAATTTATTCCATCGTTTGATTACTCGTTTGATCCAAGTACATTTGTTCATAACGGATCAAACGAGTAAACAAATGATGGAATAAATTTATACATGCTAAAGAAAAACGGATCAACTCCTATGTGTATTTTTTGGGTCGCTCCCATGATCTTCTTCATCGCTATGGTAGCTGCCCGTTGAAGATCCGTCTGGGCTTTGCAGGAATAGGTCGTGCATCTCGTCGCACCCGGTACACTTGTAGTTTGTCATTTCATTCAACCAATCCGAGAAATCAATCGCTGTGCTAGGCAATTGATGACAGAATGCGCATTACACCATCTTCACATCCTCCTTGATCATGGGAAGAGAGGTTGCCGACATCGTGTCCTTGCCCATGGGAAGAGAGGTCCCCACCTTCATGTTCTCCTTGACCATGGGAAGGGAGGTCACCAGGTTTCCGATCTCCTTGGCCATGGAAGGGGACTACATGGCGTGAGAGAGGACGGCAACAAGCTACAGTTCCAGATCGCTAAGAAACACACAGGAGGATGGTACTGATCGTGCAGCCTATATAGGTCCAGTTAAGGAAAAAATAAATAAATTGCTAAATCTAAGGGATCATTGGGCTGGTACGTACGCCTAGAGGAGTCCCATATAAGCATTTATTTTAGTTTCCTTTTTGTAGGTAATTTGTTCCCTGCATGCCGCATGAGAGCTAATCGGTGGAGGGGTGTATTTGATACAAAATCGAACTACAATCTTATTTTTTGGAATTAGTACCAAAAAACTATAGGCACTATAGAAAGGAACGGAGAGAGTATTTGTAGTCTGGGCAACATTTTCCATTAAAGTCACCCATTAAATGCTTATCAGTATATATTGAACTAGTACTCAGATACACTTCATATTGAACACATATTCTAAAGAAATAAAATTGTGAATCTTTTAAATAAAGAACAATGAAATATAAATTATCAGGACATACCTTGAACAAGTGTAGTCCAGTATGAGCATCAACCGCACTAAACGGATCATCAAATAGATAGATATCAGCATCATGGTACAAGGCACGGGCTATTTGTATCCTTTGTTTTTGTCCACCACTAAGGTTAATGCCTCTCTCTCCTATAATCGTTTGGTCACCCAATGGTAATATATCCAGGTCCTTGATAAGAGAGCATGCTTCAAGGACCTTTTCATACCTTCCGCTGTTCATTTCTGTGCCAAAAAGTATATTATCTTGAATGTTCCCACTCTGTATCCAAGGTGATTGGCTAACATAGGCAATCCTACCACAAGTTTTAACCTCTCCTAATAATTTTGGTATCTCACCGAGTATGCAAGACAATAAACTGGATTTACCAGATCCAACTGTTCCACAAATAGCAACCCTCATCCCTTGTTGTATACGGAAGTTTAAATCTTGAAGAGTAGGCACTTGAGAAGATATATTCCAAGAGAACTGACCATTCCTCACCTCAATTGATACATCGGTGGTGCCTCTAGGAAGCTTAGTTACAGCATCACTAGGTAGTTCCTCAAGACACAGAAATGAACTTATCCTGTCAAGTGATACTTTTGTCTGGATGATCATAGAAATCGCATCCGGGAGACCATGGATAGGTGTTTGCAGCTGTCTAAATGTTGCCAGAGCAGATAGCACTTTACCTGTTTCTAACGGAATGCCCAAAAGCACGCAAGTTCCAAAAGTGACCATAGCAACAAAAGCAGGAGCACAAAAAAAGACGGATAGAAGCATTGCTGAGGTGTATACATTCTTCTTTAGCCAATTCATCTCTACCTTCCTCAAATCTTTGATCTTCGACAAGAAAATCATCTCCCACCCTTGAAGCTTAAGAATGCGCATGTTTCGTAAGATCTCAGACATAGCCCTCATTCTCGCATCCTTGGCGGTCATCGTTTCTCTTGGTAATTTTGCTCAATAGTCCCTAAAGGTATATTGGCCACCATTGTCAAAACAGTGGCAGCAAGGGCAGCAAATGCTGCCAAACCAAGTGCCGAGTATAAGATGAGCATGCCTAGAATAATCTGCACAGGAAGAAGCCAAACGTCATGCATGGAGCGACTGAAATTTCCTACACACTCAGCATCGAGGCTCACAACATTGATCATCTCTCCAGTTGAACTGCTTTGCCTGGACTGATTGGACAGAGCAAGGCATTTTTGGTAAATAGTAGCAACAAGTGATGAACATGCACGCACACCTACTTGTTTTGATCTAAACTGCAAATGCCTAGTTGAGAAGCCTTCGATGAACTGTGCAGCAACAAATGTCAACACTAGAATGTAGCCCTCTTTACTGGATCTTGAGCTCTTATTCAGGTAGTCAACAAAGTACTCAATCAGGTAGGGACCAACGTATGCAGAAACAGTACTGAGTAGGGCATAGACTGCAGTGATGAGGATTAGTTTCCATGTTGTAAGCACAAGAACTTTGGCCAGCTTAACTGATGTAACATCAGTGAACTGCCCTCTCGCAGAATCTGTGACAATCTTTGCCTTAAACTTGGGCAGGACCCCGTGGACACTGTCATTGTGATCCAGCAACGGCACATCATCAAGATCTAGTGTTTTCCTTCTGCCAAGATCAAGTAAGGGTCCCATCCAAGAAAAAGTGATAATACTAAACCACCCAGCATCTGTGAAGAGTGATTTGGTGCTTGTTTCCTCTACTGACGAAGAAGCTGCCTGGTTCAAAAGTGGTTGTTTCATGATGAACGAATGACTCCTGAACCCTGGACGGCAAACTGGAAAAAAAAATAGTGTTAAGAGCAGAGTATAGAACTATTTACATTAAAAAGTTTAAGTTGAGCATAATAAAGCAAAAAATACAGGAAGTTCATCTATTAGAATGATACTACAACAGAAACAACAAAAAGAATTTCTTTTAGGGTCAATGGGGGATCATAATCTTAAAAATAGGTTACATATGTAGCTTAATCGAAGAGGAATATTAGTTTTAACAGATAAGTCTTCCTCAGATTATATGTGCTTCAGCTATCATCCGAGAGAGGAGAATGTGTTAACAATCGTAGATATACACAAATACTAGAACCCTAGCAGAATTAGTGCTGAAATCTCCAAAATTAGAATGCCCGTCGCAGCGCCAGCGAACAAAATAAGTGAATCTGCCCAGTAAAACACTGCTGTTTTGCCACGATTGAGGGCATACTCTGTGAATGGCGTCAACCACAAATCAAATCGGCGTGAAATTTCCAATTGAATAAGGGCTATTAGAGTACGCCGGGAAGGAAAGCATTAGTTCTTACCACGTATCTGAACCATTGGAGAAAACGAAGAGCAGGGGGTGGCCACGGGCCCAACGGCCAGACGCGGCGGCGACGGCGGGGGCGGGCGGCGCGAGCCCACCGGAGAGCAAACGCGGTGGCGACTTCATCGAGCCCGCCGCCGGGCGAGGCGGCGAGAACACGTGTAAGGCGCTGCCGCCGTATTGCGCAACTCGGAACTCTCGTCTCCTTTCTAGGTGGACACACACAGACGCAGCTAGCTCTCTCTACACACACTCGTCGGCGAGGACGACAGGGGAAAACAGAGCACGCGACGGATTTTGGTTTGGCCCAGCCCTTTGGGAGCTTTCCTTCTCTTTCAGAATATTCAGAGTTGTGGTGCTGCTACACACTGCAACCTTGTCTTCTACAGATTTGTCCGGTCAGGAAACGCTTCTATGGTGCACCGACCATACACCAGATCAGCAGCTACACATTTGCTGATCCAGGCCATGCCTCTGCTAGCCTGCTGCAAGCTAGGAGAAGCATTGCCGCGTCCTGTTCTTACACAAATCGAAGCAAGTCCCTTTCAACTGAACTTCAAATATACACACACATGAGTTTGTCTCAAGGGCGTGATCGGTAGCCCGCAGCAGTTAGAAACAGGCACGCTAGATGCAAATTTGGGTCCATTGGTTGCCCGGGCGAAGCTCATGTTGTAACTAGTGCGCGCGTCAAAGCAGCCGCCAGCCAGGCCTAGTGACAACGGCTAATTCGACCGTTCAATTCGGCTAGTCCGTAGTCGCGAGGGCGAGAAGGAACGACAGTGAGAACACGACCACAATGTTGGTAGGGGTAAGTTCCAAATTTCCCCAATTTCCCCCGATTCACGGAGGAATCATCAACAAAAGAAGAACCCACGCATTGCGTGTGGGCTGTGGGTTTTACAGAAAGAACTTGGACTCTGATATATAGTAAGGAGACAATGCCATTACTAATGGTGGTTAAATCCTAGCCAAAAGAAGAGCTCACGCACTAGTAGCAAGCTAGTAGTAGTACACGTTCTATTATTTCTTCCACCAGCTTGTTCTTCGCCTTCTTTTTCGGGGTTGTTAGGATTGCAAAAAAAGAGAAAAAGAAAGAACAAGAACGTGGAGCGAAATTACTGATGCGAGGAGAACTTACATGTACGGATGTACCTGCAGCTTGCTGGATGGCTGTCACCGGATCTCGCCGCCGCCGTGCCGATCTTCGTCGAAGCAGCAGGGGGCGTCGAGTGGAGGGAGGATCTTTCGGGGGGAGTTCGCCGGCGGCTGGTCCCGGGCTGTCGTCACACGCCACCCGCGCGCGCGTGTGTCTCTCGCGCCGCGTACGTCCGGACCTGGGGGTTTGGAATTGGACGGGAGTTTTATATCAGGAGGAATCCTAGTCACATTCACGTTGGTATGGTCACGGTAGCCGCTGATCAGCGCGGCCCCGCGACTGCCTGCGTCCCTAGGTTTTCAGCTAGCTAAGCCCCACGTGTAAGAGAGCCCATATACGATCTATTTTATATGGTTGGGCCCGCATTTTTTGGAGCACCCCACTACCCGTCAGAAATACTACATGCCGCTCGCCGCGGCACGGCGAGAGGTGCTATTGGCCACTTCAAGCGGCACTACCCGACCAGGGGCTAAGCGAGGCCTCGAAGACAATAACCACTTAACAATATAGAAGTTTTTTTTAGAGTGAATGGAATAGAAGAATTTTTCTTTACATGAGGGAACGACATAGAAGATACTATAACACGATTTTAGATATTTAATAAATAGCATCAATATCAAAATATGACAATTTTTTGTATATTTATTTTCATTTTTTGAATACTCTCTCCGATTCAAATTAATTAACTTCAATTTATTTAGATTCAGATATATCTCGTACTAAAACATGTCTAGATACATTCGAATCTAGACATATTCAGGTCAATTAGTTTGGATCGGAGGGAGTAACTAATTCTTTAAAAAATATACTGTACTTCCAATTCTTCCGTTGCTTTTGTCTTCCAACTCAACTCTATGACAATGTTTAAACCGATATGTAACTTCTATTGATCTAACCAAAGATTAACTAGTGAAAAATATGAATTGGATTTGTAAATCTAATGCACAACATACCATAAGTATAGACATCATGTGTGACTAGGCCCGAGTCAGTAATCACAAATTACACTAATTCCTACTTCTACCGATTAGGGGACATACACAATTGATCGATCCTCAAATTCCTATCGAGCAAATCATTTTTTTCTAGGAAACACTGCAATGATCGAGAGATGGGCTAATGATCCTTAGTTCGTTAGTCCACAACAAAGTCAATTAACCATGAGCTAATTAATTATGTACTCATCTTCGGCCATTAACACGCATATACTGATATAAGTGTACCTGTAGCTACTATCAAATGTTGAGGGGGGCGATTGATTAGGGGGGTCTAGCCCTGCTAGCCCCTCTTAGCTCTGCCCTGCGCACGCTCGCACCATCATCTTTTATCGTTTGTGGGTCGTGGCCCACCACCTGCCACATGTGCCTGTAGGGGTTCCGCGTATGAAAACAATAAAATTTTACCCTACGCCCCTGAATCCCTGAAGCTGCCAGGACCTATCTATTAGGAATACAGTTACGAGAGGGGCTTTTCGCGAACTTACCCTTGAAGACCGAAAAGCGTTGTCAACGCTCAGGAGAGCGTGGTTGATGTAGATGAGCCAAAGCCGGCCTCAAGGTCGTGATGAAGTCCTTGCGCTCCTTCTGGCTCCAACGACTTGAGTGCCTCAAGTGCGACACATCGCGGGGAGTTACACACGTTCGGTGCCTGACGATGACTCCCGCTTCCCCGATCCAGCAACAGTTGCGGAAGTAGATCTCCCGGAACCAAATCCCGCAGCGCGACGGCGCTCCGCGGTGAAGATGTCTCTCGCTCGCGTAGTCCAGACTTGGGACCACGGTCACGAGAAAGAGGGGGAGAGAGAAAATATCAATTAGAGGTCCTCCCAAAAGTGGGGAGACCTTTATTGATTATTGGTGTATTTTTCTAGGCTAAATACTCCACTATATATAGGAGGGGAGGTACTACCTCCCTCAAAGTCCCGCGGTGGGACTAAAGGAGAGGAGGGGGAGGAGGTGGCCGCCGGCCACCTAGTGGGCCCCAAGCGCGGGGGGGGGGGGGCTAGGCCCAGCCGGCCTCCCCCTTGGCCCCTCTTCCCTCTCTCCTTTCCCCTAATGGGCCCTCTCCCTCCGGAATTGGCCCATTAAGCCTTTTTGACCTTTAATTGATTTTCTCTTTATTAAATAATTATGAATAAATGATTAAATCAATATTTAACATTCATTCACATATTATTCAACCTCCGTGGCCATGGAACACCTTCCACATCCACTCCGGACATCCTCCGGACTTACCGAAACCCTTCCGGTTTTCTCCCTTCTTTTATTCGGTGATTCTACCGTTCCTATTAAAGATTTCTTCGGAGATTCCATGTTTATGATAAATGTTTATTTTACATGCTATAATTGTATTGATCGGAAACGTCAATACATGTGTGTTTAATAAACAAAAAGGGTTCCTAGTTATGCCTCTCTTATAGACTAGCTCGTTGATTAACAAGATGATCAAGGTTTCCTGATCATGGACATTGGATGTTTTTAATAACGAGGTCACAACATTGGTGGAATAATGTGATGAACATTCATCCGAAGTATAGCATTACGATCAAACTCATTATGTTTATATTGCTATAACACTATACAAAGTAATCTTTATCCTTAGACCATGAGATCATGTTAATTGCTAACACCGGAAGAGTATCATGATAACATCAAACGTCACACCGTAACAGGGTGACTATAAAGATGGGTTCAGTGCTACGAAGGTGTTATGTTGAGGCTCATGGATCAAGAGTAGAATTTGTCAATCCCGATGACGGATAGATATACTCTGGGCCCTCTCGGTGATATCACATTAAAGATAGCTTGCAAGCAAGTGATGTGATCACTAGAATGTTATATCACGGGAACGAGAAATGAGTGCATGTCGGTAACGAGATCAAACTAGGTATGGAGATACCGATGATCGAATCTCGGACATGTAATATATCGCGAGACAAAGGGATTTAGTTACAAGCGTTAAAGGTTCTCACGATCATAGAAGTCATCGTTGAATGTGTAGGAGTCAGTACGGATCTCCAGGTCCCGCTGCTGATTATTGATAGGAGAGGGGTCTCGATCATGTCTACATTATTCGTGAACTGTAGGGTGACACACTTAAGGGATACCGACACCATTTGGAGCAAATATGTTTCAGATAAAGATTTAAGAAAGCGCTGGAATTATTTCAATAGACACCGAAACTGTTTTGGGTGAAATTGCTGAAATTGGTTCTGCATATAATATTAAAATGTTACGGGGGTTTTATGTGAATGTTTGTTAATTAAAGTAATTAACAAAATTCTGAATAAAATAATAAAAGAGTTTTATTAAATGAGAGAGCATTAAATTTGGAGAAATTTAATGCATTTAAAGTGGAGACTTTAAAAGGGAATGTGAAGAGGCATTTTAATGTGGAGGGGTTACCACCACATGAATGGAGGAGGTGAAGAGACACCTCCTCCATGCGCCGGCCATGAAGGAGGGGCACCCCCTCCTTCTATAAAAGGCCACCCTCTCCTCACTTCTCAAACACACCTCCTTGTGAAGGATCTCTCTCCCCCTCTAGTATTATTTCCCCATGGTCCCGGATTAGCGAGATACATGTTTCCGGTGGCTTTATCTGGAAAGGAGTTGCTGCTTCCGCTGCTTTGCTAGAACGAGGGACGGAGGTTGTCGGGGCACCGGACGTGTGTGCGATCACGGATGCACCGCTGCTTTGCGGTGCTGGACTTGGTGGTGCTAGAGCTGGATCTGATGGACGTGCTGGAGCCGGACTTGCTGGACTTCCTCACGATCTTGAGATAACCACGAGTTCCTACTCGTTAACAAAACTCGTTGTCTTCGAGGGTAAGTTCTCGTTGGATGTATGTCCACCCGTTGCTTTGTACCTAGTAGATAGATCTTGGCGTGTAGTTCACATCATAGGATTTTTTTTGTTTTCTATGCCGCGGACCTAACAGTGGTATCAGAGCCTGATCTATGCGTAGGTGCTTTGCACGGGTAGTACACATATGTTTATATGTGGGCGATGATGATCATGTTATTGCATCTTCCATGTATTTTGGATATTGGTGGCATAGTGGGATGAAGCGGCCCGGACCAACCTTACATGTCATCATACATGAGACCGGTTCCACGACTGACATGCAACTTGTTTTGCATAAGTGGCTGGCGGGTGTCTGTCTCTCCTACTATAGTCAATATCTGATTTACAACGAGTTGCTAATAACTTGGTTATCCTCATTGTGGTTCATGTTCGTAGGTGAGAACGGTTCTATCTCCGAAAGCCCTAAGCCACGTAAAACTTGCAATTGATAAATTAGAGGCGTCTAGTTTAGATCGTTGCTGGGCTAGTGTCTTGATATGGTATTGTTGTAAGTAGATGTATGATAGATACTCTTACAACACACTCAACGTGTAAGTTTCATAGACCTTGGCCTTACACACAAAGGATGATAGAGATCATACCATGATGCAAGTGATAGAGATCAAATGCATGGACCATATCATCTCACTTTACACATTAGATGTTAGCATCTTATACTGCTAATTTGGCGCTTTTGGTAGCATTATAAGATGATCCCTCATTTAAATATCAAGATAAAATATGTTCTTCCTTAAGTATGCACCGTTTTATGGATCGTGTTTCGAGACATCACGTGATGATCGGGTGTACTCAAATCTACGCTTTCATAGGAACGGGTGTAAGACAGTTTTACACACGCGAATACTAAGGTTCTTACTTGGCGAGCCTAGCATGTACAGACATGGCCTCAGAACACGGACCGAAAGGTTAAGCATGAGTCATATAGTTGATATGATGCCCATATAGATGCTCGCCTTTGAAGCTACATCAACTCATGTGATGATAGGACTTGGTGTAGTGGATTTGGTTCATGTAATCACCAAAAAGACACAAGGGATGTCGTTTTTGAGTGGGAGTTCATTTCTAATTTGGATTAGTCGAACCAAATTTGTCACAAATTAAATCAAAGTGAATTTGCATAGTTTGTTGTAGTCATTGGCATTCATTTTCTACCTTAGGCTTAGTTTTTATTTGAGATAATACAACTATAGAATTCTGGATATTTACTTTCCGAACTGGTATCGATTGTTTTGAATGTCAATTTAAAGTTTATAAGTCCTATTGCAAACTTTCAGCAAACTCTATTTACTCCATGAAGTTTAATAAGTAGTATTAAATCAAGAGTAAGAATTCCAATGTTAGTATCTAAAGTATCATGTTTGCCTCCATGATTATTGATATTCAAAAAGTTGTTTTAATATCAAGATTATATTGGAGCTGAAAATTGTTTCAGAAACCATCATGTGTGAAAGATATTGTGATATCTGAAACAATGTTTTTTGGTTGTATTATGATAGAGTATAATTTAGCAAAATACATGTTCTCATATTGTATGAGAATTTGTGAAGGATGGAGATGCTAGGCATCCAAATCTACCAAAAAGGTTTTGGGAACTGATATTATACTCGTGATTCTTCCTTTATAAGCTATAGTAGCTTGATCATGAAAGTTGTCATGATAAGGATGAATAGAAGATGTAAGTAAAATGTTTACTACACTAATAGATTACTAAAGAATGAATTTTTGAAAGAACACCAAACATTTGATGATGGTGATCCACTTCAAAGTGCAAGTCCAAAGGTATTAGTATTTGACTATATACGCTTTGTACCATGTGTCATGTTGATGACACCACTATTGATGTTGATAGATTCTTTTAAAAGAAAAGGAATTGCTGAAAGAGAATCTATAAAATATTTGGCAGAAAATAAAAGGTTGGAGATGTCCACTTAGGTACATAGAAGATATACATGTTATGGCTGTATTCCTTTCTTGTTAAACAATGTGGTTCTTAGGTATTGGATACCGAATTGGTTGGTATGAAGTGTCATACAGGACAACGCAATTCATGAACTACAATGGCCTAAGTAACTAGCAAGAGAATGAGTGATGATGTTCATCGAAAACAAATAAAGTCTTATTGTGTTTTTCGTTGTCATCAAACCAAGCCTTCAAGATTTGTTTAAATAATTGTTATTTTGTTCCGGTATTATGAGAACAATGGCTGTTCAAATAATTACCGTATTCCATAAAGGATGGATGAACTTTTACAAGTCTAGTTGGAGAAATCACATCCATAAACACTATTGCTAAAATTGTCACAAGACAAATGATTGAAAGATCACTTATGAAGTGACATCGCTGTTTAAATTATATTTGAAAGAAAACATGAAGAAACTCCATGTTGATGGATTTTTGGAGTCTTTGATTTTGATCAATTGACGCATGTGAGACTTTCCTCGAGATAATTGAAACTCCGTCCATAGGCCAGAGATGAACGGATGACTAGCTTATTGGAAATTGTGCATGCTAATGTGCATAGTCCATTATGTGTAGCCATATGCGATGGATCTTTTTGCTTCATATGCTTTCTTCAAAAATTTGAGTGAATATATCTCTATATTTACTTAATAAGGAAGAAGTATGAAACATTTGAAAGTTGTTCAAAGACTTTCAAGATGAAGTGAAAAATCATTGTAACAAGAAAATAAAAGAGTTTATGATTTGATCATAAAGGAAGATATTTGAATTACATGTTTAGCAAAACACCTAAGATTTGAGGAATTGTTCCATGAATTTGGATTTCCCGGTAAACCATAGGAGTATGGCATATTCGAGAGATGAAATCAAACCATGTTTGACATGGTAAGATCAAAGGTGTCATTTATAAAACTGCCATTATGTTTTAAAGATTGAAGCTTTAGAGACTACCGCTTTACACTGAAAAGAGCACCATCGTGATCCGTTGAAATGACACCATATAAGTTATGGTTTGGGATAAAACCCGAATTGTCTTTTCTTAAATTTTGGTATGCTATGCATAAGTAAAATGTTTACAACCAAAGTCGGATAAACACGTCTTTGTAGGTTATTCGAAAGAATTTGTTGGGAATTTCTCCATAACACCGAGGACAAAAGAGTTTGTTACTTGGAACGTCAAGTTTCTTGAGAAGGAATTTTTCGCGAAAAGTTAAGTGGGAGGACAATAGAACTTTGATAAGGTTGTTGAACCTTAGCTATATGTGCTAAGTAGCGCAGCGCCGGAAAGTGTCCCGGTGGCGGCCACAATGCTCATGGCTCTCGTGATTACAAAAGGTGTGATCTCGGAGATTAGAGTTCCTATAGAACCGTGTGGGTCGGTAAGAATCAAATAGTGTGATTTGATAAGCAAGTCGTTATTGTTTTGACAATGATGAACCAACTACATGCACAGAAGCGATGATGGGCCCGGACTCCATAAAATGACTAGAAGTCATAGAATCCGTGATAGTATCCATACACGAGAAATCAAGTTTCTGAACTTGGAAGACCCTCTGGAAAGGCGTGAAGCCTATCGGTTGTGTTTGGATCTATAAAGAAATAGACATGGATGTTTAACATCTATGAAATAGTCGACATGTCGGAAATAAGTTTACGACAATGTTCAAGGAGTTGACTATGACAAGATTTGATCTTTCATAGCGATATTTAGTCTTGACGGATTAATGTAGCAACCACTACATATAATTTGGTATATGGTAGTTGAATAAACAAAACAAGGTTCTTCTAATAGAATGGTTACCTAGGACGTGTACATGACACAGTCCGAAGGGTTTTTGTTAATTCAAAGGGTGCTAAAAGGGCATGCAAACTTCAATAGTTGAATTAAGCATAGCGGAGTTGGAATCTTCACCATGATGAAACTGTTAAAAGAGTTTAAATTCATCGGAGATGATGAAGATGCTTGCATTTGCAAGAAATTAAGTGGGAACGCAGAGACATATTTCTAATACATTATGTAGAGGACATATTGTTGATTGGAAATGATGTATCTTGTATTGACACATGTTAAGAATTTCATTAAAATAAGATTTCGATGAAAGACTTGGGCAAAACCGGAATATTTGGCATCAATATCTATATGGATATATTGAGGCGCTAATATGGTTGTGCCAGACATACATATATGAGATATTGAAAGGGTTCAATATGGAAACAACAAGAAAGGTTCTTGCTGCATGAAAAGGATTGTATGAAAATTCAAGTGTTTCAACACTTGGTGAGTAAAATCACATGAAGATTTTGATCGATTATACCATGATATGTATATATCCAGAATGTCCTATGCTCTAAATGTTAGAGCATATACCAGAATGATTCATAAGATGATCATTGGACAATAGTAAAGATATTCTTATGAGCTTTGGAAGAACTAAGAATATATCATGTATAAGTGACAAATAGTTAAAGGTAGTTCATTGTAAAGTGTTACATTGATACTAGTTTTGTCACAAGATACAAATTAAATTTATCTCAATTTAGACTATGGGTGGCACAATGTAATGGAAAGGATGTTCCATGCTGGATTTGGATGAGTTCCAAAGTTGAGACATACTGACGGATACTACAACAAAAGGCTAAGTATATGACTACTATAGTAGCAGCATAGGAGGGCATTTGTGTTAAGTAGTTTGTTATCAAACTAGGTGTGGTTCAAAGTGGGCAAATACTATGAAGATATATTGTGTGACAATAATATCAACATATTTTAACCCGAACGAACTAAAGGTCTCACCAAAGGACCAAATTTATACAATGCCATCTCATTTGAGAATGAGTGATGCGTAGAGACGCAAAGACATGCAAATACACATGGACCTGAAACTGTCAGATCTGGATATTATGTTAACCACTAGCAATAGCGTATATGCAACACCAGAAAGCCATAGGTGTTCAATACGCAAAGTTTTTCAAATTAGATTATTGACTCTAGTGCAAGTGGGAGACTAAAGGGAATATGCCCGAGAGGCAATAATAAAGTGGTTATTATCTTATTCCATGTTTATGATAAATGTTTATTTTACATGCTATAATTGTATTGATCGGAAACGTCAATACATGTGTGTTTAATAAACAAAAATGGTTCCTAGTTATGCCTCTCTTATAGACTAGCTCGTTGATTAACAAGATGATCAAGGTTTCCTGATCATGGACATTGGATGTTGTTAATAACGAGGTCACAACATTGGTGGAATGATGTGATGAACATTCATCCGAAGTATAGCATTATGATCAAAGTCATTATGTTTATATTGCTATAACGCTATACGAAGTAATCTTTATCCTTAGACCATGAGATCATGTTAAGTGCTAACACCGGAAGAGTATCTTGATAACATCAAACATCACACCGTAACAGGGTGACTATAAAGATGGGTTCAGTGCTACGAAGGTGTTATGTTGAGGCTCATGGATCAAGAGTGGAATTTGTTAATCTCGATGATAGATAGATATACTCTGGGCCCTCTCGGTGATATCACATTAAGATAGCTTGCAAGCAAGTGATGTGATCACTAGAAAGTTATTTCACGGGAACGAGAAAAGAGTGCATGTCGGTAACAAGATCAAACTAGGTATGAAGATACCGATGGTCGAATCTTCGACATGTAATATATCGCGAGACAAAGGGATTTAGTTACAAGCGTTAAAGGTTCTCACGATCACAGAAGTCATCGTTGAATGTGTAGGAGTCAGTACGGATCTCCAGGTCCCTCTGCTGATTATTGATCGGAGAGGGGTCTCAATCATGTCTGCATTATTTGCGAACCGTAGGGTGACACACTTAAGGGATACCGACACCATTTGGAGCAAATATGTTTCAGATAAAGATTTAAGAAAGCGCTGGAATTATTTCAATAGACACCGAAACTGTTTCGGGTGAAATTGCTGAAATTGGTTCTGCATGTAATATTGAAATGTTGCAGGGGGTTTTATGTGAATGTTTGTTGATTAAATTAATTAACAAAATTCTGAATAAAAATAATAAAAGAGTTTTATTAAATGAGAGAGCATTAAATTTGGAGAAATTTAATGCATTTAAAGTGGAGACTTTAAAAGGGAATGTGAAGAGGCATTTTAATGTGGAGGGGTTACCACCACATGAACGGAGGAGGTGAAGAGACACCTCCTCCATGCGCCGGCCATGAAGGAGGGGCACCCCCTCCTCCTATAAAAGGCCACCCTCTTTTCACTTCTCAAACACACCTCCTTGTGAAGGATCTCTCTCCCCCTCTAGTATTATTTCCCCATGGTCTCGGATTAGCGAGATACATGTTTCCGGTGGCTTTATCTGGAAAGGAGTTGCTGCTTCCGCTGCTTTGCTGGAGCAAGGGACGGAGGTTGTCGGGGTACCGGACGTGTGTGCGATCACGGATGCACCGCTGCTTTGCGGTGCTGGACTTGGTGGTGCTGGAGCTGGATCTGATGGACGTGCTAGAGCCGGACCTGCTGGACTTCCTCACGATCTTGAGATCGGCAAGTGTACGACTACATCAACCACGAGTTCCTACTCGTTAACAAAACTCGTTGTCTTCGAGGGTAAGTTCTCGTTGGATGTATGACCACCCGTTGCTTTGTACCTAGTAGATAGATCTTGGCGTGTAGTTCACATCGTAGGAATTTTTTTGTTTTCTATGCTGCGGACCCAGCACCTATAAACACTCTCTAAGCATCATTAAGCCCTTAAGAGTGATACCCCATGGTTCGGGAACACTCTAGACATGGTCGGGACACTCCCGCACCAATGATCGACAGAGGGACCTGGATGGCCATGTGACCCCTGTGCGTTCCACGAAGATCTTTTGTCGTTTAAACTGGGACGGTCGTATCTTATTTCCTTTGTCTCTTGATACTTGCATTTCCCGAGATCTGATCAATGACATCACCATGTCGTGTTAAATCTCGTTACTGAACAACGCTACTTGACTCGTTCCGACAAGTGATATCCCCGTGATCAAATCACACGCTGCGCAGCTATTGGATATAACTTCTCCGAGTGGGCCCTTGAGTATCTTCCCGTCAAATGGACGGACAAATCCCCCTCTTCACATATATTGCCTCTACGGTTTCCTCCGAATACCTGAACACACCTTTATAACCACCGTTTTACCAGATGGCGTTTGATGCTATCTAAGCACTCTCGGGAGACAGTGATTGATATAGCCTCACGGTCTAAGGAATAGTCTACGAGGATACTTTTTCTAATCATCACAACTTGAACTTCGTGACATGATCGAGTCACAATGTTTAGTTTGGGTATTGGTTCATTTCCAATTGGCATAAATGCCACATGATCAGGAAACATGATCATCTGTTGACCAATGAACCAGTGACTAGAGTTTCACTAGGAACCCCTGGTTGTTTATATATCACACGTGTATTGATGTTTCCACTCAATACGGTTATAGCATGATATAAAACTCAATCATAAACTATATGAAATATGATAATAGTCCTTACTACTATTTGACTCTAGGGCATATTTCCAACAGTCTCCCACTTGCACTAGAGTACAAATACACTAGCTACATTTCTTCTCAATCATTGGCACCATATGTCCGGTACCTTGAACATGCTTGCTCGTGGAAGAGGTTGAGTCTTGGGTCTGTACTTTACAGTCCCAAATCCTTTGCAACTTACTAATGAAGGAAATATGCCCTGAGAGGTAATAATAAAGTTGTTATTATGTATTCCTTATATATGATAGATGTTTATTTTGCATGCTATAATTGTATTGATCGGAAACATCAATACATGTGTGTTTAATAAACAAAAGGGTTCCTAGTTATGCCTCTCTTATAGACTAGCTTGTTGATTAACAAGATGATCAAGGTTTCCTGATCATGGACATTGGATGTTGTTAATAACAATGTCACAACATTTGTGAAATGATGTGATGAACATTCATCCGAAGTATTGCATTACGATCAAGTCATTATGTTTACATTGCTATAACATCATACGAAGTAATCTTTATCCTTAGACCATGAGATCATGTTAATTGCTAACACCCAGAGAGTATCTTGATAACATCAAACGTCACACCGTAACTGGGAGACTATAAAGATGGGTTCAATGCTACGAAGGTGTTATGTTGAGGCTCATGGATCAAGAGTGGAATTTGTCAATCCCGATGATGGATAGATATACTCTGGGCCCTCTCGGTGATATCACATTAAGGTAGCTTGCAAGCAAGTGATGTGATCACTAGAATGTTATATCACGGGAACGAGAAAAGAGTGCATGTCGGTAACGAGATCAAACTAGGTATTTGGATACCGATGATCGAATCTCGGACATGTATTATATCAAGAGACAAAGGGATTAAATTACAAGCATTAAAGGTTCTCACGATCATAGAAGTCATCGTTGAATATGTAGGAGTCAGTATGGACCTCCAGGTCCCGCTTCTAATTATTGATCTAAGAGGAGTCTCAATCATGTCTGCATTATTTGTGAACCGTAGGGTGACACACTTAAGAGTTACCGGACACCATTTTGGAGCACATATGTTTTAGACAAAAGAATTGCAAAGCGCAGGAATTATTTCAATAGAAACCAGAAAATGTTTCGGGTGAAATTGTAGAAAGTGGTTCTGCATGTGATATTGAAATATTGCAAGGCGTTATATGTGAATGTTTGTTAATTAAAGTAATTAACAAAATTCTGAATAAATTTAATAAAATAGTTTTATTAAATGAGAGAGCATTAAACTTGGAGAATTTTAATGCATTTGAAGTAGGGACTTTAAAGGGAAATGTGAAGAGGCATTTTAATGTGGAGGGGTTACCACCACATGAATGGGGGAGGTGAGGAGTCACCCCCATGCGCCGGCCATGGAGAGGAGGGGCACCCCCTCCTCCTATAAAAGGCCCCCTCTTCCTCCTTCTTCCTCACACCTCCTTGTGAAGGATCTCTCTCCCCCTCTAGAATTATTCCCCCATGGTCTCGGATTAGCGAGATACATGTTCCCGGTGGCATTTTGTCTGGAAGGAGTTGTTGCTTCCGCTGGATCGCTGGAGCGAGGAGGTGGAGGTTGTCCGGTGGCTTGAACATGTGTGCGAGTGCTGATGCACTGCTGAGTTGCGACGCTCAGACTTCCTCACGATCTTGAGATCGGCAAGTGTACGACTACATCAACCACGAGTTCCTACTCGTTAACAAAACTCGTTTTCTTTGAGGGTAAGTTCTCGTTGGATGTATGTCCACCCGTTGCTCTGTACCTAGTAGATAGATCTTGGCGTGTAGTTCTCATCGTAGGAATTTTTTTGTTTTCTATGCTGCGAACCCAATAGTGGTAGCAGAGCCTGATCTATGCATAGGTGCTTTGCACGGGTAGTACACATATGTTTATATGTGGGCGATGATGATCATGTTATTGCATCTTCTATGTATTTTTGATATTGGTGGCATAGTGGGATGAAGCGGCCCGGACCAACCTTACATGTCATCGTACATGAGACCGGTTTCACGACCGACATGCAACTTGTTTTGCATAAGTGGTTGGCGGGTGTCTGTCTCTCCTACTATAGTCAATATATGATTTACAACGAGTTGCTAATAACTTGGTTATCCTCGTTGTGGTTCATGTTCGTAGGTAAGAACGGTTCTATCTCCGAAAGCCCTAAGCCACGTAAAACTTGCAATTGATAAATTAGAGGCGTCTAGTTTAGATCATTGCTAGGCTAGTGTCTTGATATGGTATTGTTGTAAGTAGATGTATGATAGATACTCTTACAACACATTCAACATGTAAGTTCCATATGCCTTGGCCTTACACACAAAGGAATGATAGAGATCATACCACGATGCAAATGATAGAGATCAAATGCATGGACCATATCATCTCACTTTACACATTAGATGTTAGCATCTTATACTGCTAGTTTGGCGCTTACTGTAGCATTGTAAGATGACCCCTCATTTAGATATCAAGATAAAAATGTGTTCTTCCTTGAGTATGCACCGTTCTGTGGATCGTGTTTCGATACATCACGTGATGATTAGGTGTACTCCAATCTACGCTTTCATAGGAACGGGTGTAAGACAGTTTTACACACGCGAATACTAAGGTTCTTACTTGGTGAGCCTAGCATGTACATACATGGCCTCGGAAAACAGACCGAAAGGTTAATCATGAGTCATATAGTTGATATGATGCCCATATAGATGCTTGCCTTTGAAGCTACATCAACTCACGTGATGATCGGACTTGGTGTAGTGGATTTGGTTCATGTAATCACCAAAAGGACACGAGGTACGTCGTTTTTGAGTGGGAGTTCATTAGTAATTTGGATTAGTTGAACTCACTCTATCATAAACTTAGTCTAAATAAACTTTACAAATTCTGTTGTAGATGGCACCACCTGCTTTTAATTTCAATGTGTTCATGGAGAAAGAGAAACTTGTTGCGAATGGTAGCAACTTCACCAACTGGGCAATGAATTTGAGGATTCTCCTCACTGCTGCACAAAAGCAATATGTGCTAGGCCCCCCACCAGCTCCTGATGCCCCTGACGAGGAAAAGAATGTCTATGTGACTCGGCAGGAGGACCACAACTTAGTTCATTGCGGCATACTGTATGGGCTAGAGCCAGAACTTCGAAAGCGTTTCAAAAATGGCAATGCCTTTGATACCATGGGAGAATTGAAAACGATTTTCGATACCCATGCTGCCGTAGAGAGTTATAATGCTACTGAAAAGTTCTTTAGCTGCATGATGGAGGAGAACAGCTCCGTTAGTGAGCATGTACTCAAAATGTCTGGGTACGCCGATACGCTTGTGTCCTTGGGAATAACGATTCCCATTGACTTAGGCATACATCGTGTTCTCCAATCTCTGCCACCTAGCTACAAGAGCTTCGTGATGAACTATAATATGCAGGGCATGAAGAAGTCTCTTCCCGAGCTTGTGTCAATGCTTAAGACTGCAGAAGTAGAGATTAGGAAAGAACATCAAGTGTTGATGATCAATAGGACCACCGGTTTCAAGAAGGACAAGAAAGGCAAGCACAAGGGAAAGAAGGGTGGCAAATCTGTTGCCGCACCTGAAAAGAAACCCCGAGCTGGCCCTAAGTCTGACACCGAGTGTTACTATTACAAGGGGACTGGCCATTGGAAGCACAATTTCCCCAAGTATTTGGCGGACAATAAGTCCGACAAGGCAAACAAAGGTATATATGCTATACATGTTATTGATGTGTACTTGACTAGTACTCGCAGTAGCACATGGGTATTTGATACGGGATCGGTTGCTAATATATGTAACTCGGTTCAGGGGCTACGGAACAAGCGACAACTAGCAAGGGATGAGGTCATGATGCGGGTCGGCAATGGATCAAAAGTTGAGGTGATCGCCGTCGGGATGCTACCTCTCCATATGCCATCGGGATTAGTTATAAACCTGAATAATTGTTATTTGGTGCCTGCACTAAGCATGAACATTGTATCCGGATCGTGTTTGATGCAAAGTGGTTATTCCTTTAAATCTGAAAACAATGGTTGTTCGATTTATAAGAATGATATCTTTTATGGTCATGCACCTGTGTTGAATGGTTTATTTCTATTGGATCTCGATAGTAATATTACACATATTCATAATGTTAATGCTAAAAATATTAAACTTGATAATGATATATCTACATATATGTGGCACTGCCGTCTAGGTTATATTGGCGTTAAACGCATGAAGAAACTCCATTCTGATGGACTTTTGGAATCACTTGATTTTGAATCATTTGATACATGTGAGCCATGCCTTATGGGCAAGATGACTAGAACGCCGTTTTCCGGTTCAATGGAACGGGCGACAGATTTATTGGAAATCATACATACTGATGTGTGTGGACCAATGAGTGTGTCGGCGCGAGGTGGATATTGTTATTTTGTTACTTTCACGGATGATTTGAGTAGATACGGGTATATCTATTTGATGAAACACAAGTCTAAAACCTTTGAAAAGTTGAAGGAATTTCAGAATGAAGTGGAAAATCATCGTAATAGAAAGATCAAATTTCTTCGGTCTGACCATGGAGGTGAGTATCTAAGTTACAAGTTTAGCACACACATGAAAGAGTGTGGAATAGTTTCACAACTCACGCCTGCCGGAACACCACAACGTAATGGTGTGTCGGAACGTCGTAATCGTACTTTCTTGGATATGGTTCAATCTATGATGTCTCTGACTGACTTGCCACTGTCATTTTGGGGTTATGCACTGGAAACAGCTGCATTCACTTTAAATCGGGCACCATCTAAATCCGCTGAAACGACACCGTATGAATTATGGTTTGGAAACAAACCTAAGCTGTCATTTCTTAAAGTTTGGGGATGCGATGTTTATGTGAAGAAACTTCAGCCGGATAAACTCGAACCCAAAGCGGAAAAATGCGTCTTCATAGGATACCCTAAGGAAACGATTGGGTACACCTTCTATCACAGATCTGAGGGCAAGGTTTTTGTTGCCAAGAATGGATCCTTTCTTGAGAAGGGGTTTCTCGCGAAAGGTATGAGTAGTCGGAAGGTAGAACTCGAAGAGGTTATTGAACCTTCTCTTCATGAAATGGCGAGTAGCGCAGCACCGGAAATTGTTTCAGAGTTGACTTCACCTAATGAAGAGAGAGCTAATGATATTGATCATGAAACTTTGAAAGAGGACACTACCAAACCTCGCAGGTCAAGTAGGACACGTGCAACTCCTGAACTGTACGGTAATCCTGTTATGAACTTCATGGTTGATGAAATAGATGACCCTGCGATGTATGAAGAAGCGATGATGAGCCCGGATTCCAACAAATGGCTAGAAGCCATGAAATTCGAGATGGAATCCATGTACGAGAACCAGGTTTGGACCTTGGTGGACTTACCTCACGATCGAAAGGCCGTTGAGAATAAATGGATTTTCAAAAGAAAAACTAATGATGATGGTAATGTGACCATCTATAAGGCTCGAATTGTCGCAAAGGGGTTTCGACAAATTCAAGGAGTTGACTACGATGAGACATTCTCTCCTGTAGCGATGCTTAAGTCGGTTAGGATTATGTTAGCAATTGCTGCATATTTCGATTATGAAATATGGCAGATGGATGTCAAAACTGCGTTCCTCAATGGTAATATTGAAGAAGAGTTGTATATGATACAACCTAAAGGTTTTGTCGATCCTAAGGATGCTAATAAGGTATGCAAACTTCAGCGATCCATCTATGGACTGAAGCAAGCATCCTGGAGTTGGAATCTCCGCTTTGATGAGGTGATCAAAGAGTTTGGATTTGTCCAAACTTATGGAGAGGCTTGTATTTACAAGAAAGTGAGTGGGAGCAATGTGGCATTTCTGATATTATATGTGGATGACATATTATTGATTGGAAATGATATAGATCTTTTAAACAGTGTTAAAAGTTATCTAAACAGCAAATTTTTGATGAAAGAGCTTGGTGAAGCGTCATATATATTAGGCATTAAAATCTATAGAGATAGATCAAGGCGCCTAATTGGGCTGTCGCAGAGTACATACCTTGATAAGATATTAAAGAAGTTTAATATGGACGAAAGTAAGAAGGGGTTCTTACCTATGTTGCAAGGCAAGACATTGAGTAAGACTCAAAGTCCGGCTACGGCGGAAGAAAGAGAGATAATGGATAAGATCCCCTATGCCTCGGCCATAGGCTCTATAAGGTATGCCATGCTATGTACAAGACCGGATGTGGCACATGCTATTAGTTTGACTAGTAGGTACCAATCTGATCCAGGTTTGGAACATTGGATAGCAGTCAAGAACATCCTCAAGTACTTGAGAAGAACTAGGGATATGTTTCTTATATACAAAGATGAAGAAGAGCTAGTCGCTAAGTGTTATGTCGATGCTAGCTTTGACACTGATCCGGATGACTCCAAGTCTCAATCCGGATACGTATTTCTCTTGAACGGAGCAGCAGTTAGTTGGAGGAGTTCCAAACAACATGTGATGGCTGGATCAATGACGGATACGGAATATGTTGCTGCTTCAGAAGCGGCGCGGGAAGCGGTTTGGATGAAAGAGTTCATTACGGAACTAGGTGTGGTTCCTAGTGCATTGGACCCAATGGTGATCTATTGTGACAACAATGGAGCCATAGCCAACGCCAAGGAACCGAGGTCTCACAAGAATTCCAAGCATATTAAGCGCCAGTTTCACTCGATCGGCGATCATGTCAAGGATGGAGACATAAAGATTTGTAAAGTACACACATACCTAAATGTAGCAGATCCATTGACTAAAGCTCTCCCTAGGGCAAAACATGATCAACACTAGAACTCCATGGGTGTTAGATTTATCACTATGTGAACTAGATTATTGTCTCTAGTGCAAGTGGGAGACTGAAGGAAATATGCCCCGAGAGGCAATAATAAAGTTGTTATTATGTATTCCTTATATATGATAGATGTTTATTTTGCATGCTATAATTGTATTGATCGGAAACATCAATACATGTGTGTTTAATAAACAAAAAGGGTTCCTAGTTATGCCTCTCTTATAGACTAGCTTGTTGATTAACAAGATGATCAAGGTTTCCTGATCATGGACATTGGATGTTGTTAATAACAAGGTCACAACATTTGTGAAATGATGTGATGAACATTCATCTGAAGTATAGCATTACGATCAAGTCATTATGTTTACATTGCTATAACCTCATACGAAGTAATATTTATCCTTAGACCATGAGATCATGTTAATTGCTAACACCGGAAGTGTATCTTGATAACATCAAACGTCACACCGTAACTGGGTGACTATAAAGATGGGTGATGCGCTCAACTTTCGACGTAGAGCTCGTTGGGAACCCCAAGAGGAAGGTATGATGAGCACAGCAGCAAGTTTCCCTCAGTTATGAAACCAAGGTTTAATCGAACCAGTAGGAGCAAGGAAGCACCCCAAAGGTGTTGCTAGCTGAGCCTTGGCAGGATGCACTACCGGTGCTAGTAGCAACGTGGAGACCTGCACAACACAACCACATAACTCTGTCCCCAACTTGTGATGAGGTTGTCAATCTCACCGTGTTTTGCTGAAAACAAAGGATTAAACGTATCGAATGGAAGGAAGTAATAGTTTGCAGAAAGTAAACACAAAGCAGTAAACAGTTTATAGATTGTATGTAAATAAAAAGGACTGGGATCCATAGTTCACTAGAGGTGGCTCTCCTTAAGATAGATAATATGCTGGGTGAACAAATTACAGCGAGGCAATTGACAAACATCAAGAAAGCAATACATGCATATACTAATCATCTTGACTCCTTTGAGACTTGATTGGGCATTACAACATTATACATAGACCGCCATCCAACTGCATCTATGACTAATAAACCACCTTCAGGTTATCATCCGAATCCCCTCCAGTATTAAGTTGCAACCAACAGATTATTGCTTTACGAACTGTGTGTAATGTAAACAATACGATTGTTCTATGAACAAAGGATTGTTGTTTTCTCCCTAGTAGCAACAGCACATCTAGTACCTTAGAGATTTCTGTCACTTCCCCAGATTACCAGAGGCATGAACCCACTATCGAGCATAAATACTAACTCTTGGAGTTGCTAGCATCTACTTGGCCAAGATAGCTACTAACAACGGAAAGCATGCAAGATCTCAAATAACAACGACATGATAGAATCAATAATCAATCTGAAATAGCATCTCAATATCCATCGGATCCCCGCAAACACAACATGCAGAATTACAAATATATGATCTTGATCATGAACGGAGCTCACAAGATATAGACATGAAAGCACAAAGAAGGAGAACCAGCCATCTAGCTACTACATGGATCCGTAGTCCAAGGATGAACTACTCATGCATCACGCCGGAGGCTTGCATGGTGATGAAGAAGGACTCCAGGGTGAATTCCCCTCTCTGGCAGGGTGCCGGGAAGAGCTTCAGATCCCTCCCGATCTACAGATGGAGATGACGGGGGCTACAGACTCTTTCGTGGATTTTTGATCGGGTACTTAGGGTTTTCGTCCCGAGGGCAATATATAGGCGGAAGGAGAGGCTGAGGGGGTGCCGGGAGCCACCACACCACCCCCTGGTGCGAGCCCAGCCTAGCCGCGCGGCCAGGTGGTGTGGCCGGCCCCTGGCCCTTCTCCGTCTCGTATTCTGGCACTTGATCCCTTCCGGAAAATAGGCACTTTGGCTTTTGTCCCGTCCAATTCCGAGAATATTCATTTTCTGACTTTCCTAGAACCAAAAACAGTAGAAAACAGGCAGCTGGCACTGTGGCTCTTGTTAATAGGTTAGTCCAAGAAATCATATGAAAAGTTCTCTAAATTTGGAAAAAAAACACAAGAAAGTGGATAAAACCAAGCATGGAACATCAAAAATTATAGATACATTTGCAATGTATCAACAACCCCAAGCTTAACTCCTGCTCATCCTTGAGTAGGTAAGTGATAAAAAGAAAGAATAATTTTTGAGCTGACATGCACCATCAAAGACTTGATCAAAGTATTTGCAAAACATTCAAAGCTGGGATCATAGTACTTCAATCATAACATGAAAGACAAAGTTCTAGCAATAAGCAAAGAAACTATGATGCAACATGAAAAGGCACAAACAAAAGATTCATGAATAACAATGCTTTGCAAGACGTTTGTTTGTTTCACATAAAGAAAACATAGCATAGTACTATTCAGCTTGTCCCTCAATAGAGTAGCAAATATAAATGCATAGGACACCTTAAAAGTTCATAAGAGTGACTAGATACAATAGTTTAAAACAAGCAATAACAAGTTATGCATCAATCAACTAGTCTTGGGACAATGCACATAGAACTAAGAATGGCCACTATGCTCTCAAAGTAGGTGCATAAAGGTAGAAGGTGGAGACTCAATATAATGGTGGAAGAAAGGCCTTTTGTAAAAAGGAAGTAGGGATTCAAGTCTGATCAAGAGCTTCCAAAAATTAGGGATTCAGCTCTCATTGCCCCTATCATAAGCATCTTGAAGGTGATTAAGGTTAAAGTGACACAACTAAGAGGATATGCTTGACAAGTTATAAACCGAAATTTCATGCCCCTTACTTACGAAGACCGGTCCTCATGCTACTCAACTTTAGTCACGAGTAAGCTCTTGTCATTGTAAGTATATGTGTATCATTAAGAACCGCCAACGGGGTACCCCTTGCACATGATACGGGAGCTTTCCCATAATCAAAATGACAAGGCAAGCAGACAATGAGCATCTCAATGATCTTTTTATTTGCTATTTGCATAGGTTTTTATTGAGGATGCTTCATAGAGTGCTCATTATGGTGATGCTGCAGGTTTCCACCATGATTAGGCATGGCTTAGGCTAGCGGCCCAGGCGTTTCTCTAACACACATACAAACTCCATGATCTTACAAGTTCCACTTTTATTTCACACCGCCAGGATCCGTAATTAAAAGAACATGATATCAACGGGGTACAAAGTACAAGTGCAATGTTGAAAGCGTTCCCCATGGTACATGGTTCTGCTAATTTCAACTTATAAAGCGCACACATATACGCAACAAAGAAGGACCCAATGGTTCAAGTTTATTAGAGGCAAAAAAGTAAAGTGTGCCATCAAGTTCGTGAGAGCTTTAATCACTAGTTTTCTCATAACAAGTGGAAGGTAAACAAAAGCATGAATATACCTGGAATAGCATAAGCTAGTAGGTAGGTATGGTGGACTCTTTGGAATAACTTGGTTTAGGGAGTTGGATGCATGAGTGGAACTCATACTTGGTTGTGGAGGCTAGCAAAAGACTGGGAGCGACAAACTAAGAGAGCAATAATGGCCATAATCATGCAGAGCGACAGAACATCATTGATCAAAGCATAAAGTGATACTACAAGTTGAAAACTAAAGGATCATACAGGCTATGGTGACTTTGGATAGTCATAACATGGTGTGAGCATGTGCCAAGTCAACCCAAATAAAGCATCAAAGGAGAATACCACTATAGTATGCTTTAATATGCTAAAACAACGCATGATTCATCCAAGGCACATTAAGCAATCTCCAATGTTTATAACAAGTCATGCTACAGCAAATAATACTAAGCATAAATCCAAAACAATATCAAGCATGGCATGACAAAGCATAGGCCACAATCAAAAACAAGCTATTTTTACCACATAAGTATGAACTTTCCTACTCTTTTCCAAACCAAACCAAACTATTTGCAAACCAATGTATGAAAGAGGGGGTCCAACCAATTTATTCAGAAAACTAAGTAAACCAAGAAAACTAAAAACCAAAACAAAAATGAAAAATAAGACGCTCCAAGAAAAACACAACTGTGCATGAAATAATAAAAATGAAGCGTTTGGAAGAAACCTAGGATTTTTATTGATGAAGAAGGGGATGCCTTGGGCATCCCCAAGCTTTGACGCTTGTACTTCTTGGATATTTATTGGGATGACACGTGTGGCATCCCCAAGCTTGAGCTTTAGTCCATCCTTCATCTCATTACTCATTCCTTCCATACACCTGAAAATTTTTCTTCATACAAAACTTCACACAATCTCATTAGCAACATTAATGCACTTAAGATAAATAAGTCTTAAGGTTCCGTTCTAACACCAAATAAACTTCCATTAGAACACTAGCTACTGTAGCACTTCACTCAAAAAGCTCAATTCCCCAAAAGAACTCAAGAAGGAACCAACAAGAAGCAAATGCAAAAAATGACAAAAATGTGTCAAAACAGACCAGCAGGTAAAGACGATTTTTTTAGAAGACATTCTGTTGCTCCAATCAAAAAGTATTGAACTAACGAAAGTTATATAACAACCTGGGGCAGAAGCACAAAAAAGTACAGCTCAATCCGACATATAGAGCTCTCTCACGAATTTTTACGGTAAAGCACAAAAATCTGTTTCGGAACAACAACTTTCCCAATCATTACTTCTCTCTCATTAGAGGTTACTCTTGGCACAAAAAGCAAATAAAAAGGATAAGGAGTGGTTATTACAGAGATAATAACTTCCAAGACTCATCTAAAACTTTTGGGTTATCTCCCAATAAGTACTTTTTTTAACGCCTTTAAGTTAGGCATAAGAAGCAAAGAAAGAATCAAGTGTTCTCAAATGAAGAAGCATTAAGAGCAAATTTTGTTTTCATAGGAGAAGCAAAAGAAATATTTTCTCTCTTTTTAGAGAAGTGTTCTATACCTTTCTTGAGTGGGAGTTGATATTTAATGGTGCCTTCTTTCATATCAATGATGGCACCAACAGTTCTAAGAAAAAGGTCTTCCCAAAGTAATAGGACAAGAAGCATTGTATTCAACATCCAAAACATAGAAATCAACGGGGACATAGGAATCGTTAACCATAATGAGAACATCATTAAGACTCCCCATGAGTTTCTTTTTAGCATTAGCATCAAGTTGGACATTCAAATAACAATCTTCAAGAGGAGGCAAATCAAGCATATCATAAATCCTTCTAGGCATAATAGAAAAACTACTATCAAGATCACACAAAGCTTTGAAATCAAAGTCATTCACTTTCATATTAATGATGGGTTCCCAACCATCGTCTTGCTTTATAGGAATAGAAGCTTTATGTTTCATCTTTTCTTCTTTAATCTTTATGAGATCATCAGTAATGTGTTTTGTAAAAGCCATGTTCATAGCACTAGCATTAGGACTTTTAGCAAGCTTTTGTAGGAACTTAATAACTTCAGAGATATTGCAACCATCAAGATCAAAATCAACTTTATCGTCTAAAGTAGTAGAACTATTACTAGCCTCAACACTAGTGGTGGTGATAGTAGAAACATTAATGTTTCTAGCAATTTCATCTTATCTTTCCCACTTAGCATGTAATTCAGCTAATAGTCTAACATTTTCATCAATTCTTACTTGTATGGCATTAGTAGCTGCAAAGGGATTCTCATTAGTTTCAGGTTTAGCGGCCATTTTATTAATCAATGAAGATTGAGCTTCAGACAAAGATGATATATTTCTTTCAGCATTAGAGAGTTTCAATTGTAAACTAGGAATTTTCCTATTTAGACTCTCAAGTTGATGGCTAATGTTCTTCAAAATGATAGATTGTTCCTCCATAGTTTTAGTAAATAGTTTATTTTGCTCATACTGCATTTGCATGAAGGCTTTGGTGGCTCTTTCAACTTCTAAAATTCTTCCTTCACTTGGTAATTCAGGTTTACCATTATAGCCATAAGTATTACTAGGAGGGTAGGGCCTATAATTGTTGTTACCAAAATTGTTCCTATAAGCATTATTACCATAAGCATTGTTGCCAAAGTTGTTATTTCTTATGACATTCACATCAACTTGCTCTTCTTGAGCAACCAAAGAGGCTAAAGGAACATTATTTGGATCAATATGGGCTTTCCCATTAACAAGCATGGACATAATAATATCAATTTTATCACTCAAGGAGGAGGTTTCCTCAACAGAATTTACCTTCTTACCTTGTGGAGCTCTCTCAGTATGCCATTTAGAATAATTAACCATCATATTGTCCAAAAGTTTTGTTGCAGCACCCAAAGTGATGGTCATAAAAGTACCTCCAACAGCTGAATCCAATAGGTTCCTTGAAGAATAGTTCAATCCTGCATAAAAAGTTTAGATGATCATCCAAGTAGTCAGTCCATGAGTGGGACAATTCTTTACTAAAGATTTCATTCTTTCCCAAGCTTGAGCAACATGCTCATTATCAAGTTGTTTAAACTTCATTATTTCACTTCTCATGGATATAATCTTAGCAGGAGGATAGTATTTTCCAATAAAAGCATCTTTGCACTTAGTCCAAGAATCAATACTATTCCTAGTTAAGGAATTCAACTATTCTTTAGCTTTTCCTCTCAAAGAGAAAGGAAACAATTTCAGCTTAATAATATACCATCTATATCCCTATGCTTGTGCATCTCACAAAGTTCAACAAAGTTATTTAGATGGGAAGCAGCATCTTCATTACCAATACCAGAAAATTGTTCTCTCATAACAAGATGAGCAAAGCAGGTTTCATCTCAAAGAAAGTATTTTCAGCCACAGGTGGAGCAATAGGTGTGCTCATAAAATCATTGTTGTTGGTGCTAGTGAAGTCACACAACTTAGTGTTTTCAAGGGTAGTCATTTTTTTGGGTTTTCAAATAAGAAAGCAAACAAGTAAAACTAATTTTTTTGTGTTTTTGAAGAACAAAACAAGCAAACAAAGCAAAAAGAAAACTAAGCAAAACAAAAACAACAAAGTAAAGATATTGGTTATGAGGGACTCCCCTTGAGAAGATGTCCTTGACTTCCCGGCAACGGCGCCAGAAAAGATCTTGATGCGCTCGACTTTCGATGTAGAGCTCATTGGGAACCCCAAGAGGAAGGTACGATGAGCACAACAGTAAGTTTTCCCTCAGTTATGAAACCAAGGTTTAATCAAACCAGTAGGAGCAAGGAAACACCCCAAAGGTGTTACTAGCTAAGCTTTGGCAGGGCGCACTACCGGTGCTAGTAGAAACGTGGAGACCTGCACAACACAACCACAGAACTTTGTCCCCAACTTGCGATGAGGTTGTCAATCTCACCGTGTTTTGCGGAAAACAAAGGATTAAACGTATCGAATGGAAAGAAGTAAAAGTTTGCAGAAAGTAAACACAAAGCAGTAAACAGTTTATAGATTATATGTAAAGAAAAAGGACCGGGATCCATAGTTCACTAGAGGCGGCTCTCCTTAGATAGATAACATGATGGGTGAACAAATTACAGCGGGGCAATTGACAAACACCGAGAAAGAAATACATGCATATACTAATCATCTTGACTCCTCTGAGACTTGATTGGGCATTACAACATAATACATAGACCGCCATCCAATTGCATCTATGACTAATAATCCACCTTCAGGTTATCATCCGAACCCCCTCCAGTATTAAGTTGCAAGCAACAGATTATTGCTTTACGAACTGCATGTAAAGTAAACAATACGATTGTTCTATGAACAAAGGATTGTTGTTTTGTCCCTAGTAGCAACAGCAGATCTAGTACCTTAGAGATTTCTGTCACTTCCCCAGATTACCAGAGGCATGAAGCCACTATCGAGCAAAAATACTAACTCTTGGAGTTGCTAGCATCTACTTGGCCAAGATAGCTACTAACAATGGAAAGCATGCAAGATCTCAAATAACAAAGACATGATAGAATCAATAATCAATCTGAAATAGCATCTCAATATCCATCGGATCCCCACAAACACCACATGCAGAATTACAAATAGATGATCTTGATCATGAACGGAGCTCACAAGATCTAAACATGAAAGCACAAAGGAGGAGAACCAGCCATCTAGCTACTACATGGATCCGTAGTCCAAGGATGAACTACTCACGCATCACACCGGAGGCTTGCATGGTGATGAAGAAGGCCTCTAGGGTGAATTCCCCTCTCCGGCAGGGTGCCGGGAAGAGCTTTAGATCCCTCCCGATCTAGGGATGGAGATGACAGCGGCTATAGACTCTTTCGTGGATTTTTGATTGGGTACTTAGGGTTTTCATCCCGAGGGTAATATATAGGCGGAAGGAGAGGCTGAGGGGGTGCCGGGAGCCACCACACCACCCCCTGGCGCGAGCCCAGCCTGGCCGCGCGGCCAGGTGGTGTGGCCGGCCCCTGGCCCTTCTCCGTATCGTATTCTGGCACTTGATCCCTTCCAGAAAAATAGGCACTTTGGCTTTTGTCCCGTCCAATTCCGAGAATATTCATTTTCTGACTTTCCTGGAACCAAAAACAGTAGCAAAACAGGCTGCTGGCACTGTGGCACTTGTTAATAGGTTAGTCCAAGAAATCATATGAAAAGTACTCTAAATTTGGAACAAAACACAAGAAAGTGGATAAAACCAAGCATGGAGCATCAAAAATTATAGATACATTTGCAATGTATCAATGGGTTCAGTGCTACGAAGGTGTTATGTTGAGGCTCATGGATCAAGAGTGGAATTTGTCAATCCCGATGACGGATAGATATACTCTGGACCCTCTCGGTGATATCACATTAAGGTAGCTTGCAAGCAAGTGATGTGATCACTAGAATGTTATATCATGGGAACGATAAAAGAGTGCATGTCGGTAACGAGATCAAACTAGGTATTTGGATACCGATGATCGAATCTCAGACATGTATTATATCAAGAGACAAAGGGATTAAATTACAAGTGTTAAAGGTTCTCACGATCACAGAAGTCATCGTTGAATATGTAGGAGTCAGTATGGACCTCCAGGTCCCGCTTTTGATTATTGATCTGAGAGGAGTCTCAATCATGTATGCATTATTCGCGAACCGTAGGGTGACACACTTAAGAGTTACCGGAAACCATTTTGGAGCACATATGTTTCAGACAAAAGAATTGCAAAGCGCAGGAATTGTTTCGATAGAAACCGAAAATTGTTTCGGGTGAAATTGCAGAAAGTGGTTCTGCATGTGATATTGAAATATTGCAAGGGGTTATATGTGAATGTTTGTTAATTAAAGTAATTAACAAAATTCTGAATAAATTTAATAAAAGAGTTTTATTAAATGAGAGAGCATTAAACTTGGAGAATTTTAATGCATTTAAAGTAGGGCCTTTAAAGGGGAATGTGAAGAGGCATTTTAATGTGGAGGGGTTACCACCACATGAATGGGGGAGGTGAGGAGTCACCCCCATGCGTCGGCCATGGAGAGGAGGGGCACCCCCTCCTCCTATAGAAGGCCCCCCTCTTCCTCCTTCTTCCTCACACCTCCTTGTGAATGATCTCTCTCCCCCTCTAGAATTATTCCCCCATGGTCTCGGATTAGCGAGATACATGTTCCCGGTGGCATTTTGTCTGGAAGGAGTTGCTGCTTCTGATGGATCGCTGGAGCGAGGAGGTGGAGGTTGTCCGGTGGCTTGAACGTATGTGCGAGTGCGGATGCACTGCTGAGTTGCGACGCTCGGACTTCCTCAAGATCTTGAGATCGGCAAGTGTACGAATACATCAACCACGAGTTCCTACTCGTTATCAAAACTCGTTTTCTTTGAGGGTAAGTTCTCGTTGGATGTATGTCCACCCGTTGCTCTGTACCTAGTAGATAGATCTTGGCGTGTAGTTCTCATCGTAGGAATTTTTTGTTTTCTATGCTGCGGACCCAACAACTAATGTCAGCTTGATTGACATTAATACTTTATCATCACATGATAGCATCTGTGTGAATGCATCATCGCTATGGCAGCAGAACGAGGCCTGATTCCAGGAGCCTACAGTGATGTTAGATCAACCTCGAGGGCTTTCTCATGGGCACTGTGCCCTGGGACACATCATTCTACATTAAAAGCGAACTAGCCCCGTCATAACTTTATACAACACTTTAGATGGTACCCTTATCTATTATTATAAATGTATTCATCGAAACACTAGTGCACTATGTGCAACTTTCGATGTTTTTGGTCCACCTCGCTTCCTACTTGACTTTAATTGGTATCTACAGGAGTTTCCAACATATTCCCTTATAACATAACTCTTTATGCTTTAAGATATGTCATCCTTTATGGATTTGGAAAACATGTCTTCAAGTTCTCTATTAGACATTGCAGACAAACTTAGCTCAAACGTTTTGTGATTCGAACTTAATCACTTTCAAACGTTCCTTAATTTGGATCACATATTATGCTAAGTTATCATCATGGTTTACTAAGATAGAACCTATGTCTCAACATAGTGGATGATGATCATCCTTTTTCTTTCTTTCAACCATTGATGTTAAACTTAATACTATTCCTAATTTGAGTCATTAAGGACTAGTTCCTTTATTAACTTCTATTCTGAAACATTTTTCAAAATTCCTTAAGGAATAGTACATAATATCACAATACTCCTATTATCAACTTCTACATCTTATAAATCATTATTTATAAGTATTTGCGCCTTTCATTCTTAACATGCTTAAGAATTACTCCTATAAGCTCCCACTCAAAATATGTTCCTACATATTTGAATTTGAGTCTTATATTGCTCCCACTTAAAATATGTCAATCACATATTGTATCAGGAAGACTTTCATAGCTCCCACTCAATTTTATGCAAATTGCATATCCACTCACTATTTTGAACATTTCAAAATCCTTTGATCAAATATCAAACTTGGAGATTTACTATGAGATACTAGTACTTTACTAGTTTTAAATCCACTTGACATTTAGCACACATGAATCAAATTCCTTTGAATTCATCCAATACTTGACAAATTGTGCTTTTGTCATTTACCCCTTTTTCCTACTATGGCTTTGCAGTCATTTGGGAAAATTCCAAGTAACCCCTTTTACTTGTGAGATTCAGCAACTAATTGCTTTCTAATCTCAAGGGAAGTTTGCTTCTAGGATTTCTCATAACTTAGTTTGCCATTATTTCCTTTGTAGTTCATAGGTATGTCACATTCCAAGAATCATGAAAAATGATTCACAAATGTCTCCATACAAGATATGGATTACATTTTGGATCCTACTTCATGTAGTGAAAACACTAGTTGGGAAAGCACAATGATCAATATCATTGATTCTTTCCTTCTGTGCAGAGAATCGTTCAGGAACGTTGTCCATTGCGCTTCTCAACACTCTGATGTAGGGTTTTGAATCCTCATCATGTTTTACACTAATTTCCATTTGCTTCATAATTGAGAAACATCACTAGAAGTGAGCTTTCTCAAGAATGCACCAAAATCCAAGCAATACGAATTTTGCTTTCCTTTTGGTTTCAGCTATGGATTTCGTATTCAAGGTTTCCAATGAATACTCTACAAAGACTTATTCGCTATTGTTTTGGTTATATCGAATAACCCCAAAACTTTCACGAATTCAAATGGTTCACTACATTCTAATTGAGTGCTAACTATTTCTAACTAATGGTCTCTACATCTACACTACAACGATTTATTTGGTGCCTTCTATTCAACCCCTTTGATATTTAATATCACATTGTGATGCTCTATATTTTTGACGTTTCAAAACACTTTGCGTTCCACAATTTCTTTTATGCCATACTTATAAATTTGAATTTCATTACTATTGATCAAATCATAGTAATTAGATTCTCTTTTATATTTATACCCTTTTATTGATGAAACACTTTGATCAAATCAAATAGTTTCATATTCATGTTTCCTTTGGTAAACTACTGCACACATTTAAACAATCATTTAATGATCATTACCATTTTTGTTAAAACCCAATACATCGAATATGTATTTACTTTTAACAATTCATTAAACACTTTGTATTTAAGTAATACACGGTGTTCAAGTTATTTTGCCGAACTCAGGCATGATTTATATGTGATAAGAAATCGAATGACTTTCACATATTATCATTATAACTTTGAATTCAAACAATAGTTTCATTCATTAATGAACATATCATCTAAGTTGGGTATTTTAAACAAGGCATTTTAATGTTTTACAAATGTTCATGCATTATCAATTAATTTCAAACAACAAGGATAATTCACACATAATCAAACAAGATATGAACATGAATAGAAATCATTCATAAAAGCAGAACAACTATTTGTTACAAACTCACATGAATAACCGTCTCATGAAGTGTGATACAAACTAAAAAAGTTCAAATCTCTCGATTACATTAATCATCCTAAAACATAAACTAAATGATAAATGTCGAGGGAGAGTGTCGTTGGCTATCATCATCATGCTTGCCATCAACACGCAACGTCACCTCCTATCCAGCAAGCACCTCTCATGCAGAAGGACCTGTTTTCAGTAAAACAGAACAAGTATCAGATATACTTAACACTACAATGTGTTTGCAAGATTATAACATTTATAAAACTGTATATCAAATATATACCTTTGTCGTTGACGACCTGAGCGACATCTGGTTCAACCAACACATTCCTGAGATGTGTCATGAACCGGTGGAACTCCATTTCCGTGTCGCCCCTCATTACACAAGTCCTGACTTGTGCTTGGTAGCTTGGTGGCAACGACCGCATCACAACAGCGTTTGCAAAAGAGCCCGTAATCCAGACGTCCAGGAAGTATGCAGGCCTCATGTACACATCATGCATGTGCTCCAAGTGGTCATCCAGTGATGAGTTCTCCTCCATCTTAATGGAGAGGAAGTCTCCCATCAGCTCATGCTCCCAAATGCGTGTCTGCTCCACGAAATGTGTCCTAACCTGTAGCATTACCGAACCAGGGTTGACATCACCCACGAAAGGCCACAGATCGTATACCATTCCGAAACACATCACAACTGAAATATAGGAGGCCATCTCACGACGAAGATAGCGGTCTTTTCGCTCCTCTAGGGTCTCAAGGTCCGTAGGCTGATCCAAATATATCCCTTCGAGTATATAGTCAACCACGTCGTTCTCGCTAAGGAGAACATGGAGACTGGCAACCCAAATAGAGAAGTTCGATCCATCTAATCTAAGCTTCTCTCCTTCTAACCATTCAATTGTCAACACGAAAGGTCCCATCTACATTTATAATTGCAAAAGGAATTTAGACTAAGTTTATAATTAAATGAGTTAATAGTAACTCTACTCAGAAACACCTATCCCTAGTGAGGGTTCCTAGTGATAACACGACCCCTATCAGCCACATCTCCCCCGATCGTCACGGCCATCAATGTGGGTTCAAGGGTGGACGCTAAACGTCAGTCACATCATTTATGCGACTCGTGCTCGACCTTTCGATCATCCATGTTCTGAGGCCACACTTCTCTAGCGTGCTAGGCTTGCCAACTCAACCTTAGTGTATTCGATGTGCAACATGGCTTACACCCACTGTATGCGAACGTAGATATGTCTGACACCCAGGCCTGTAACCCTGGATCGCCTCATACCGAAGAACTTTCTTCGTGGTGTACACTAAGGGGGAACACAATCGTTGGTAATTTTTAACAGGGATCATCTTATTAGGCTACCATCGAGTATCGAATACTAGCACACTATAAGACATACAAACAATAACATTGAATGTAAATGCTATGTGATATGGTCCTTCACGTCGTGATCTCCATCCGCTATCACTGGGTTCGGCGCCAGGGTTCCCGCGCCGTAGACACCAGGGTACCGGTGTCATTCTGGCGTGGCAGTTTGTCACCTCCGTGACTATCTACTACTACGCAACAAAAGGTAATTACTTTACCTTTGCCACAACCATATCACAAAGCAACGCCCCCTGCAAAATAAAGTTAGATGCCTCTACTTTATCTTTGCATGTTTTACGTGGCTGAATGGGCTTTCGCACAAAAACCGTTCTTACCTACGAACTTTCAGCACAACGCTTATCAAGTAGTTGTCTCTACTACACCCCTTTCGGGGCGCTCCGTTGCAAATGGCATACCAACTAATGCGAGAGAGACAGACACCCCCCTAAGCCACTTTATACGGTACAAGCCGTATGTCAAGCGTGGACCAGTCTCGCGAATGAACGCGTAAAGTCGGTTGGGATCCGCTTCATCAAGCATTACTACGGTATACACAAGTACACGTGGGAGGGTAACAACTAAAAGATTAACGCCCACCCGCTACATCTCGTGTGTTCTACCCGTACTAGCATTACTACGCATAGATCTAGCTCTGATACCACTGTAGGGGTTCCGTGTAAGAAAACAATAAAATTTTACCCTACGCCCCTGAACCCCTGAAGCTGCCAGGACCTATCTATTATTAATACAGTAACGGGAGGGGCTTTTCGCGAACTTACCCTTGAAGACCGAAAAGCGTTGTCAACGCTCAGGAGAGCGTGGTTGATGTAGACGAGCCGAAGCCGACCTCAAGGTCGTGATAAAGTCCTTGCGCTCCTTCTGGCTCCAACAACTTGAGTGCCTCAAGTGCGACACCTCGCGGGGAGTTACACATGTTCGGTGCCTGACGATGACTCCCGCTTTCCCGATCCACCAGCAGTTGCGGAAGTAGAGCTCCCGGATCCTAATCCCGCAGCGCGATGGTGCTCCGCGGTGAAGATGTCTCTCGCTCGCGCAGTCCAGACTTGGGACCATGGTCACGAGAGAGAGAGGGGGAGAGAGAAAATATCAATTAGAGGTCCTCCCAAAAGTGAGGAGACCTTTATTGATTATTGGTGTATTTTTCTAGGCCAAATACCCCACTATATATAGGGGGAGGGGAGGTACTACCTCCCTCAAAGTCCCGGGGTGGGACTAAAGGAGAGGAGGGGGGAGGAGGTGGCCGCCGGCCACCTAGTGGGCCCCGCGTGGGGGGGGGGGGGCTAGGCCCAGTCGGCGTCCCCCTTGGCCCCTCTTCCCTCTCTCCTTTCCCCTAATGGGCCCTCTCCCTCCGGAATTAGCCCATTAAGCCTTTTTGACCTTTAATTGATTTTCTCTTTATTAAATAATTATGAATAAATGATTAAATCAATATTTAACATTCATTCACATATTATTCAACCTCAGTGGCCATGGAACACCTTCCACCTCCACTCCGGACATCCTCTGGACTTACCGAAACTCTTCCTATAAACACTCTCTAAGCATCATTAAGCCCTTAAGTGTGATACCCCACGGTTCGGGAACACTCCAGACATGGTTGGGACACTCCCGCACCAATGATCGACAGAGGGACCTGGATGGCCATGCGACCCCTGTGCGTTCCACGAAGATCTTTCGTCGTTTGAACCGGGATAGTCGTGTCTTATTCCCTTTGTCTCTCGATACTTGCATTGCCTGAGATCTGATCAATGCCATCATCATGTCGTGTTCAATCTCGTTACTCAACAATGCTACTTGACTCGTTCCGACAAGTGATATCCCTGTGATCAAATCACACGCTGCACAGCTATTGGATATAACTTCTCCGAGTGGGCCCTTGAGTATCTTCCCGTCACATGGATGGACAAATCCCGCTCTTGACATATATTGCCTCTACGGTTTCCTCCGAATACCTGAACACACCTTTATAACCACCGTTTTACCAGATGGTGTTTGATGCTATCTAAGCACTCTCGGGAGACAGTGATTGATATAGCCTCACGGTCTAAGGAATAGTCTACGAGGATCCTTTTTCTAATCATCGTAACTTGAACTTCGTGACATGATCGAGTCACAATGTTTAGGCTGGGTATTGGTTCATCATATGACCTCATTTCCAACTGCCATAAATGTCACATGATCAGGAAACATGATCATCTGTTGACCAATGAACCAGTGACTAGAGTTTCACTAGGAACCCTTGGTTGTTTATACATCACACGTGTATTGATGTTTCCACTCAATATAGTTATAGCATGATATAAAACTTAATCATAAAGTATATGAAATATGATAATAGTCCTTACTACTATTTGACTCTAGGGCATATTTCCAACAGTGCCCTCCTCTCCCCGTGACTCATCCTGCTGCCGGAACCTGAAGCTCCCCTTCACCCGTTGGAACCTAAGAACCCGCACCCCATCCCCTAAGTTTTCTTCCTCACCTCCGTCGGCGACACCGTGACCAGCTGCTTTGTCGCCTTCCACACCTTCGTCGCCTTACACACCTTCATCGGCGACACCGTGGCCAGCTACTTCATCCCCTTCCACACCTCCATCGGCGACACCACGGCCAACTGCTTCACCCCCTCTCTTGCGAAGTCCCGGCCGGCCGGCCATCCCTCTAAACCCTCCCGACCTGCAATCCAACCCTAATTCCGATCACCGTCGAGCAGCCACCACCCTAACCTTAACCCTGGTCGCCAGCGAGCACCACCCCACCCCTCCCGTAAGTTTGCTTACTCGCCTCCATCGACGATGCCATGGTCAGTCACGTCGTCCCCATCGCGGGTGAGATCCTCCGGTGTCACCGTCGTCGTCATCTTCGATGGTCACCCCACCTACTATCGCCATCATCTCCGGTCATCCTCATCCCCATCGACTAACATGCCTAGCCTAAGAGAGAAATTGCAATGTAAGGGGGTAGGTGGCGCGAGCGACTGGTGCCCTGTCGAGCAGCAATTAGCATTTGCGCGACGTGGCTGCCTTGCGCCGCATAGAGCAATCAGTAGTGGGCATGGGCCCATCTTTGTCGCTGTGTTGGTTGTAGGAGCATCATGGCCAGGCTGCAGTGGGTTTTTGCCTCTGGTTTTTTAGCTTCTTTTTTTGTCCTTTCATTTTTGTTTTCTTTTTATCATTTCCTTTACTCTTTTTCTATGATTTTATTTTTTATGTTTCCTTTTTCGTTCGTTAAATTTAGAATATGATAATTTTTTCACCTTTTTCGAAAAAACATGTTTTTTTAAAAATGTTCATGATTTTTTAAAAATCATGTTTTTAAAATTTTGGTTCATGATATTTGAAAACTATTCATGATTTTTTGAAAATTGGTTTATGGTTTTTGAAAAATTCTTCATGATTTTGAATTATTGTTCATGATTTGGGATTTTTTGTTTAAAGATCATTAACATATTCAAAATTGTTCATAGTTTTTAAATCACTATTATAAAAAAATCCAGAGTTTAAAATAAATACAGAAAATATAGAAAATAAAAATAAAATAAAAATAAAAAGAACAAAGAAAAAAACCGCTTGCCCAGTTGTTGCATGCTCCAGGCGGTGTGCTAACCTTTGCGTGAAGCGTAGAATTCGGATTGCTCGTGGACAGGTCCTGAAAATGTTATAGGCTACACATGCCTCTACAATGTTTGGTACTACCTCCTCAAAGCGGATGTCCTCGATTTATTTAGATTTACATGTATATATATCTATATCTATATCTATACCTAATAATAAAGGAATTGTTTCTTCCGGTCCAATTTTTTTGGACCGATTTACCCTCCCACCAAACCACTTATTACTGCTAAACCACCGCTAAGTCAAAAGAAAACTCTTTTCTTTGTCCCCAGAAAAAGAAGCGATTCGAGCTCCTCCCAGGAATCTCCGCGGAGGAAGGGGAGGGGAGGCGCCGGGGTTAAGGGGTAGGCAATCAAGAGAAGTAGCGGCTCTATTGAGCTCGATGTAGTAGATTGCAGAGCCGGCGAGCTCGAGGCTCTGGTTTAGAGTCCTAGGGCCGACGGGGCTAGTGCCCAGGGCCGACAATGCAAACAAAATCACCAATCACCAAGATCTACATCGACATCCGCGAATAAATCCCCTCCCATGTCTCCTTCTCTACCGGTGGCGCATCACGCGGTTCTTGGGGCAAGGTGGAAGCGGGAGTCATCGAGGAGACATCTCTGGTGCGAATCAGAACGAGCAAGTCGGCTTGGTGGCGCGATTGAAGGCGGATGCGGCTAACATCATGGACGGTGAGGCGAGGTGCTGGAGACGTGGCTGGGCGTGCTTTGGGTGAGGCTAGAGGGCGACGAGCTTCTTTCGACGGCTAAGAGCTTGAGGCAAGGTGCGGGCCGGCGGGGACGGTCGCGTCGAGTAGGAGGGAAGCCTGGTGGAGCTGGTACTCGAGGAGGAGCTTTGGCTTGCTTGGGCGGTGGGAATGGAGCTAGAAGGGGACGGCGGCGCTGCAAGAAGGGGAGAGCCAGGCGAGGCGGGGATTGCCAGGCAGTGCGCGGCAGAGCGAGAACGAGAGGAAAAAGGGCGGCCCCTGGCTGCTTCCAGGATAGATGGTGGCGAGGCTAGCAGAGCACGCTGCATGATACTGTAATCGCTTGTTCTTGTGTGCTGGTCAGATTGATTGCATTAGCACCAGAAAGAATAATTTACCGACTTCTAAGCTGGCGTCCTACCTATGCTCCGCAGTCTGCAATATGATATTAACTGAAAGACATGCATCTGCGAGAGGCTAGAGAGATGAGGGACGAGCGAAGCTTGCGGAGGTGATCTCGTGGATGGCCTCTCAATAGGATAAGGCTAGTGCTCACCACGCAGCTGCGTGAAGGTCTTGAAAAATTACTTTTAAAAGTACGGATGAATATTTTGGGTTCAATAGTCCCACCTCGTTACCTTACAATAACTATCACCAGTTTATATACCTTCACTGATTTCTTATTAGCAAGCAACAACAAGATTGATGGTATGGAATCGAATGATCAAGTGGGAATAAAATTTGAAGTACGCTGGGTGCTTGGGCTGAATGAAAGGAAACGAGTGTGTTGGCAAATACGTATATGAATGAATGAAAGGAGGGTGGGGTCTTGGGCTGAATGAAAGGGAACAAGTGTGTTGGCAAATACGTACATGAATGAACGAAAGGAGGATGTGGGCACGTGAGCCGAAGTTGTAAGTCCTAAGGCTTGTGGGTCGGCAAATACACGAATGAATGAAGGATCGTGCTACCGCGTGGCGCCGCACGTTTGCCTATCTCGCGCGGTGGCTGTTGACGTGCTGGCTCCTGCCGCGTGCGCACGCCTGGTACATGCAAAAGGTTGTACATGGATCTTGGATGAAGAAAAGGGACACCGAAGGCTGGCTGCATGTGGTAGCTTGTTCACGTGAAAATCCTAGCCACATGTTTTCGTTGACAGTAAATTTTGCACATGATTTTTGCTGTCTCGCTGTAACCCTCGCGTCACAACAAAGTTAGTACTCTCTCCAACCCATATTAGTTAACTTAGATTCATCTAGATACGAATACATCTAGACAAGTTTTAGTGCTAGATAAACCCGTATTTTAACAAATTTGAGTAATATGGCCGGAGGAAGTACTAGTATTGCGTCGCAAGGGTTAATTAATTGCCGTCTACACATATAGTCCACACTGTTACTAATTGCCGGATTAATTTGAGTATAGTTGACATAGTATTACTAATTCCAAGATTAATTAGAGACCTAATTGCCAGATTAATTATTCACAATTGCCCGATTAATTAGAGTCTAGTTGACATACAGTAGTACTAGATCCATGATTAACCATGCCTAGTTTGCCAGATATAATTTGTTGCTAATTGTCATATAATTAGCTCATAATTGCCTGATTAATTACTCCTAGCTTCCGGTTTAACCGTGAGTAATTGCCACCGTCATACTAGTACTAGTTGTCAAGTGAGGCTAATTGCCAGATTAAGTAAATCCTAATTGCGAGATTCCAACCAGCTTAATTGCCAGGTTTAATCGTACCACGCCTTCTCTCCTATATCGTTTTCCCCACACACGAACTGACATGGTAGAGGCTGAACCGCTGAAACTTTGAAGGACGTCCCTAGGCCGCCGTGGAGCTCCTCCTCTGTCACCCCGCCGAACTCTTCAACGCCAAGCCCTGCTCCGTCATCCCGCCCCTCTCCCCCGCCGCTAAGGGCCTACGTCGTTGCCCCGCCTAATCCGTCGCAATCCGCAAGGTGCTTCTCCTAGATGAAGATTTTGGTCCAGTACTCCTCGCGGCGTGGCTCGATGTGCTCGCCGGAGCACGCCTTCCCGGCTGCTGCGCGCTCGCGCGGAGACGGCCTCCCTGGCTGCTGCGTGCTCGCGCGACGACGACCTCCTCCTCAACGGCGTGCTCGCGGGGCGACAGCGCACGGCCTCCTCGGCTGATGCGCGGCGACGGCCTCCTTCGCTGTTGTGTGCTCGCGTGGCGATGGCCTCCTCCGCTGCTGCATGCTTGCGCGGCAGCGGCCTCCCTGCAGCTCCGTGCCCCGCGGCGGCGGCTCCCCTGCTGCCCCACGCTGGCGGCGGCCTCTCTGTACGTTCGCCAGTGCGGTGATGCTTATGTGGTAGTTTCAGAGAGGGCGATTGTGTCGTGCTAAGCACTCGTGAGGGGATAAGGTGCAGTCAAGTGAGGGGATAAGGCCGATTCTAGGGGCACAGGTGGTCATCACGATGCATTTTTCCTAATTGCGGCACGCCGCACGGGTAGTACGCGATGCGGCGCCTTTCAGTAGATTTTTCCATGAATGAAAGGAGGACGCACAATTTTGGGAGGTAGTACATGGTTCCTTGGCCATGACCGAGGCATCGGCCAACTCTATTTGTTTGTATTTTCTTCGTGCAGAAATAACTGACTTGAGTTTGTCTAAATTCGAATGTATCTTACTCCTGACGCTGCTCCAACGGCCATGGGACAACAATGGTGATCTAAATATCATCAAGAGGTTGTTCGTGGCAGAAAAGTAGATACGTCGAGTACGAGCTCGATCTCCCGCATATTTCCAGGTCCCTTTGGCCCGTGGTGGATATGTGTTTTCCTTAGAGAAACGGTATATAAGCATATTGTTTCCCTTCCACTGCAACGCACAGGCATTTTGCTAGTACGCGGATTTGCTACACACAGGTATAGCTGTGCATAGGCTTAGGACCGTTGGATATAGAGATCACATGCATATGCTCTTATAGATGCTTGTGGCTGGGTATTTCATTGCACAAACGGCGTCTAACGGTGTCTATTTGACTGTGAATGCATGGAATGCTAGGGTTTTGGACAAACCCTAAAACTTTTAGAGTGTTGTTTGGCCTAGAAAATTTTAGAAGCTAAAAGGGGAATGTAGTGAGAACAAGGCTTATAATATGTTTGCATGCAAATGCTTCATGGCAAAGTGGTTGTGCTAGTATGGAAACCCTAATTATCCGGCTATAGAGTTTGCCTCGCTCCTAGTATTCTTAATCGGCGTGCCCATTTTTTACGCCTTAAATTTTTGGGTTGAAGGTAGTATTAAAGTTTAGAGGTCCCTAATTAATATGTTGGCGGGAGATGCGGGTATCTTATGGGTCATATTTTATGGCAAAATATTTTAGAATCGTGTTATTGTGAAATTAATATTCTATCGGGGTAATGAATATTGCCTAACGTTTGCATCGGAAACTGAATTGCCGGTAGCGCTACACGCGTGCATCATGAGTTGTGTCCAATGACTAAATCAAAACAAAGCTTATTACTAGCTGGGTGGAGTGGTATAGCTAGTCGAGGCATGTCTGTATATTAATGCCTACATTTAATGAACAACTGAGACGAGATGAGTAGTTACTGGTTGTTTTGCTCGGCGCATAGATACTATCCGTGTCTAGTGTAGATTTGCCCAAGCGTGTAGCTTAGTAATGCTTGTTGTCAACTGGGGTAAAAGCCGTAGTGCTAGTAGTTGTGTGGGCATTCAGTTTAGCAGTAATTTAAGTTGCCTCATGTAGTAACTTCCTGGCCGTAAAAAATGAATGCAGTTCTAATGGTAAACAGTAAACTTATTATATGAGTTATGATGTTCGGTAGGTAGGTGGCCGGTAGCAACATTAATCTTCGATATTTGTGTGGTTCATAAAGGTAAATGAAAAATCTTAACCCATCTGAATTGTTGTGAGTAAGTCGAGCAACAAAGAGATTAAAAAAATGAAATTCAAAATATTATTCTTCAAAATATAACATCATTTATCATCCTTAGTCATGCAAGTTTATATCGTGGAGAGTTTTTGCGGATACTACATTCGACCATTAGTAAACTATTATATTTTAAAACAATCTCCATCTGCGGGGCCATCATCTTCAACGGATTTTGTGAAGAATGGTATCTAAGATGGTGCAAAGTGATCTGCGTCAATAGTACTATAGACTTCTCCATCCCTCACAAGGGTGTCGAGTATTTCCCTGATTACAAAAATGTAGGTAATTAATATTGACCAGATAAATTTCTTTTGAGTTACACAATAAAATTTATTTTGGAGTCACAATGATCACCTATTTACAGAAATAGGAGTTTTGTTGGGCTTATTTGAGAACTGCTTTGCCATGGCATATGAATCCTTCCAGGCCCGTGACATGTCTTTTTGCCACATTTCAGCAACTCGATCGTGCACAGTTTTAACTTGTTTCGGTCCGGCGCATATAAAATACATTAGAAAAAACTTAACCCATTGCTACCTTGGCGTTCATGTTAGGGATACGTACCAGCTTAAAGACAAGGTCTATGTGTGTTGCAATCACGCTGAGGTGGTGATGGGTGATGTCGTTGAAGTTAGTGACTGGTTTGCATGCGTAACACTGTATTTCGGGTGTCGTTTCCGCTGCTCATACTCGCTATACATGAAATAAAACCATGGCAAACAAAAAATGCAAAAATTGGTATGAAGTGAGTAAGAAAGTCATAAAGAAATTTCTTGTGATTAGGGGAAACAATGGTACATACCAAACATAGTAGGCCGACGACAGCGGCCGATTCCACCTTGTCTATCCAATAATCAAGGAAATGGTGATGAAGGAATGACTAAGACGGTTGTGGCTAAATGAGTAGCTAGTACCCTTGTTTTTGGTTGTTGCTACTTTAACTAAAAGCAAGAACGGTTAGTTGTGTGCATGCAACTTTTCTATAGGTGGCTAATTTGATGAAAGAATAAATAAGGCTTATTTGGCTTAGGGTTTTGTGCATGTAGACTTTTGTGTAGCTGGCTAATTTGATGAAATATTGAATAAGGCTTAGTTCGGTTTGTGCTAGTGTGCATGTTGCTTAATTATAGCTGACGGATTTGTTGAAAGAATAAATAAGGCTTATTTGGGTTAGGGTTTGTGCATGAAATAACATAGGGTTTGCATGGCAGTAACGGCGTTAGAAATGTCATATGGGGGTCAAGTCTTTTGGGTATGGTAACATGTGCTCCCTATATCAAAAGTGGAGAGAATCAATGGTGGATACCCTATGCGCAGCTATGCCCGTGTTTAGCTGGCTATTTCCCATATATATATATAATAATAATATATAATATATATATAATAAAAGACGGATTGTTTCTCCCAGTCCAACTCTTTTTTAGACCAATTTACCCTTCCACCAAATTACATAATACACGAGGTTGCACCATTTGGTTTCTTCTCCGATCCACAACTCCGAGCAGCGCCGCACTGCTGGGCTTTTTATTTAGGCGAGCTGGGCTTTCTTTTATGGGGTGTGAACAGCTTATTACTATATTACCGGTAGACAAGAGTCATTCTTTTTTACTTAACTAGGAAAAATGCCCGTGCGTTGCAACGGGAGAGAAAATCCACGAACACGAAAAACACATAATCATCCTCCTTCATTTTTTATTAAATATTATTTATGCCATGGAGACTTCATTGGGTTTTCTTTTAGACAAACGAAAAAAATTCATCAAACAAAAGGGACTTGCTAGCTGGTGACTAAAATGCAGACCTTAAAGTGTTGGAGCAGCTTGCTTCATGGCTCCTCTGGGCCTGAAAAATGTCTTCCTCGGGCCTGCCATCTCCTGTTCTTGTTTTGCTCCTTCAATATCTTTTATTTTAAACATCACTGCCAGAGCAATTCTGAATTAATATAAAATACTTGCAGTAAACTGAGGAACGACAAAACAGGAAAGGAAAGTGAATTTACAAAGTAGTGTTGTTCTTCCTAACTTCATAGAAAACCAAGATGATTAATTGTGTGTTTTGTGTACTTCTTGTATTAACTTTAATTCTTTATACGCTACAAGAGGAGGAATTTGGTGATTTGTGTAGACCACTATAAATCAATCTAAATATTGAGTATCATTGATGTGAATACCAAACAAAATATGGAACAGCTCTTTGATTGTCTCCAGTTTAAATTAAAATCGATAAACAAATGCACAAACGTGATACATGACTGCACACAATTAAGCTTCTATATCACTTATAGTACCGTGTCTGCATATGGTAGCTGATTTGTTGTTTACACATGGCTTGGACATGATTATATTGTCTTTTCTTTCCAACTAAGGTACACTGAAATTCTAAACAATATGTGACACCACTTACCTAGCTACTACAACTCCACTACCCAGTCAGGCTAGCAATTCTATATATAGAAATTAGAGAAGAGTAACAAATACTCCCAACATTCAGAAATATAAGACATTTTACCTTTGTGAAATAGATGTATCTAGACGTTTTTTAGGGCATAGGTTCACTCCGAACCTATACACTAAATACATCTAGATATATTCGATTCAGAAAGATAAAACGTATTATATTTCTAAATGGAGGGAGTACATATTGTAGTCTCTCTAGCATAATAAGGCGTGTGCCCATAATACATACCTTACGCCACATGTTGAGCAAAAATAGCAAATCGGGCACACCAGCTTCTCCTATGCTTACAATAGGTGACAACAGCACAACCGGCGCCGGTATCCGCTGCCAGGCCACAGACTCTAGCGCTGATTCTCGGCGGTAATCATGCAACCAAAAAACAAGCGACACCAAGACACAGCAGAACCAGATTACATACTCGACCGTCGTCATCATCGTTCAAATGCAGAGGCAGGCGTTTGTGCGCGTTGTGTGGGACTGCTCATGGAACGGTTGGTTTCCCTCCATCCACTGAGTTTTTTTTACCATCAATGCATCGGTGTATGAGGTACGCGCCTCCCTTTTATTTATCCTTTTACACCTCTGTTTTCTCTCTTGGTCATACTTGAATCACCGAATCAACCTGCGAGGTGAATTAGTACCATCGTTTGTTCACCCACCGGGCCACAACCGGCGGAAAGCATCGCCTATTTCCTTGCAACACCACCAAGGGCAAGGGAGCATGATCTGCCGACGTTTTTCCCCACCCGCTCTCTCACATTGTCACTACTCCCTGGATGGAGAAAATCAGATCAAGAAGAAATCAGCAAAGAGCGGGCTATCTATGCCACAATCACACACTTATGATCCACTGTGAATCTAGACCGGAACGAAAAACCTTAATAAGAGCTTACCTTGGCTCCATCGGCCGCAACCGCGTTGGTCCCCTCAGCTACTGCTGCTGCCTGCACACCCTCCGCCTCGATCTGTTTCATGCTGCGCTCGACCGCCTCACCGTCACCGACCTCTTGTCCTGTCTTGGAACATGGAGAACGGGCAATAGTAGACATCCGCACACGCAATGGAGCTGGAAAAGGCTGCTGCGGGGGCGCTCGTGGTGGCTGGCTCGCGTGTTCCTCCCGATGGCAGCGCGAGGGATCCTGCGTGTAGGGGATTTTTTTTTGTCGTTCGTAACAAGCCGTCTGTTCAATTACTGGTGTAACGTAGGGAAAAACCCGTCCACGAGCGCGAAATCGGCTGGGATTCTTTGTCGATTTTTTTTTACTTAGAGGTGGCACGTGGGTAGTACTTGGTTTGGTAGAAGGGTAAAATGGTCTAAAAAAATGTTGGACCGGGAGAAACAATCCGTCATTTATTATTAGGTATAGATAGTCCCACCTTGCTTGGTACCACCGAGTTCCACCGATTTATTTAGATACGGTTGTAAATTGCCGGGAATCAGCCTCCTCTAAAATCAAGATGTAGCACCGCCTTGAATTTAAATCTAACGATTGGCAGAAGAAAGGGAAACCGAGATTGAAGGAACGAGGCGACGGAGAGAGGGCGGAGAAACAGAGCTGAGCGAGCTTGAAGGAGTGAGGCGGCCGTGGGCCGTGGGATCTCTGGTAAGACATATGGCGCATACAAAGACTGACAGCCGCATGTACCTCTCTTGGTGGAGCAGGGGAGGGCCTACTGGCCGGACTAGAAGGCGACGAGACACGATGCGGTGCTCGGCCTAGATTCGGAGAAACGAGAGGGTCAAGGGAGAAGAAGTGCATCTACAGGATAGAGGCGGGAGGAGTTTGGAGATACCGGAGTGGTGCCCTCTGGTGGGAGGGAAGGCCCCATAATGGTGCGTGATTTGCAGAATCGGGAAATCGATCCCCTTCCGTGCTTTGGCAGGAAGAAGGCGCTTATCCTTTTCTCGATTTTTTTACAAATATGACCATCTGCAATTTGCCATCGTCAAAAATACCCCCCTCGCGCCACAAAAGCCAAAAATGCCCTGGCGGGAGGCTGAAAAGGCGACACGTGTCACCTCCTGCCACGGGGGTGGCGGGATGTTCTTTCCGCCTTTGGCGGTGGCGGAATGACACCGTGGGGCCCACCAGCGCGCGCGAAGTCGAACCTCCCGCCAGCGCCAAGTCAAACCTCCAAGTTGCCTAATACCGGTGCGCAGATCACATCACATTGATGCCTAACTAACGGCCCACCAAGGCTTCTCAAATTAAAATCGAATAAGATTATTGTGATTTGCGACACCGCACACGGAGTTGGAGTACTGACAAATTGAGACGGTCAACACCAATACATGTAAGTGGTTGTAGCATGTCACGCAGACTTAAAAAAGAAAATAAGAAGACTCCTATATTTGAAGCTGTTAGAGCATCTCTATCCAGCAGCGCCCGTAAATAGCCAAAACAGTAAAATAACCGCCGTTTATCGGTGCACCGGAAAAATCGCGCACCGATCTATGCCCGTAACATCCTGGTCGAAAAAGTTTTACGGGGCGCGCCAAATATCACCCGCGGAATCGAGCATATATGGTTTCTGCGGCCGAACTGAGCGCCAACCCTCACTCTTCTTTCTTGGCGGGATGGAAGTTTCCTCCACCTCTCTTCCCGCTTCCGCTTCGCCTCCACCGTCGATCTACCTCCCCCGCCGCTCCCCTCCCTCGCCGCCACGCGGAATCGACGCCATGAAGCCCGCACAGCTCTCGCCGGTAGCTGTTGAGGTCCCGAACGCGCAACAGTCGTCCTCCGTCGCCCCGTCATAGTCCACGCGGGCTCACCGACCGTCGCCGCGTCGGCCATCAAGAGGAGGAAGTTCGCGGCCGTTCAAGACGTTCCGCCGGCCACCGCTCCTTTGACCGGCGGTGCTCATGCGATGCCTTTCTCCGCCCCGAACCCAAGAAGGTGCCCGCCACGCGGAAGACGGTGGTGGCGGGCGGCACCAAGAACCAGTCCCGCCCGGTTCCTCCACATCATGCCCCACTGTTGGACGAGATTGCCTCACTGGAAGCCCCCGCGATTGGCGCCCACAACTCGTTCGGCCAATTGCCACCTAGGTACGAAGAGGAATCTGCCCCGTTCTCATCATTCCAGCAATTACTCAAGGATAGCGAGGTCTGTATCACCGAGCCACCACTCGCTGCATATGATTTGGATGGAGATGATGATGCATTGGAAGAGTATGGCGAAGAGGATGCATTGGAAGAGGTTGATCAAGCCGCCTATCGACGACGACGCTAGGGCATGAGCTTGACCTGCGTAGGTTGTTTGCCGTGTCTTTTTAGTTTAGATTTTATGCGATGATTGCTGTCTTTTGCCGTCGAAACTGTTGGAATTGCTATCTTTTGTTGCCAAAACTGTCGAAATAATGTTTATTATTTTGTTTGCAGTTCACCCCGTCAAGCAGTCCCTGTAAACCGGAACCTCAAAACAGCGAATATTTTGTTTTGCGGTTCCGATTTACGGGGACTGCTCGGCGCCGCCTCCCGCGAAGCGAGGAATCGCGGATTCAGCTCACCGTACTCCGACGTTTACGGTTTGCTATTAACGGGCACTGCTACTTAGTTTGGCACTATAAAACTTACTTTCAAAACCAGAGCATCGGAGCAAAATTTGTACATTTATATTCATTATTCCATCGCAACACAAGGACCAACATTTTACTTTCAAAAGTTGTTATCTCTCCCGTTGCAACACACGGGTATATTTCCTAGTAATAAATATGTAAGGTTCCTGTCCATTGTCCATCTGGGAATTACGATTTTGCCCTCGCCTGTTCGGTGGAATTACAGGTACTGCCACCGATAAGTTAGCTATGCCACCGCTGAGTGAAAAATAGACGGTTCGACGGTTGGTGAACCGAACTGGCCTCCTCCTCCTCGCTCACCCCGTCTCCACGCGTGCCCACAGGCCTCGCCTCCTCTGGCTCGAGCGCAGCTCGCCCGTGGCCTTGGTCGCCCAGCTCTGCCGGCGCTACGCTCCTCCGATCCCCGCCGCTAAGGATCTCCGAGCACCACCACAGGGACTCGCCTTCATGCTCTCCAACAATCCGGCGCTCCCCTGCTCGCTACAATCGCCATCACACCAGCCACGCTGCTCGACCCCGACCCTTGCAACGCCAGACCGCCAGCTCGCCCCGGCCATGTCCTGACGACGCCGGATCCCGTCCCCGTCGACGAACGCCTTGTTCCCGAACCCCGCTCGGTTGCCTGGGCACCTTCTTTCATCTTCAGTTCAAGCACGCCTACATCCCCCTACACGAGGGTCTGCCTCCACTGCTCATGCTCGTGATTGAATTTTGCCGCTGCTTTTTCCTGCTCGCTGCGTCCTTGCATGGTCAGCAGGGCCAGCTCCTCTATGTACATGCATCCTCTGCTCCTCACCTCGGTGTCTTATGCACACTTCCTGTTTGCGTTAATGCCTCGATGTGCACGGTTATTCATATTCAACATTGTTGGCGCACTATATCAGTTCAGTTGGTGCCCCTCTCTCTACCTTCAATGCCCAATTCAATGAAATCTCCGACTATACTACCTGGTAGTGGTCGTACCGGTGTTTGTGCCCAGTATCTGTCTGTGTTAATGACTGCAAGGGAGCTATCAATAGATTGTGCTGAATTTAGTAACATCTGATGATGATCGTGAGCAAACAGTCTACAATCATGGGTGAAGAATTTTTTTAAGCAAGTCCTTTTGAAGTAATGAAGAATTGGAACTACCATAAAATTCGCTAGAACTCACAGAAGTTTTTTCATTCAATACATCAGAACCTAAGAAGCATGATTAGCATTTAGAGCAAGTGAACCGGGGGTTTCTGAAAATAAGGCCGTGACAACTGGAAGTGATGCTGAGCGTTTTGTGGGTTTACTCTCTGTTATTTAGCTGGTAGCCTGGTACCCTCTTTTTTTTTTACTGTTTTTACCTGTCGCAAGAATGTATGATATTACCAAATATCTTGTACTACCCTTTTATCCTATGTTGTTTGACATGCAAGCCACAAAAATATATACGGAGGGCAGCCAATTTTTTATTTTTAAAATGATCTATGTACTTTCCTCTCTCAAATTCGTTTGATCTTTTATAGGTTGGAATATGAGTAAAAACCTGGTTTTGTTTGTCTCTGAATTAGAAAAAAATATTGGTTGTATAATCTAACCAGAAGAATCAACTAGAGATTATATCCTCAAGTTGCCTCGCAATAAGCAACTCGTAGCAACGCGCGGGCATTGTCCTAGTCCATATGTTAAAACACGTCTAAATACATGCAAATCTAGATAAATTTGTGACATTATTTTTGGGATGGTGGAAGTACAATAGATTATATATAGCCAATGGATAAACAAATCTTACTCCATTGGGTTAGGTTGGGAGCAAGATTGGTTTCTAACGATTTTAGAGATGATAATTAAAAAGGTAAATAAATGACTATAATTCGCATAAACATAAGTTTGACTTCATAATACTCATGCATATTATGAATTGCACAATTTTGATACAAAGTAAGGAGCACCATGTGCCAATGTCTATCGACTGAATCTCCTCCCGTGCCAACCGAGATCATAAAACATGATTTCCCGTGAAACACACTTCACACGGCCTAGAATTATCTGTTTAGGTTTCACGTAAGCACTGTAGCCTTGCACTCTAGAAATCTAACAAGTTATTTAGTACATTCAGGAACCCTAGAACACGCTAGCAAGTTTAGTGCTCTATGTTCCATAATATAAGATATTTTGGCAATCTAAATTTATTTGTCAAAACATACTATATTAGGGAACAAATATATGTAAGGACACGGGGAAAAACATACATACAGACACACAGTGTGATGAACTGACAATATTTGTTTGCTTGGGTTTTCCTATTCATCCAAACTGAATAAAAACTAACAATTAGACAATTTTGGGCTATCCCTAGAAAATGTGTTTGTAGTTATAAATATTAGAACAGATCGACAAATGTCCACCTTAGTTTACATAATGTGTTCACGTACTGTTACTTCTGCTATCTATACCAGGCGAATAGTATTCAAAAAGTATATCAAATGATGTATACCAATAATAATAATGCACCTTTAACAATATGGTGATTTATGATGAAGTAAAATAGTTTACTATAAATATGTGAAATATTTTAAGTGACCATGAATTCTAAATGAATCATTAGTTCTGCCAAATGTAAACCTAGGTGTGAGAAGATTGACCTAACGTGGGCCATTCCATTCCACGTCTATAAATAGACAAGATTAAAATCCTAGGCATTACTATTATAATCAATAGCATAACTATACGATCAATGTCATCAGGCCTGTACCAGACACACGTGCAGAGTGTTCCATCGAACATGGCCTCCAAATTAGAAGGGCCTCAATTTTATGTTAAAGTAGAGCTAGTAATTACTTTGGTTGAAGTAATCGATGCATTGAGCAGTAGTACAAGGAATCTGCCCACCGAATTAACTCATAGACCCTAGCTTACACACGCCTCTCTTTTCTCTTTCTCTTTGGCTCCCAACGCGAGATCATAACAAATAGGGAAACTCCACAATATGAAGCAATGAGAACGATGTCATCCACATAGAGGAGGAGGAAGGCGGTGCCCTCATTACACTGAAGAACGAACAACGAGGTGTCCGAGCGCGAACACGTGAAGCCGGTCGAGGTGATGAAGGTCGTGAAGCGCTGGTACCATGCACGAGGAGCCTTCTTGAGACCATATAGAGAACGGTTCAGCCGATAGACGTGCTCGTGGCGGGTGGAGTCGATGAAGCCCGTGGGTTGTCGACAGTAGACGACCTCGATGAGCTTGCCGTGGAGAAAGGCGTTCTTGATGTCGAGCTGGCGAGTCTCCCACTTAAGGGAGAGAGCGAGGGAGAGGATGACGTGGACCGGTGCCGGTTTGACAACCGGGCTGAACGTCTTGTCGAAGTCAATACCTTGCTTTTGGGAGAAGCCGTGAAGCACCCAACGTGCTTTGTAGCGGTCGAGGGAGCCGTCGGGCTTAAGCTTGTGGCCGAAGACCCACTTGCCGGAGACGATGTTGGTGTTGTGGGGAGGAGGCACGAGATCCCAAGTGTCGTTGCCAAGAAGAGCGCGGTACTCCGTGGTCATGGCATCGAGCCAGTTGGGGTCCTTGAGAGCAGCAACGAGCGGAGGTGGGAACCGGTGAATACCTGTTGACAGAAGCAGACAAGTTAAGCCGCTCACGGGGTCTGACATGGATGCCGGATGAGATGCGCGTGCGGTGCACAAGCGGTGGTGGTAGCGGCGGTGGTAGCGCATGGGGCGAAGGAGGTGGGGAGGGGGTGGTGAGGGGGCGCGCGACGCGGGAGGTGCCGGAGGGACGATGACAGGAGGAGAGTCGTTGTCGAGGAAGTCGTAGGTGGCAGCGGAGGGTTGTGATGCGTCCAAAACGTATCTACTTTTCCAAACACTTTTGCTATTGTTTTTCTTCTAAAATTGTGTGATTTGGATACAACTAACACGGACTGACGCTATTTTCAGCAGAATTATCTTGGTGTCTAGTTTTTGTGCAAAAAATCAACTATCAGGAAAAATCCAGGAAAATATGCCAAAAATCCTATTTCACCAGAATACTCACGGAGCCAGAAGACGTGACGGAGTAGGGCCACGAGGGGCCCATACCACCTGGCCACGCAGGCCAGGCCAGGCCACGCCTAGGGTGGTGTGGCCGCCTCGGCTGCCCCCTCGGCTTCCCTCTTCGCCTATAAGTTTCCTCTTGACCTAAAAACCAAGGGGGGATTCGGCGTTTTTCCAGAGAGAGTTCCGCTACGCCGCCACCACCAGATTCCGTGATTCAGAACCAGAAACTTCGTTCTGGCACTCTGCCGGGACGGGGAATTGGAGGAGATCATCGCCATCATCATCACCATCGCTTCTCCATCGACCATCCATGTTTCCCCATCTATGAGTGAGTAATCCCCCGCTGTAGGCTATGAGGATGGTAGGGATTGGATGAGATCGTTCATGTAATGGCATCAGATTGTTAGGGCATGGTGCATAGTATCTATTATTAGTGTTTTTTTGACTTTGTTGCAACTTGTTATGCTTAATGCTTGTCACTAGGGCCCGAGTGCCATGATTTCAGATCTGAACATGTTATTGATTCATTATGATAGTATTGTTTATGGTCTTACCTGCAAGTTGTATACACACGTTGTTGTCCGGAACCAAAGGCTCCGAAGTGACAACAATTGGGATAACCGGAGGGAATGACTTTGATGTGAGGATAACATGTGTTCACGGAGTGTTAATGCTTTGCTCCGGTGCTCTATTAAAAGGAGCAGCTTAATTGCCAGTAGTTCCCTTGAGGCCCCGCTGCAACGGGCTGGCAGGACAAAAGATGTTGTGCAAGTTTTTATTGCGAGCACGTATGACTATATATGGAACACACGCCTATGATTATTTAGTACTCGGATACTTTACCTTATTTATCTGCAAATGCCCTATGTCTTGATTGCTATATGAATTGTCTCGTCCATGCAACACCCGTCCATCCATCCCTATGCCTACCGCGCTTTAATCCTAGTGTTTACTGCAATTGTTACTCCTGCCTTTACTTTTACTACTGCTGTTACTTTACTATTGCTACTACAAAACTGCTGCTACTGATAAACTGATGTGAGCAAGATTGTTTTCAGGTGCAGCTGAATTGATAACTCAACTGTTAAGGCTTATAAATATTCTTTGGCTGCCCTTGTGTCGAATCATTAAATTGGGTTTCACTTCCCTCGAAACTGCGATACACCCCCTATACTTGTGGGTCATCAAGACTATTTTCTGGCGCCGTTGCCAGGGAGTATAGCTTTATTTATCAAGTTCACTTGGAATCACTATTGTTCGCTGCCATCCATCCATCATGGGTAAGTCTCGTGATGGCAAGGTTCCTATTTTACCATCCACTACAAGAAGAGGTACGGTTCTGAACACCTCTGTTGCTCTTGATTCACCATCTGTTATGAGTAAGCTCCTTACACCACCACATACACATGCTACACACACTACTACTGCTGCTGAATCTGAAACTTCTGATACTTATGATGCTGCTTCTACCGTGGTTGATAAAAGTGGTTCATTAGGTCCTTTCCTAGATCCTACGATTGCTAGAACTATAGCTAGAAATACTGAAACTCCTAATGAAGACACTACTACACCTGTCAGTTCACCTGAGTCTAGAGAGAGCTATGATATTGAAGACGATTATATTGAGATGACCAATGAATTTATTAAGGAATGTCAAAACACCCATGATAGGAGTGCTATTAAGAGTCTCCTTGAGAGGCGTACTATAAAACCCAAATTGTCTCCTAATCCTAAGTTTGCTGAATCTCCCATAAACATTAAAGATAAGGATTATGATTTCTCTCTTGATCTATCTTACATAGCTATTGTTGAGAAAGAACCTTTTTGTGGGACTAAGAATGAAAGTGCGGTAGCACATATGACTGAGCTTTCTACCATGAGTGGCCTGTTTTCTGATGATATTAAGATGTGCACCTACTTTGTTGGTAAAATTTTCCCTTTTTCACTAAAAGGAGAAGCTAAAACTTGGTTTAATAATTTACCTCCTAGATCTACTGATAGCCCTGATTGCTTGATTAGTACTTTTCTGCAGAAATATTTTCCTCCTACTGCTAGACATGCTATTTTGCAGGAACTTTTTGATTTTAAATAGGGAGAAAAAGAGGTATTGCCTGAATCATGGGCATGGTTTTGTGCTTTGATTCATGCATAGGCTGGATGTCCATTACCTAAGAATGAGCTTCTTGATATATTTTATAATGGACTAACTGAAGAATCTAGGACATACCTGGATAGTTGTGCTGATTGTGTTTTCAGGAATAGGACTCCCAAGGAAGTTGAGGAATTAATGTCTAAAATAAGCAAGAATTATGAAGACTGGACTCCACCTGAACCAACTATACCTGTGCCTATACCATCATCTAAGAAGAGGGGAGTTATTGAACTGAATGATGAAGTGATGATGGAAGCTAAGAAATGCCTTAAGGAGAAGGGAATTAAAGCTGCTGATGTCAAGAATTTACATCCTATAGAAGAATTATGTAAGACAATTCCCCACTCATCCACTATTGAGGTACACTCTCTCCAACATTTTGATGAAGGTGATATCCCTTACTCTAAACCTCCTGATCAATGCTTAGAAGAATTTGATGTTTTTATTGTTAAGCAAGATAATTTTAATAAAAGGGTGCAAAATCATTTAATGGAAAACTCTAGAGCTATTGTTGAGTTGAAGGATATAGTGGAAAGAACCTCTAATGATGTTAAAATGCCTGTTAAACATTTTCAAATGGTTCAAACTCAAATTGATCAGCTTATTAAAGTACAAAAAAAATTGCTAGTTAATGCTGCCAAAGAAAAACATGCTTATGAAATTAGAATTAGAAGTGGTCCTGCTACCCAGGATCCTCTATATCTTGAGGGGCATCCTAAAAGAATTAAGCAGGATTCTCAACAAGCTGAAAATAATGGTACTACTCCTAAGAAAAGAAAAAAGAAACGTAAAACTATTGTAGAACCCTCTGAACCTGCTAAAGATCCTAATAGTATATCTGTCTCTGATGCTGAAACTGAAAGTGGTAATGAAGAAAATGATGTTCCTCATAAAGAAAAAGTTGAAGAAGAAACTGAAAGGCACACTAAGAATACTAAATACACTAAAGAAGATTTTGTTGCTAAGAAACATGGTAGTGAAAGAGAGCCTTGGGTCCAAAAACCTATGCCTTTCCCTGATAAGAAACACAAGTCAAAGGAAGATGAACACTATAATAAGTTTTGTGAGTGGATGCAACCTTTATTCTTGCAAATTCCTTTGACTGATGCTATTAAATTGCTTCCTTATTCAAAGTATATGAAGGATATTGTCTCGAATAAAAAGAAGATCCCTAATGAAGAAATTTCTACTTTGCTTGCTAATTATTCCTTTAATGGTAAGGCCCTCCACTCACTCTCTCACTTCCCACTTCTTTCTCTCTCCCGAGAAAACATCAGTTCTTTGCTCAAAATCACGTTCTTGCTGTTCTTGCCCATGATTTTTTGATCTCCTTGGTCAGCCCATCTTTGCTGCTGAAATTTGGAGCATTTGTTCTCCGGTATGTGACTCCTCCGCTTGTCCAAGTAGATTTGGGTTTAATGGTTTATATCTAGAGTATTTTGCTGCTGTAGGTGACAGGTTATGAGAGCTTGTAAGCGTGTTCAATGTTTAGAGATATTGTTTGGATGCATGTTTAGGCCTCTTACAAGTCCCTATGAGTAGTTCTCTTCATTATGTATTCACTTTGCAATCACTTGTGTAATGGATGTTTAAATTTCAGGATAGAAGATGAATGAATATCAACTCCACCAACATGAACTGAGGGTGCCCGAGGTTATGAGGGTTCACCGAGAGGAGGAAGTTTTTCCTTCCATCTATCCATGCTCCGAATTCATGAGTGCCGCAGGAATTTCCCAGGACTTCCATACTTTAGTTGCTAATGCAGGGTTAGAGCACTTTGTGGAAGATGAACCTAGTCAATTTGTGAAACTAACTATGTCTATGGTGCAGGACTTTCGATTTAGTTGCTCTTTGCCTAACCCCATGGTCCACTACAAAATTTACAATATAGTTGTTGACCTTCCTCTTGATGACTTTTGTGCAGCTATTAAAGTACCTCAGTGGGGATCGTGTGGAAGGATTAAAGAGCGAGCTGCACCACTCATGGACTTGTATGCGGAGATTTGCCAAGGGAGCAGCTTCTCAAAGGAGAGTGGGAAAATCCGTAACATTCATCTTCCATTTATTCGCTACTTTGCTTACTTTATTGCCGAGTGTGTTCTCGCTAGGAAAACTGCTAATAAGCTATCCTCATATGATCTAGCATTCATCTCAGCTACTTTAAAATGATATAGGACTTACAACTTGGGTGCCTTGATAGCTTTCCGTATAGCTGCTAATCGTGAGAAAGGTGGAATTTGTGGAGGCCTCATTGCCTCTCGTTTATTATCTTTGCATGGTTTAGTGCCTCATCATCTAGACCTGCAGTTTCCCATAGAAAGGCTTGACCTTAATTCCATGATACAGCATAAATTTGTTTCTTCTTGGGCTAATTTGAGTGATGTGTCTTATGAAATAACCTTTCTCAAGGCTGGTTGGACAAGGAGTAAGTCCGAGCGATTTGTTATTTTGCCTGCAACTGTTTTGTTTAACCTTGATACCAGGGTAGGATGGTCACTTACTGAGGAGAAGCTTGATACGTACCTAGGAGAGCTCTCCCAACAGGAGCAGGATACTAGAAAGAAGGTTACAGATGATTCGGTCAAGCCCTCTAATGAGGGGGAGTCTTCATATCAGCAGCCTACCTATCATTGGGGAGCTTCTTCTTCTTCCCAAGGGCCTAACCACGATCATTCTTACAATGACCCGCCCGCTTGGAATCCTTACCCACGTTGGGGTTGATACCCACTTAAGCCAAAAGCCTAATTGTTGGGGATATACTTTCCGGGTATCCTCAACGTTCCTCAACGTTTCCGGGTATCCTCAATGTTCCTCGCTGACCAGGGTGGCCCACTTCGGGTTAGAGCTTTGCTTCACGGGCGGCCCAGTTAGAGAGAGAAGACGGAGTCCCATCCGGCTACGGGAAGGCCCAGAAGACTTACCGACTTAGGCCCATAATGTTACTTGTAGTTCAAGATGTACTCTGTAACCAACTCTTAGTCGTAGCCGGATTGATCTCTCCTGTAAACCCTAGGCCGGATATCTATATAAGCCGTCCTAGGGAGAGCCTTTAGGGCAACACTAGACGACCAATAGTCTACAATCTCAACTCGCACATGCGAAACCCTTGTAACCCATATTCCGGCTTTGCCATATTACTGGATTGATAGCAGGAGTAGGGTCCGTCCAAAGCCGGCGGATTCGAACCTGGGTAAACTTGTGCGCTCACCGTCTCGGGACACCGTACGCCTCACAGCCCTCTCTTCCGCCCGCCTCGAGGACCCCCTCATGGCGTACTTGTCATCAATCCGACGATAGTTGGCGCCCACCGTGGGGCAAGTGAGCTTCGGATCTACGTTCCGAGTGGAATCTGCAAGAATCGGAATCGGCGAGACCATCGCCGTCGGTCGCATCCTCTACGCCAGCGATGTCCCTCTCATCGTTCTCGACGAGACATGGATTCCGGCTAGGGAGGCCGTGACTGCTTATACAATCATGTCTTTTGGCGAGATCGATGTTTACATCGGTTTCGCTGAACCTGCCCAACCCACCCTAGTGGTGATGATAGAGGCAGAAGAAACTTCTGGGTCCCCTTTGTCCACGGAGGCGGCAGAGTTCTGGATCTCAAAAAACCCTAATCCCACCCAGCCCGCACCAGTTGCGGAGATAGTGGAGAAATCCGAGCCTGAAGAAAACCTCGCGGACCAAGTCGAATCCGGAGTGGATCTCCCTGGAGAAGCCGGATCCCAGATCGACCCACCCGTGGAAGTCGAAATCCAGGCGAAGCACATCAACGACACTGATCCCGACTCCGATGATGTCGAGACAGACAAGCCTTTCCTCAGGTACCTCAGGAAGCACGCATCGCACTTCATTGGATACGTTGGATCCGGATCCGGCTCTGCCGATGCTGGAGAAAACACCGACTCGGTGCTGGAGGCAATTGGAACAAACGCCGATGTTCCCGCATCCTCGGATGAGTCCATGACGTCGGCAGATTTCCGAAAGTTCTCCGCGGAATATGACGAGGAGTACAACTCCAAAGCTACAGAAGACGGAGAAGCCATGGACGAAGGATCCGGGGAACACTCTCCCAAAGCACAGGATGATATGGAGGTCGGAGACAATCCCGAACTCCAGATGTACGAAAGTACCGCTCAGAGCTTGACTCCGGGAAATGGACCCAAAGCCGTCTTTGCTACCGGCGCTGCCAAGAGGGCAAAGAAGAAGAACAAGACCCCGACAAAAGACCCTCTGACAGAGGAAGTGATTGCCGAGGAATACGAGGAAGACTCGGATGGAGCACTTATCCCAGACGAGCCGAAAAAAGAAGCATCGGTGGATGGGCACGTGATCACTGAAGGTGCGCGTAAACTCATCGATGCCGCATTAACCACACCTATCCCTACAGCTGTAGAACTTACCGTAGATGAGATGGACGAAAGGGCCCAAGCCCTAGAAGCGCGTCGTCAACAACTCCTTGATGAAGCCAAAAACATCGAGGTGGAGAAGAAGCGCATGTCAAACAAGGAGTACATGTCCCGTCTGCATCAGAAGACACGGAAGCGTCACGTGGATGACAACCAATTCCCACGTGTCCGTGCCGTCCTTTTTGGAGATGAGATGGGAAAGCCACGGAAGGACAACAATGGAGATTGGGTTTACCCAACACCAGTGCAAAATACTGTGGCAGCTCGCGAAATTCTATCAGCTAATCCAGGACCAGAAGAGATACGTTTGGGTATCAAGCTACTCAACAAAGGACTGGAGCAGCAAAAGGTCGCCCTGTCGGGAAGCCAAAAGCTGGTCTCGGATTCCAACCAATGTCGCACAGATTCGGCATGGCTGGCGTAAGATCCCACTATGTTCGGGCGCAGTATCATAACCCCGAACGCAGGGAAGACAATTATTCAAGAACCGGATCGACGGGGCAGCACCGCAGGGCTACACATAACTAGAGCAACGTTGCTCCAGTAGCCGAGAAAGACGCAATCGCTGCACTCAATCCGAGGAATCCTTCCCGAAAGGGAGAAGATAAAGAAAAACGTCGGGAGGAGGATCGTCAGAAAATGCCACCTCCTAGACATGAAAACCGTCCGGCTGAACCTTACCATGGTGGGAATGACAGACGAAGGAACGACGGAAACCATGCTGGTACAAGCCGGCAGGGGTCTCGTCACAGTCAAGAACCTCCCCGGAACCGAAATAATGACACTCCGGACGGAGGCCGGCGATCAGCCGGAAACAACCCAGCTGCACCACCCTCTCCACTGCACAGTTATCACAACGGCCCCCAAGGAGGTCAAGGAGGACGACATGACGGAGGAGGTGGTGGCAAAAGTCGAAGTCCGGCTCCAAGGCACCGCAGCCACAGCCGATATTGGGGACGATCCCTATCCCCGAACGACGCAAGGCACATGATCAACTCCAACATAGAGGCTCAGCGCTACGAAAACGATGACGTGTACGTGGGCCCAAAGTTCTTTGGACCACGCATCAGAGCTACAAAATTCCCGGAAGGATTTGCTATCTCAAGACATATTCAAGCCTACGACGGCATTTCTCGGCCAGACACCTGGTTACAGGACTTCTTCCAAGCTTGCTGCATTGCCAAAGGCGGAAACAGCCTGGTCGCAACCCGATATCTCCCACTTATGTTGCGGAAGACGGCACGATCATGGCTCAATGAACTTCCGGCGAACACCATCCATAACTGGTATGATTTACAAAGTGCGTTCTTTCAGAATTTCGAAGGCACATATCGGAGGCCCTGTACAGTTGGAGACCTACAGCGTTGCACCCAGAAAGCCTGAGAAACTTGCCGAGATTATCTCGGACGATGGATTGACACCAAGAACTCCTGCGAGGGAGTAAATGATCAAACTGCGATTGAAGCTTTTATTTCAGGTCTCCCAATTGGATTACTGCGCCATCGCTTGAAGTGTGACAAGGTTACTGATCTGGGAGAGATGATAGAAACAGTGAGCAAGTATGCAGATGCTGATGACGATGCAGAGGGATTACTTAACGTCCTGGCCGTACCACAGTCAGCAAAGACAAAGCAACAGGCTCAGAAACGCAAAAACACCTCGGAAGAAAAACCCAACGCGGAGACAACAGTAGTCACTACTGTTTCTGGGACTAGAGGACGAGGAGGACGTGGTGGAGGCCACGGGCGTGGTCGTGGGACATCAAGGGTCCAAGGTAGAGGAGAGCAACAACCAGGCAAAACCTACACTTGGGCCGACATTGCCAATAACCCATGTGTGCATCACTTAGACGCCAATGGGGGCTCGTCCCACACCAACGCTGAATGTCGTTTTAACGATGACATCAAGAGAGATGATACCGCCGGCTACAAAGCTAAGCAGAAGAAGGGAAAGAAAAATCCTGAAAAAGAAAAAGAGACCAAGCAAGATTCCGACATGGAGGAAGCCGACGCTTCAAATCCCAAGTCGGAAGGGAAGAAAACATTTCCTACCAAGAAGGACACTTATGTCACCTTCCTCGAATCTCAACCAGCAAAGGTCAAGAAAGCAGTTCTCCACGAGCTCAACGCAATAGTTCCGGCTGTCCCTCAGTATTTGGACTGGTCGGAGGTGGCAATCACATTTGACCGCACTGATCATCCGCCTAAGTTGCATAGGCAAGGAAAATACGCCTTAATCGTCAATCCACTTATTGACGGTTATGGTTTCTCCAAGACCCTCATGGACGGTGGTAGTAGCATCAATATTCTCTATGTAGAAACGCTACGCCGGATGAAGATCTCGGAAACACAGCTTAACCATAGCTCTGTGATTTTTCACGGGGTTGTACCAGGAAGACAAGCCAATTCCCTAGGAGAGATCACTTTGGATGTTACTTTTGGAACACCAAAAAATTATCGAACGGAGGCACTTTCCTTCGAAGTGGTCCCATTCAAGAGCGCATACCACGCTATATTCGGACGTCCGGCTTACTGGGCTTTTATGGCTCGTCCGTGTTACATTTACAATATGATGAAAATTTCAGGTCCCAACGGCGTGATAACCATTAGGGGAGACCTGAAGAAAGCGCGAGAGTGCGACGATGGAAATGCCACCTTTGCCGAAGCCGTGCTGCACGCCTAGGAGTACCAGGAGATCAAGAAAAGCATAGATCCATCCGAGATGCCCACGACGAAGAAGGAAGTGACAAAACCAAATCCGAAGTTCAAGGCATCAGAAGAGACGAAGACGACGCCATTGAAGGATGATGACCCCTCCAAGGTGACCTAGATAGGCCCATGCCTAAGTAGCGCATAGGAAGGCGCGCTCGTCAAGTTCCTCCGAGCAAATCAAGATATCTTCGCATGGCAGCCATCTGACATGACCGGAGTACCTAGGGAACTTACCTAGGGAATCTGACAAAATCAAGACTTCATTCATAACCCCTTTCGGAACCTTCTGTTATGTTACGATGCCCTTTGGGATGAAGAACGCAGGAGCTACGTACCAGCGCACGATGCAACGTTGCCTCCATAATCAACTTGGGCGCAATGTACATGCATACGTGGATGATATCGTGGTCATGTCCAAAAAGAAGGAAACATTGGTTTCCGACTTAGAGGAGACGTTCGCCAATTTACGAAAATACAACATCATGCTTAACCCGAAGAAATGCTTCTTTGGAATACCAGCCGGAAAATTGTTAGGTTTTATTGTGTCTCAACGAGGCATAGAGGTGAACCGTGACAAGATCAAGGCTATTCTCAATATTTCCAGGCCAACTCGCCTGAAGGATGTACAAAGATTAACTGGTTGCATCGCCGCGGTCAGTCGATTTGTAAGCCGGCTTGGTGAAAGAGCCGCACCATTATACAAACTCCTGAAGAAAACCAAGGATTTTGTCTGGACTGACGAAGTCGAAGCTGCACTGCAAGACCTGAAGAAAGTACTCTCATCTGCTCCTATTCTTGCAGCACCGGAACCTCAGGAACCGATGTTGCTTTACATTGCTGCGACAAATAGGGTTGTCAGTATAGTTATGGTGGTGGAGAGACCAGAAGAAAATCAGGAGCACCTGGTGCAGCGTCCGACGTACTTTGTCAGCGAGGTCCTGACAGAATCAAAATAGTGATATCCGCACTATCAAAAGTTGGCTTATGGTGTTTTCCTGGCATCTCGTAAGTTACGACACTATTTTCAAGAGCACCCAATTCCCGTGGTGACCAAAGCTCCCATGAGAGATATAATCAATAACAACAATGCTACAGGACGCATCGCCAAATGGGGCATAGAGCTTGCAACTTTCGATATTGAGTACAAACCCTGGACAACAATCAAATCCCAGATCCTTGCCGACTTTGTCGCTGATTGGACAGAGACCAAGGAGAACATGGTCCTCCCGGAGTCGGAATATTGGACCCTCTTTTTTGACGGATCCAAGGCTAGGGGGGGCTCGGGGGCTGGCGTGGTGCTCAAATCACCCCAAGGAGATAAACTTTTATATGTGCTGCAGATCCACTTCACAGCAACAAACAACATTGCCGAGTATGAAGCACTGCTGCATGGAATCCGGATTGCTAAGGATATTGGCATCCGACGTTTGATGTGTTATGGAGATTCGGATCTTGTTGCTCAGCAACTGTCGGATATTTGTAATGCAAATAAGCACATGGCAGCATATAAAGCTGTCGTGGATGATCTATCTAAATCGTTCGAGGGGTTTGAAGTTCAACACATCCCTCGAGCAGAAAATGAGGAAGCAGATGCACTATCTCGAATAGGTTCTGCGCGGAAAGAGGTTCCGGATGGCGCATTTTTAGAGCACCTCAAAGTTCCCTCGATAAAGGGAGTAGATGAGGAGTATCCGACCAAATCCGACTCACCTTTAATAGATGTTCTGGCTGTAATTCCCAGCTGGACTTATCCTACCTTGATTACTTGGTAGATGGCAAATTACCCGAAGACGAGGTGCTGAGCCGGCAGATTATCCGACGAGCAAAAGCCTATACTATTGTTAAAGGTGAGCTCCATAAACGGAGTGTTTCTGGGGTTTTTCAGCGCTGTGTATCTCCGGAAGAAGGAGTGGAAATCTTAAGAGAAATCCACGAAGGCGAGTGTGGTCACCATGCTGCAGCCAAATCTTTAGTGGCAAAAGCTTTTCGACATGGTTTTTTCTGGCTCACAGCTCAGGCAGATGCCGAACGATTAGTTAAGACATGCAAAGGCTGCCAAAAGTACGCCAAGCAAGCTCATGTTCCTGCTGATCAGCTGCGAACAATACCTATAACATGGCCTTTTGCGGTCTGGGGGCTTGATATGGTAGGACCTTTTAAACGAGCTCTAAGTGGATTTACTCACCTCTTAGTGATGGTGGATAAATTCACGAAATGGATCGAGGCTAAACCTATCACTAGTTGTGATGGAGCAACAGCCAAAAGATTTGTCGATGATGTTATAATCCGGTATGGTTATCCGCATAGCATTATCACGGACAACGGGAGTAATTTTTCCATGGGAGAGTTGGCTGAATTCTGCGATGAGCAAAATATCCGGCTTGACATTGCGTCAGTCGCACATCCACAGGCTAACGGACAAGTCGAAAGAACAAATGGTTTAATTCTACAAGGCTTGAAACCAAGACTCAAAGCACCACTGAGACGTGCTGCGGGGGCTTGGGCAAAGGAACTACCCTCTGTAATTTGGAGTTTGCGAACAACTCCGAATAGGTCAACAGGATATACACCTTTCTTCTTGGTCTATGGCGCAGAAGCAGTTCTTCCTAGTGATTTGATTCATACTTCTCCTAGAGTGGCCGCGTATATTGAAGAGGATGCTGAGATTTCTCGACAAAATGGTCTCGACTTAGTCCAAGAAGTTCGCGTCGTTGCTGAAATGAGATCTACAGCCTATCAGCAGAAGTTATGCAAGTATCATAGCCAGAGTGTCCGAACTAGATCTTTCAATAAAGGTGATTTGGTTCTCCGGCTTGTGCAACAAAGAAAGCACAAACTTTCCCCAATATGGGAAGGGCCCTTTTTGATTAGTCGAGTATTGCACAATGGGTCGTACTACTTAACTGACATGAGGCCAGTCAAAGAAAGACCTGCTACTAAGAAGAGAAAGAGAGCTGGAGGCAGTACAAAACTGGAAGAATTAGACAGACCATGGAATATTGCTCAGCTATGTCCCTTTTATTCTTAGTTTTATCTTTCTTTGTAATTATACATATGTACATGCTCTGTGAGAAATAATTTTTTTGGTTACCTCAAAGTTTTCCTGAGAAGTTTTTACCATCTTATTTCCTAAAGATCATGTCATAGTCGAAAATCCCAGAATGCTTGAAAGTATTTTATGCTCATGTTCGTTCTGGTTTAGATTTCCGATTCTAAAACTGCTACCTTCGGGTATAACTCTAAAAAACTCTAGTCTTTACTTGGGTTATTTGTCTGATTGCTGGATGCGGGTATCTTCCGAGTAGTGAATTGTTGGTACTGGAAGCCGGCTTTGTTTCCGAGTTTAAACTGGTTTAGCAATTGAGCTCCGTTTCTCGGCAAAGTTTCCGGCTGAAGGTTTAGCCGGCTCACGAAAGGGACGAGGCGGAAAGCCAGATAAACGATAAGTAGAGGCGGAAAATTCCAAGTGCTTATGCAAACATTTCAGGCACAGAAATAATTTAAGACAAAAGTGCTGAATAGATAAAAAAAACTTGGCACTAGCAAAAGTCATAGTACTTAATATTTACAAAACGCATCATGTCTTTCCAGAATAATACATAGTTTTCTGATCTATGATGCAGGAGGAGATGAAGGAACTGTCGGATCGCTGGTTACTCCGCCTTGATATCGTGCCGAGATGTCCAGATCCGAGGTGGTCCGTTCATCGTCGGAAACTTCTTCGGCATCTTCTGGAGGAGGTGGCGGAGTATCCACGCGGGTGAAGAAGGGTGTCTCGTAGCTGGTCAAATCAGCTACGTGACACCCATATCCGGCGCAGGAGTGCATGATGGCTTGAAGGTCTTGCTCCTGGCCGTCTTCGTCTATGTTGCAGTACCCTCTGGTCACCTGCCATATCTCCATGTTTCCATGGTGGCTCATGACCATGGTGAGAGCGTTCTGTGCAGCGGTCCGCGCGTAGGACATGTTCCAGTCCCGAACAAGCTGCGGCATCTCCTTGGCCTTCTCCCGCACTTGGAAGTCCGACATGCTTGGCATGTCCGGAATCCTGAGAGATTCGCCAATGTCCTCAAGGGACTGGCGGTAGTCATGAATAAGATCATCGACTTGGGTAAGCCGGTGAGTGCGGGGTTCGGACGAGGAGGAGTCTGTCAAGTTCAGAGGACCTATACACAAAACAAGTCAATAAAAATCCGACATTGATGAAATTCGAAGAAATGAAAAGTCAGATAGATGGAACATAGTAAGAATGACGTCGTCAATCTTGGCTTTCTCCTCCTGAAGACTCTGGAGTTCAGCCCGGAGTGCCTAGGAGATATCCTTCTCTCTGCCAACCTCATTTTTGAGGTCTGAGATAACCTTATCCTGAGCGGCAATCTTGAGATCGCGCTCTTCAGTAGCCATGGAGGAGGACTCGAGAACTTGAGCTATGCTCCTTTCATGATCCGCCTTGAGCTTATCCAGCTCTTGGCGAAGTCCCTTGTTCTCCACCACTAAGGTTTTGAGGTTCTCGGCCTCTTCAATCATAGCGATGGATTGTTTCACCAACGCTGTAAGTCAAAAAGAACAACATTTCATAGCGATGGATTGTTTCACCAACGCTGTAAGTCAAAAAGAACAACATTTCAGAATTTTTTTTTAACAATTCCTGGTTATAGGAACATACTTTCTGTAAGTCAGAATACCCAAAGTCAGAAAGCTACTTAAGACTCGGGCTAATATTTTTTGCTAAATATCAGCACGAGCCTTGGGGGCTACACTAGTTCATTCTTTGGCATCCTAATGAAAGCATAAACTCGGATTTCTATATCCTACTTCATGCTTGGGGGCTAGAGGATATGATATAACATAAGGTAAAAAACAAGAGTTGGAATTCCGACTTTCATATTGCTCGCGGGTGAGTTTGTCTAAACCCACGTTCACCTCAACTGCCACCTTCTCGGCGAGAGTAAGAGGAATTACTGGGGCTGTTGGAAGCTCTCCAGTCCTAATCCTCTCGTCGCGAAGGCGGACTTGGGCGAGAAGGTTAGAGAACTTGACGTCCTCTGCTTCTTGCGCTTCCTCTTCGGGGGATAGATGGCTTTTGTCCAGGACTTGCCTAGCCAGCCGCTGGATCTTCTCTACGGACTTCCGGGATAAGCCAAATTTGGCAAGTCCGGGGTTGCTGAGGAGGTTGTCGGCGAAGACTTCAGCCGAGGGATCATTACCCGAAGAGGGTTCACCCTTATCTTGAGCTGACGCACCCACGGTGACGTCAGTGTGCGATCCAAGGATCACAGGTGCCATTGGAGGAGCCGGATCTTCTGCAACAACCAGAGAAGGAGTAATCGCCGGTGTTGCAGAAGGTTGAGGGGCAAGAGTCGAAGGAGCCGTGGCAGGGGAAGCTATGGTAAGCTTCGCCCATCGCAGGGGCTTTGCAGGAATCCCCTTCTCCTTACCCTTGATGAGAGGCTTTGCTCTGAGAATGTAGTAATGTCAGAAATATTACATCTCAGAAAGAAATTCGAGAAAGGTACAAAGGCGGAAATTGTGAATGAAAATTACCTCTTCACAACAGGCACCTCCTTTGTGCCAACAACCACTGTCGGAGCTTTGCGCTTCTTGAGCGCAAGGTCCAGCAATGGGACCACTTCAGCTTCCTGAGAAAACTCAGGAGGATATCCTTCGAGTGGAGCAAGCTCCGACTCGGGGAGTTCAGCAAGCTGAAAACAAGAAAACATATCAACATTGCAATGTATGACTTAAAAGATTGAAACACGTAAAAGGTGTACTAATGGAAGCTTACCGCTACCACGGGGTTTTCCGCCGTGTGCATGTCCAGAGAGATCTCCGGAATTTTTCTCTCGATTCGCTCTTTAATCAGCCATTTGATCTGGCTTATATAGCCTTGGCTGGTGTAGGCCTTGGGGCTGATGTGGAGAGAATCTTTTTTGGAAGACGTGATGGAGTGCATCAGTCTATCCCCGTGGTACTGAAGTGGCTGGATCCGACGTGCGACCCAACACTGGACTAAGTCGGATCCCCTCAGACCCTTGTGCTTAATAAGATATTCGATCCGCCTCTTAGCGAGGATCAGATCTTCCGTAAGAGCTGGAGCAGCCTCATCCCAGGAAGGCTGGGCTGTGGCTACTCCGTCGACGAAAACCGGCAAAGCAGTAGCTTTGCCAGGAGCCGGAATATCCCTATGATAGAAAAAGGTGGCTGGCCATTGTTTGACCGAGTCACTGGCAGCAATTTTGGGATAGGACCGGTCTCAGAAAAACTAATAGTACCGGTGATATAAGGAACACCGGCGGTAATAGAATTTCTCCGGACATGGAAGTAATACCGGAAAAGAAGCAAACTCGGCCTAATGCCGAGAAAGCCCTCGCAAAGCGCGGCAAACGCACTCATCTCTAGAAGGGAGTTGGAAGGAAGATTATGGAGTTGGTCAATCACCTCGGAGAAGAACTCCGAGGGAGGAAAAGACAAACCTCGGTCCAGATGGGTGCCGAAGTGGACGCGCTCGCCCTCGTGCAGATTGGGGATGGTTTCGCCGGAACCGCTCTGCCAGTCACCGGCGGCGAGAAGCCCCTCCTTCTCCACGTTCTTGAGCGCCGCCTCGTCGAGGGCGCAAGGGATCCAGATTCCCCGGAAACTTTCTTTTTCTGTAGCTGCTTCTGCCGATGCTGCCGCTGCCGCCACCAGAGAGGAAGAGGAGGATGAAGCCATTTCTCTCCGGTGGGAAGGGGTGACCCTAAAGTGGCGGCGCTAGGAGCTCTGTGGGGGGAAAACGAAAGGGCTCTGGGCGTGCTGGAGATTTGGGAAGAAAGGAACGGCGAAAGGCAGGTGGAGAGGAGATGAAAAAATCTAGACCCCTTATATCTACCTACTTGTGCCAAGATTCGTGCAAATGCTATAGTGTAACCGCCATGCGTCGTGGAAAGAACTGGGAAGGGCCCGCGCGATGATTGCGTCGCCTCGATCTCCACGCACGCATTGAAATGGCGCCTCAGTTCCGCGAACTGCGGACCCACCAATGGTCGTGCTGACGGAACGTCTGTCAGATGACGTAATTGGACCATGCTTGTGTCAGGTGGCGTTAGAGACCAAGTTTCCGGCTTAGTTTAAAAGCGAGCTGGAAAATCCGACTAACTAATTGAAAGGTCTGACTTACTTTTGAAGTCCCGGATCGTACTTTTTGTTATAAAGTTTCAGGAACCCTTCAAGATTCTGCAAGCCCAAGATCAAGCTAGACGATGATAAAATCCTACTTTGGATCTTGGAGGCCTCCGGGGGCTACTGTTGGGGATATACTCTCCAGGTATCCTCAACGTTCCTCGCTGACCAGGGTGGCCCACTTCGGGTTAGAGCTTTGCTTCACGGGCGGCCCAGTTAGAGAGAGAAGACGGAGTCCCATCCGGCTACGGGAAGGCCCAGAAGACTTACCGACTTAGGCCCATAATGTTACTTGTAGTTCAAGATGTACTCTGTAACCAACTCTTAGTCGTAGCCGGATTGATCTCTCCTGTAAACCCTAGGCCGGATATCTATATAAGCCGTCCTAGGGAGAGCCTTTAGGGAAACACTAGACGACCAATAGTCTACAATCTCAACTCGCACAGGCGAAACCCTTGTAACCCATATTCAGGCTTTGTCGTATTACTGGATTGATAGCAGGAGTAGGGTCCGTCCAAAGCCGGCGGATTCGAACCTGGGTAAACTTGTGCGCTCATCGTCTCGGGACACCGTACGCCTCACACCCCTCTCTTCCGCACGCCTCGAGGACCCCCTCATGGCGTACTTGTCATCAATCCGACGACACTAAGCTTGGGGGAAGTACACCGACATCACACTCATCTCCATATCACGTTTCGTCGATACTTTGTATATCCATGTTTCGTTCTCTTTTTAGTTTTCGTTCTTTCTTTACTTTTGCTTTCTAAAACACAAAAAGAGCAAAAATATTTCTATTGTTTATCTTTGTTTGCTTCTTTTTCTTTTTCCCTTAGTTTTCTTTTGCCTTTTGGTTCTTGCATTAAAAAAATAAATCAAAAACACCAAAAATATCTATTGTTCTTCTTTGGTTTTGTGAAGTTTGTTGAAGGGTTCAACAGTCCTCAGTGGAATTTGGTTTCATGTTATTATTCAAGCCACACAAGTGAAAGGCAATAATGAGAATTGATGACAACTTGAGGTGTGGTAAGAGGCTGGTAACGAACTCTATTTGTTTTCATTTTTGTACATATACTCATCATTGTGGGCACGCTTAGTCTGTTCATGTAGGGTGTATGTTATTTATGGATGCTTAGTTGTTCTTGCTTTCTTATGATTAGCTCTAGCTTGCTAATAGTTTGTATCATGTCGTATGAATGTTTGCTTGCAATGCTCTATTCATAACTTGGTACGAGACTATGGTATCTCCATCTGAATGTTTCACTTGAGTTGACTTGGCACATGCTCACGCATGCATATGACTAAAACAATCAGTTACGCCTCGATGAATTATTTTGCCTCAAGGGTCTTGAATCACTTTCATGCCATGATTAGTCCTGTTTTGTTGCAAGCATGATTATGACAGTTATTGCTCTCTCGTTTGTCGCTCCCTTACTATTGCTAGCCTTCACTTGCACTGAGTATAAGCTTTACTCGTGTTTCCAACTCCCTAAAACCAATATTGCCAAAAGTGTCCACCATACCTACCTATTAGCATCATTTGCTTCCGTGCATATTCAGTATGCCTTGTTTTCTTCCGAATAAGATATTTGCTTGTTATGAGAAAGTTAGTTAGTAAAGCTCTCACGAACTTGATGGCACACTTTACTTTCTTGCACTTAATAATCTTGAACCATTGCGTCCATCTTTGTTGTGTATATGCTTGCGCTTTATAAGTTGAGGTTAGCAGAACCATGTATCATGGGGAATGCTTTCAACATGGTGACCAATCTGACATGCATGACACAAAGTACTATGAGTATTTTTATTACACGGCAAAGAGATATGTTGCGAGAGACGATGGTAAGCGTCATGACTGATGGCCCAAATATATCGAGCTCGTTGGGGAACCCCAAGAGGAAGGTATGATGAGCACAACAGCAAGTTTTCCCTCAGTTATGAAACCAAGATTATCGAACCAGTAGGAGCAAGGAAACACCTCCAAGGTGTTGTTCCAACTTGGAATCTGATGACCCTCAAGTATAGGGGGTGTATCGAGGTATTTTCGAGGGAAGTGAAATCCAATTTATTGATTCGACACAAGGGGAGCCAAAGAATATTTATAAGCCTTAAAACTGAGTTGTCAATTCAGCTACACCTAGAAACAATCTTGCTCACATCAAATTATCAGTAGCAACAGTTTTGTAGTAGCAATAATAAAGTAACAACGGTAGTAAAGTAAGAAAATAGTGACAGTAGCAGTAAACAGTAAGATTAAAGCGTGGTAGGCATAGGGATGGATGGATGGGCGTTGCATGGACAATACAATTCACATAGCAATCAGAACATAGGGCAATTGTAGATAAATAAGATAAAGCATCCAAGTACTAGATAATCATAGGCATGTGTTCCATATATAGTCATACGTGCTCTCACTGAGAACTTGCACAACATATTTTGTCCTGCCAGCCCGTTTGCAGCGGGGCCTCAAGGGAACTACTGGCAATTAAGGTGCTCCTTTTAATAGAGCATCGGAGCAAAGCATTAACACTCCGTGAACACATGTGATCCTCCCATCAAAGCCATTCCCTCCGGTTATCCTGATTCTTGTCACTTTGGGGTCATTGGTTCCGGACAATAACGTGTGTATACAACTTGCAGGTAAGACCATAAACAATACTATCATCATGAATCAATAACATGTTCACATCTGAAATCATGGCACTCGGGCCCTAGTGACAAGCATTAAGCATAACAAGTTGCAACAAAGTCAAATAGCACTAATAAAAGATACTAGGCACCATGCCCTAACAATCCGATGCCATTACATGAACAATCTCATCCAATCCCTACCATCCCCATAGCCTACAGCAGGGGATTACTCACTCATAGATGGGGGAAACATGGATGGTCGATGGAGAAGCGATGGTGATGATGATGGCGATGATCTCCTCCAATTCCCCATCCCGGCAGGGTGCCATGATGACCCACAAGTATAGGGGGTGTATCGCAGTATTTTAGATAAGTAAGAGTGTCGAACCCAACGAGGAGCAGAAGGTGCTGGCTAGTGGTATGGATCAGGAATTCTCTACAAATACTTAGCAAACGGATTTTTAGGAGTTTTCGATAAAGCAAGTAAACAAAGTACGAGTAAATAAAAGACAATAGGAAAAAATGCAGCAAGTGGTCCAATCCTTTATGCAGCAAAGGACAAGCCGGTTGTATTTCTTAAGATGACCAAACGTTCTCGAGGACACATGGGAAGACTGCCAAGTGCTTTCGCTTCATATAGTCAATTAATCTTCTTTAGCTTGCTAAGTGTTGTGTGGGTGAACCTATGCTAATGTACCACCCCATACAAGACTAATACATACTTGTGATTATACCCCTTGCAAACATCCATAAGTACAAGAAAGTAATTAAGGTAGAAACCTAACCACAGCTTTAAACTCTAAGACCTTTACGTCCCTTGTGCAATGGTTTCCTAACGGGGGTTCAAGTTTCTGGCACTTCGACAACCCCTACGATTAGTAGCCAAATACACAATGCATTCCCCTAGGCCCATATAGGTGAAGTGTCATGTAGTTGACGTTCACATGACACCACTAGAAGAAGTACACCACAACTTAAATAACAATCTATTGAATCTTTCTCAACGCAACTCCACTACTAACAACAAGACTTCTCCCATGTCCTCAAGAACAAAACGAACTACTCACAAGACATCATATGGATCATGATCAGAGATGGAATAATGATGTATAACAATCTGAACATAAACAATAATTCAATGGTTCACTCAATAGCATCAACTACAAAGAGTAATCAACACCAGGAAAGTTTCCCCTATGAACTATGCAAGATTCAACGCAATTGTTACAACAATATGGAGATGGTGATGAGGGTGCTAATGGTGATGATGGTGGTGATGATGATGATGATGATGATCCCGATGAAGTCCATCTTGACGGTGGTGTTGATGGCGACGATCTCCCCTCTCTGGGAAGGAATTCCCCCGGCAGAAATCTGTCTGCCGGAGAGATCTTTCTCTCTCGATGTTTTCCGCCCCGCAGAGGCGACGGAATCTTTCTGTGGTCACCCCCGAGTCTTAGGGTTTCGGGAGGATGATATACGCCAGAGGGGAGAGGCTGGAGTGGGCCAGGGTGGCCACACCACCTCCAGGCGCGGCCTAGGCCTGCCCGCGCCATGGGGTGGTGTGGGCCCCCTGTGACCCACCTCCACTCCATCTTCTGTCATCCTTAGTCTTCTGGAAAAATAGGATTTTCCGTATATTTTCCCGGATTTTCTGATCTTCGTGAATTTTGCCTCCAAACAGCACCTTTTCCATCAGAATCCTGACTGCAGCGGTCCATGCTCCAAAAGTCATCAACCATGCAAAAATAGATGAAATAACATAAGTATCACCTCTCAATACAAAATATATCAATGAATAATAGTGAATTAAGACATAGAATAGTGATGCAAAATGGACGTATCATGCCAGAGCGGAGTTTCTGGTGCTGTTTCATGGAATTTGGTGGTGGCGGCAGAGCGGAACTCCTTCTAGAAAAATGTCGAACCCTCCTAAGTTTTTAGGTTAGAAGGCAACTTATAGGCGAAGAGGGAGACCGAGGGGGTGTCTAGGGCGGCCAGACCACCCCCTGGCGCGGCTAGGTGGTGTGGCCAGGCCCTAGCCCCACTCCGTCTCGTATTCTGGATCCGTGAGTCTTCTGGTGAAATAGGATTTTTGGCATATTTTCTGGGATTTTTCGTGATAGTTGATTTTCTACACAAAAACTAGACACCAAGGTAATTCTGCTGAAAACAACGTCAGTCCGTGTTAGTTGCATCCAATTCACACAAGTTTAGAGGAAAAACAATAGCAAAAGTATTCGGGAAAGTAGATACGTTTTGGACGTATCAACTCCTCCAATCTTAGCTTATTACTTGTCCTCAAGCAGTTTAGTTGAAAACTGAGTGCGATAAAAGAAACTTTCACAAACACATTTGCTTCATATGATGTATATATTCTCAGCATGTGATCAACTACTTAGACAATTCATAATAAGTAGTATGCAACTAAGTTTACTTAATAGACATTGCAAGCTATGAAGATATTCCAACTCAAAAATAATAAGTAGCATGAAACATAAACATAAGCAACATTACGGTGCTCATAACAAGGTATGATAGAGTGGTATCTCGCTTGCCTTTGATTGTGAATGCCAATGCACCTCTGAAGTTCAAGTGAAGGCTAGAAGTAAGGATATCAAAGATACAAGCATCAAAGTCATAACACAATTAATGCAGTACTGAGACAAGCACATTATACTAAGAATGAAAACTATGCTCTCAAGAAAGTGCTCATAGAATAAGTGGTGACTCAACAAGGAAATGAAAAAGGTTTTGAATAGTTTGAAAGGCTTCCAAATGCTGAAAGTATGGTACTCATTAGCTTTGAGCTCTCATTGCCCCTATCATGAGCATCTTTAATATGGTTAATGTAAAAGTGAGGTCCAATCTGAGTTATATGCTTGACAGACTATAAACTGGAAATCTCATGTCCCTTGAGTACGAGGGCCGCTCCTCATGCTACTCAACTTTAGGTACCGGCAAGTTCTTGTCATAGTAAATACAAGCGTATCATAGAGAACCTCCAACGGGTTACCCCTTGCCCAATGATACGGAAGAATCCCCATATCAAAATGACAAGGCAAGCAGACAACGAGTATCTCAGCAATCTTCTTATTTACCATGGGAAAATGGTGCTTTTTTCTCTCTTTCCACTTTTATCGTATCTCTTTTTTTCTTTTTCTCAATAGCTATCTCTCTCTCTTTTTATAAGAAGAATGATTCATAGATACTCATTATGGTTACGCTGCAGGTTTCCACCATGACAGCATGGATTAGACCGGCGGCCCAGGCGTTTCTCTAACACACATACATAACTCCATGGACTTATAAGCTCCCCTTTTATTTCACACCGACGACATCCGCAAACAAAAGAGCATGATATCAACTGGGTATATATTTACAGGTGTTGAAAGCGTTCCCTGTGATAGCATGGTTCTGCTAATCCCCAGCCTATAATTTGCAAGCATATAACTTTCATGGACAGTCACAATGGTTCAGGTTTATTAAGTGCAGGAAATAAAGTGTGCCATCAAGTTTGTGAGAGCTTTACTAACTAACTTTCTCATAACAAGGAAACATTTTATTCGGAGGAAAACAAGGCATGCTTAATATGCATGGAATAGCAAATGATGCTAATAGGTAGATTTGGGGGACATTTTGGCAAAAATTGGTTTTGGGGAGTTGGATGCACGAGTAATGGTTATACTAGCACAAGTGAAGGCTAGCAATAGAGAGGGAGCGACAAACGAGGAGAGCAATAACTGTCATAATCATGCTTGCAACAAAACAGGACTAATCATGGCATGAAAGTGATTCAAGACCCTCAAGGCAAAATAATTCATCGAGGCTTAACTGATTGTTTCAGTCATATGCATGCGTGAGCATGTGCCAAGTCAATTAAAGTGAAACGTTCAGAGGAGGATACCACTATGTCATACCGAGTTATGAATAGAGTAATGCAAGCAAACATCCATATGACATGCTACAAATTATTAGCGGGATGGAGCTAATCATAAGAAAGCAAGAACTACTAAGCATCCGTAAATAACATACACCCTACATGAACAGACTAAGCACGCGTACAATGATGAGTATATGTACAAAAATGAAAACAAATAGAGTTCGTTACCAGCCTCTTACCACACCTCAAGTTTTCATTTAATCCTCATTATTGCCCTTCACTTGTGTGGCTTGAATAATAATATGAAACCAAATTCCACTGAGAACTACTGAACCCTGCAACAAACTCACAAAATTAAAGAAGAACAACAAATATTTTTGGTGTTTTCGATTTTAAAACAAGGACCAAAAAGGAAGAACAAGCAAAGCAAAATCTTTTTGGGTTTTTCGAATAGTTCAAAACAAAGCAAAAGGGAAAACAAACCAAGGAAAAAACAAAAAGCAAACAAAGAGAAACAACAGAAATATTTTTGGTCTTTTTGTATTTTAAGAAAGCAAAAACAAAGAAAGAACGAAAACTAAAAAGAGAACGAAACATGAATATACAAAGTACCGACGCAAAATGATATGGAGATGAGTGTGATGTCGGTGTACCTCCCCCAAGCTTAGGCTTTTGGCCTAAGTGGGTGTCAATCCAGATATGAGTAAGGGTTCCAAGCAGGCGGGTCATTGTAAGCATGATCGTAGATGGGCCCTTGGGAAGAAGAAGAGGCTCCCTAGTCATAGGCAGGCTGCCGATATGAAGACTCCCCCTCATTCGAGGGCTAGACCGAATCATCCATGACCTCCCTTCTAGTATCCTGCTCCTGTTAAGAGAGCTCTCCCAAGTACGTATCAAACTCTTCCTCTGTGAGGGACCATCCTATCCCGTTATCAAGGTTAAACAAAATAGGTGCAAGCAAAAGAATAACACGCTCGGACTTGCTCCTTCTCCAACCAGCTTTGAGAAAGGTTATTTCATAAGACAACTCACTCAAACTAGCCCACGAGTAAAAAAAATTATCGTTATCATGGAATTAAGATCAAGCCTTTCTATGGGGAATTGTAGATCTAGATGATGAGGCACTAAACCATGCATAGCTAATAAACGAGAGGCAATGATGCCTCCACAAATTCCACCTTTCTCGCGGTTAGCAGCAAGACGGAAAGCTATCAAGGCACCCAAGTTGTAAGTCATATCTCATTTAAGAGCAGCAGAGATGAATGCTAGATCATATGAAGATAACTTATTGGAAGTTTTCCTAGCAAGAACACACTTGGCAATAAAGTAGGCAAAGTAGCGAATGGAGGGGAGATGAATGTTACGGATTTTCCCGCTCTCCTTCGAGAAGCTGCTCCCTTGGAAAATTTCTACGTATAAATCCATGAGTGGTGCAGGTCGCTCCTTAATCCTTCCACATGATCCCCACTGAGGTACCTTAATAGCTGCACAAAAGTCATCAAGAGGAAGGTCGACATCTATATTGTAAATTTTGTAGTGGACCATGGGGTTAGGCAGAGACTGACTAAATCGAAAATCCTGCACCATAGACATGGTTAGTTTCACAAATTGACAAGGTTCATCTTCCAAAAAGTGCTCCAACCCTGCATTAACAACCAAGGTATGGAAGTCTTAGGAAATTCCTGCAGCTCTCATGAATTCGGAGCATGGATAGATGGAAGGAAAAACTTCCTCCTCTCGGTGAACATTCATAACCTCGGGCACCCTCAGTTCATGTTGGTTTAGTTGATGCTCATTCATCTTCTATTCTGAAATTTAAACATATATTAAACAAGTGATTGTAAAGTGAATATATAATGAATGACACTACTCATAGGAACTTGTAAGAGGCCTAAACATGCATCAAAACTATATATCTAAGCATTGAACAAGCTTACAAGCACTCAAAACCTATCACCTACAGCAGCAAAATACTCAAGATATAAACCACTAAACACAAATCTACTTGGACAAGCAGAGGAGTCACATACCGGAGAACAAATGCTCCAAATTTCAGCATCAAAGATGGGCTGAGCAAGGAGATCGAAAAATCAAGGGCAAGCATAGCAAGACCGCGATTTCGAGCAATGAACTGGTGTCTACTCGGGAGAGAGAAGAAAGTGGCAAGTGAGAGAGTGAGTGGAGGGCCAGGGGTGGCCCACACCATAGGCAGGCGAGCCCATGGACAGGCCGCGCCACCAGGTGGTGTGCCTGTCTGGTGCCCCCCTGGGTCACTCCAGGCACTTCTCTGCCCCTTTTTCGCGTAAAAATTTAATATGAATTTTCTGGAATTTTTCGAGACACTTTATTTTTGAGCAATTTTTAGGTATAAACGAATGATTTTTCTGCAGAAAAGTGATTTTGAAAAGATGCAAAAGCAAAACAAAACAAACACTTCAGAAGTTCTAAGACACTCTAACAAGCAAGCAACTAGCAACATAAAAGAATACTAAACGAAAGCAAAAACTAAAATGGATAGAATAGAAGTAAGCGGAGATAATCATGGTGAAAACATTGTTTTGTTCAATGAAATCCTTTTGTTAACAAGGTTGATCAGGTCTTGTTACCAAAACAATTTTATACGAAACAAAACTTTGTATTCCACTAATGATTATGTTACCTCAACCTTGATAGCATTGGTCCCAATCATAATAGTTTAATTTTTTTCTTTTGGTATGGGACAATATATTTCTCCAACTTGAATGCCCTCAACATGTTCAATTGAATTCAAACCATATGTCCTATCAATTCTCTTGGGGAAATAGACAGTATGTTCCTTGTCATTAACATTAAAAGTCACCTTTCCTTGATTACAATTAATAACAGCTCCTGTAGTATTAAGAAAAGGTCTCCCAAGAATAATAGACATATTATCATCTTCAGGCATTTCAAGCACAACAAAATCAGTTAATATCAAGCAATTACGAGCCACTTGAACATGCACATCCTCACATATACCAACATGAATAGTAGTAGATTTATCAGCCATATGCAAAGATATATCAGTTCGTATCAGTTTTTCCAGTTGAAGTTTCTTATAGAGAGAAAAAGGCATAACACTAACTCCAGCTCCCAAATCACACAAAGTAGTTCTAACATAACTATTCTTAATAGAGCAAGGAATAGTTGGAATCCCTGGGTCTCCAAGTTTCTTTGGAACCTTACCATTAAAGGAATAATTAGCAAGCAAAGTAGAGATTTCTTCATTAGGGATCTTCCTTTTATTAGAGACAGTATCCTTCATATACTTTGAATAGGGAGGCAATTTAATAGCATCAGTTAAAGGAATTTGCAAGAATAAAGGTTTCATCCACTCACAAAACTTATTATAGTGTTCATCTTCCTTTGACTTGTGTTTCTTATCAGGGAAAGGCATAGGTTTTTGGACCCAAGGATCCCTTTCACTACCATGTTTCTTAGCAATAAATCTTCTTTAGTGTATTTAGTATTCTCAGTGTGCTTTTCAGGTTCTTCTTCAACTCTTTCTATATCAGGAACATCATTTTCTTCATTACCACTTTCAGTTTCAGCATCGGAGACAAATACACTATTAGGATCTTTAGCAGGTTCAGAGGGTTCTACAATAGTTTTACGTTTCTTCTTTCTTTTCTTAGGAGTAGTACCACTATTTTCAGCTTGTTGAGAGTCCTACTCAATTCTTTTGGGATGCCCCTCAGGATATATAGGATCCTAGGTAGCAGCACCACTTCTAGTTCTAATCTCATAAACATGTTTTTCTTTAGCAGCATTAACTATCAAGTCTTTTTGCACTTTAATAAGTTGATCTATTTGAGTTTGAACCATTTGAAAATGCTTAACAACCATTTTAACATCATTAGAGGTTCTTTCCACAATATCTTTTAACTCATCAATAGCTCTAGTGTTTTCCATTAGATGATTTTACACCCTTTTATTAAAAATATCTTGCTTAACAATAAAAATATCGAATTCTTCTAAGCATTGATCAGGAGATTTCAGGTAAGGAACATCACCTTCATCAAAGTGCCGGAGAGAGTGTACCTCAATAGTGGATGAATGGGGGATAGGCTTACATAATTCTTCTATAGGAGGTAAATTCTTGACATCTGTAGCTTTAATTCCCTTCTCCTTAAGACATTTCTTAGCTTCCTTCATCACTTCATCATTTAGTTCAATAACTCCCTTCTTCTTTGATGTTGGTGTAGTTGCAGGGATACTTGGTTCAGGTATAATTGCTTCAGGTATAGCTGGTTCAGGAGGAGTCCAATCTTCATAGTTCTTGCATATTTTAGCCATTAATTCCTCAGCTTCCTTGGGAGTCCTATTCCTGAAAACACAATCAGCACAGCTATCCAGATATGTCCTAGATTCTTCAGTTATTCCATTATAAAATATATCAAGAAGCTCATTCTTAGGTAATGGACATCTAGCCTGTGCATGAATCAAAGCACAAAACCTTGCCCATGATTCAGGCAATATCTCTTTTTTCTCCCTGTTTAAAATCAAAAAGTTCCTGCAAAATAGCATGTCTAGCACTAGGAGGAAAATATTTCTACAGGAAAGTACTAATCAAGCAATCAGGGCTATCAATAGATCCAGGAGGTAAATTACTAAACCAAGTTTTAGCTTCTCCTTTCAATGAAAAGGGGAAAATCTTAGCAACAAAGTAAGTACGCATCTTAATATCATCAGAAAACGGGCCACTCATGGTAGAAAGCTCAGTCATATGTGTTACCGCACTTTCATTCTTAGTCCCACAAAAACGTTCTTTCTCAACAATAGCTATGTAGGATAGATCAAGAGAGAAATCATAATCTTTATCTTTAATGTTTATGGGAGAAGCAACAAACTTAGCATTAGGAGATAATTTGGGTCTAATAGCACGCCTCTCAAGGAGATTCTTAGCAGCGCTCCTATCATGGGTGTTTTTACATTCTTTAATAAATTCATCGGTCATCTCAACATAACCGCCTTCAATATCATAACTCTCACTAGACTCAGGTGAACTAACAGGTGTAGTAGTGTCTTCATTAGGAGTTTAAGTATTTCCAGCTATAGTTCTAGCAATCGTAGCATCTAGGAAAGGACCTAATGAACCACTCTTATCAAGCACAATAGAAGCAGCATCATAAGTATCAGAAGTTTCAGATTCAGCAGTAGTAGCAGTGTGTGTAGCATGTGTATGTGGTGGTGTAACGAGCTTACTCATAACATACGGTGAATCAAGAGCAACAAAGGTGTTTCAGAACCGTACCTGTTCTTGTAGTGGATGGTAAAATAGGAACCTTGCCATCACGAGACTTACCCATGATGGATGGATGGCAGCGAACAATCATGAATCCAAGTGAACTTGATAAATAAAGCTATGCTCCTCGGCAACGACGCCAGAAAATAGTCTTGATGACCCACAAGTATAGGGGGCGTATCGTAGTATTTTCGAGGGAAGTGAAACCCAATTTATTGATTCAACACAAGGGGAGCCAAAGAATATTTATAAGCCTTGACAACTGAGTTGTCAATTCAGCTACACCTGGAAACAATCTTGCTCACAACAGTTTATCAGTAGCAACAGTTTTGTAATAGCAATAGTAAAGTAACAGCGGTAGTAAAGTAAGACAATAGTGACAGTAGCAGCAAATAGTAAGATTAAAGCGCGGTAGGCATAGGGATGGATGGACGGGCATTGCATGGACAAGACAATTCACATAGTAATCAGAACATAGGGCAATTGCAGATAAATAAGATAAAACATCCAAGTACTAGATAATCATAGGCACGTGTTCCATATATAGTCATACGTGCTCGCAATGAGAACTTGCACAACATCTTTTGTCCTGCCAACCCATTTGCAGCGGGGCCTCAAGGGAACTATTGGCAATTAAGGTGCTCCTCTTAATAGAGCACCGGAGCAAAGCATTAACACTCCGTGAAAACATGTGATCCTCACATCAAAGCCATTCCCTCCGGTTATCCCGATTGCTATCACTTCGGGGCCATTGGTTTTGGACAATAACGTGTGTATACAACTTGCAGGTAAGACCATAAGCAATACTATCATAATGAATCAATAACTTGTTCAAATCTGAAATCATGGCACTCGGGCCCTAGTGACAAGCATGAAGCATAACAAGTTGCAACAAAGTCAAATAGCACTAATAAAAGATACTAGGCACCATGCCCTAGCAATCCGATGGCATTACATGAACGATCTCATCCAATCCCTACCATCCCCATAGCCTACAGCGGGGGACTACTCACTCATAGATGGGGGAAACATGGATGGTCAATGGAAAAGCGATGGTGATGATGATGGCGATGATCTCCTCCAATTCCTTATCCCGGCAGGGTGCTAGAACGGAGTTTCTGGTGCTGTTTCGTGGAATTTGGTGGTGGCGGCGGAGCATAACTCCTTCTGGAAAAACATCGAACCCCCATGAGTTTTTAGGTCAGAAGGCAACTTATAGGCGAAGAGGGAGACCAAGGGGTGTCTGGGCGACCAGACCACCCCCTGGCGTAACCAGGCCTGGCCCGCGCGACCAGGTGGTGTGGCCAGGCCCTAGCCCCACTCCGTCTCATATTCTGGCTCCGTGAGTCTTCTCGTGAAATAGGATTTTTGGCATATTTTCCAGGATTTTTCCTGATAGTTGATTTTCTACACAAAAACTAGACACCAAGTTAATTCTGCTGAAAACAACGTCAGTCTGTGTTAGATGCATCCAATTCACACAAGTTTAGAGGAAAAACAACAACAAAAGTGTTCGGGAAAGTAGATACGTTTTGGACGTATCAGAATCCTGCACAACACAACCACAAAACTTTGCCCCCAACTTACAGTGAGGTTGTCAATCTCACCGGTTTTGCTGAAAACAAAGGATTAAATGTATTGTGTGGAAGATAGTAATAACTTGCAGAAAGTAAACATAAAATAGTAAACAATTATATGTTGATGGTAAAAGAAAAGACCGGGGTCCATAGTTCACTAGTGATGATTCTCCTTAAGATAGATGACATGTTGAGTGAACAAAATTACAACGGGGCAATTGACAAACATCGAGAAAGCATACATGCATATACTAATCATCTTGACTCCTATGAGATATGATTGGGCATTACAACATTATACATATACTGTAATCCAACTGCATCTATGACTAATAATACACCTTCACGTTATCATCCGAACCCCCTCCAGTATTAAGTTGCAAGCAACAGATAATTGCATTAAGCATTGCGTGTAAAGTAAACAATACGATTGTTCTATGAACAAAGGATTGCTGTTTTCTCCCTAGTAGCAATAGCACATCTAGTACCTTAGAGATTTCTGTCAGTTCCCTAGATTACTAGAGGCATGAACCCACTATCGAGCATAAACACTCCCTCTTGGACTTGCTAGAATCTACTCAGCCAAGATATCTACTAACAACAGAGAGCATGAAAGATCACAAATAACAAAGACATGATAGAATCAATAATCAATCTGAAATAGCATCTCAATATCCATCGGATCCCTGCAAACACAACATGTAGGATTACAAATAGATGATCTTGATCATGAACGGAGCTCACAAGATCTAAACATGATAACACAAAGGAGAAGAACCAACCATCTAGCTACTACATGGACCCATAGTCCAAGGATGAACTACTCACGCATCACACCAGAGGCCTGCATGGTGATGAAGAAGGCCTCCAGGGTGAATTCTCCCCTCCGGCAGGGTGCTGGGAAGAGCTTCAGATCCCTCCCAATCTAGGGATGGAGATGACGGTGGCTATAGACTCTTTCGTGGAATTTTGATCGGGTACTTAGAGTTTCTATATCGGAGGCGTTATATAGGCGAAAGGGGAGGCCAAGGGGGTACCCTAGGCGGCCACACCAGCCCCTAGCATGGGCCAGACCTGGCCGCACGGCCAGGTGGTGTGGTCGACCTCTGGCCCCTCTCCGTCTCGTCTTCTAGCTCCGTCTCCCCCTCGGTGAAATATTGACTTTGGCTTTTGTCCAATGCAATTCTGAGAATATTCATTTTCTAACTTTCCTAGAACCAAAAATAGTAGAAAATAGGCAGCTGGCACTGTGGCATCTTGTTAATAGGTTAGTCCAATAAAGTGTATAAAAAGTACTCCAAAGTGTGGAGTGATACATTGCAAATGTATCTATAATTTTTGATGTTCCATGCTTGGTTTTATCTACTTTCTTGTGTTTTGTTCCAACTTTGGAGTACTTTCTATACACTTTCTTGGACTAACCTATTAACAAGTGCCACAGTGCCAGTTGCCTGTTTCTGCTATTTTTGGTTCTAGGAAAGTCAGAAAATCAATATTCTCGGAATTGGACCGGACAAAAGCCAAAGTTGATATTTTCCCGGAAGACTCACGGAACCAGAAGGAGAGTCGAAGAGGGTCCAGGGGCCAGCCACACCATAGGGTGGCGCGGGTCCACCCTGGCCGCGCCACTAGGTGGTGTGGGCCCCTCTGGCCTCCACCGACCTTGCCCTCTGGCCTATAAGAAGCCTCCCGATGCATAAACCCTAAATCATCAAGCCTCCAATCCACAGAAAGTTCCGTTGCACCGCCGCCACCGAAGGGGAGATTCGGGGGACAAAAAGTCTCTGTTCTGGCACCCTGTCGGGACGGAGAAGTGCCCCTGGAGCCATCCCATCGATCTCCACCGCCATGTCCATCACCATTGCTGATTCCCATGATGAGGAGGGAGTAGTTCTCTCTCGAGGCTAAGGGTTCTACCGGTAGCTATGTGTTCATCTCTCTCTCTATGCATGATCATATTGTGATCATGAGCTTGTAATCTATAGATCTACCTTGCTACTCAAGTGCTTTAATAGATCTCTGCTCTCCCCATGTGTGTGAAAGTGACAGCGTGTTCACCATGGTGGCACTTAGGCTAGAGATTACAAATACTTGTTATGAGTTATATTTGGAGTTGGATGTTTCTATGAAATTGTGGTGTTTGTTGGACTCATCTAGTGCTCAAGGTGACAGTGTGGGGTTTTCTAGATGGGAAAGGCTTACTTTGAGAAGTGTTGTTATAGCCCTACCGTTGATTAGAGTGTCCAACCAGAGAGTAGTTAAGAGTAGTATAATGAAGATAATATATTTATTAGAGAGTGTTCACTAGTGAAAGTATGATCCCTTGGCCTTGTTTCTAAGCATTGAAACTTCGTTTGCAACTAGATTTTTTACATGTTTGCTTGCTTCCTTCTTTATTTCAGTTTGCCTTTAGTCTCTTCCACACCATCAAGCTATTTTCTTGCACCATTGTCTTATAACCATACCATTTGTATTTCACTATCTCTTTGCCGAACTAGTGCACCTATACACCTGTCAAGTGTATTGGGTGTGTTGGGGACACAAGAGACTTCTTGTATCTTGATTGCAGGGTTGCTTGAGTGGGAATACCTTTGACCCTTCCTCCTTGAGTTCGATAAACCTTGGGTGATCCACTTAAGGGAAAACTTGCTGCTGTTCTACAAACCTCTACACTTGGAGGCCCAACAACTGTCTACAAGAATAGAAGTGCATAGACATCAAGCTATTTTCTGGCGCCGTTGCCGGGGAGGTAAGGTAAAAGGTATTCACACCAGAGGATTAAAGAAGAAGAACCTCCCACGGCAAACGCCTATTTTCTGGCGCCGTTGCCGGGGAGGTAAGGTAAAAGGTACTGACATCCTCCGGTGTGTGTGCTCGAAGTTATTTCCTTTAGATTCTGCAATTTTGTCTTTTTGTTTCTTGTTTTCACTAGTTAGGCTTAATGGAAAACAACAAAAACATTAGAGAGCTTTATAGTATTTATCTTGAGTTAGGACATGAAGTGTTTGAAGAGAAAATTAAAAAACCTATGGAACTTTATTTGCATGCTAATTGAAATGTTGTTAGTATGAATTATTTGGACACCATTATTGCTAATGCTATGGAAAATTCTAAGCTTGGGGAAGCTAGTTTTTATGAAAATGATCTTTTTAGTTCCCCAGCTTTGGAAGATAGCTATTCTATTGCTTATGATGATACCAAACCTCCAATATATGATGATTACAATGATGAGTATGATATTTTTAGTCCACCTACTATTGAGGAGAAAATTAATTATGATTACAATATGCCTCCTATATTTGATGATTATGGTGATGAGAATAATATTTATAGCTATTTTGTTGAATTATCTCCCACCACAATCAATAAGAATGACTATGCTTATGTGGAGAGTAATAATTCTTTTATGCATGTGGCTCATGATAAGAATGTTTTATGTGATAGTTATATTGTTAATTTTATTCATGATGCTATGGAAAGTTATTATGAGAGAGGGAAAATGGCTTTATGTATCTCAACAATATTAAGTTTCCCCTCTTTATGTTGAAAGTCTTGAAGTTGCACTTGTTTTGCTTTACTATGCTTGTTGCTTTGTGCTTTCATGACTTGTTTCTTTATAGGATTCCTATGCATAGGAAGTGGGTTAGACTTAAATGTGTTTTGAATTTGCTTCTTGATGCTCTCTTTTACTTCAATTCATATGTCTTATGTGAGCATCTTCTCAAACTATCATGCCTAACTTAAAGGCGTTAAAGAAAAGTACTTATTGGGAGATAACCCAAAAGTTTTAGATGAGTGTTGGAAGTTATTACCTCTGTAATAACCACTCCTAATCCTTTTTATTTGCTTTTTGTGCCAAGAGTAACCTCTAATGAGAGTGAAGTAATGATTGGGAAAGTTGCTGTCCCGAAACAGATTTTTGTGCTTCACCGTAAACAATCGTGTAAAATCTCTGAACGTCTTTTTGAGGCGTGAATTTTTGTGCTTCTGCCCCAGGTTATTATTTAACTTTCGTTAGATCAACACTTTTTGATTTGAGCAACAGAAGGTCTTCGAAATTTTTTGTCTTTACCTGCTGGTCTGTTTTGACAGATTTCTTCCATTTTCTGCATTTGCTTCTTGTTGGTTCCTTTTTGAGTTCTTTTGGGGAATTCAGTTTTTTGAGGGAAGTGCTACAGTAGCTAGTGTTCTAATGGAAGTTTATTTGGTGTTAGAACTGAACCTTAAGACTTATTTATCTTGAGTACACTAATGTTGCTAATAAAGATTGTGTGAAGTTTCGTATGAAGGAAAAATTTCAGGTGTATGGAAGGAATGAGTAATGAGATGAAGGATGGACTAAAGCTCAAGCTTGGGGATGCCACGCGTGTCACCCCAAGAAATATCCAAGAAGTACAACCGTTAAAGCTTGGGGATGCCTAAGGCATCCCCTTCTTCATCAATAAAAATCCCAGGTTTCTTCCAGACATTTTATTTTTATTGTTTCATGCACAGTTGTGTTGTTCTTGGAGCGTCTTCTTTTTCGTTTTGGTTTTTGGTTTGATTTTGTTTGCTTAGCTTGCTGAATAAATTGGTTGGACCCCCTCTTTCATACATTGGTTTTCAAATAGTTTGGTTTGGATTGGAAAAGAGTAGGAAAGTTCATGCTTATGTGGTAAAAAGAGCTCGTTTTTTACTGCGGCCTATGCTTTGTCATGCCATGCTTGATATTGTTTTGGCTTTATTCTTAGTATTCTTTTCTGTAGCATGACTTGTTATAAACAATTGATATTTTTTAATGTGCCTTGGATGAATCATGTGTTGTTTTAGCATATTAAAGCATAGTATAGTGGTATTCTCCTTTGATGCTTTATTTGGGTTGACTTGGCGTATGCTCACACCATGTTATGACTATCTCAAGTCCCCATATCCTTTATGATCCTTTAGTTTTCAACTTGTAGTATCACTTTATGCTTTGATCAATGATGTTTTGTCGCTTTGCATGATTATGGCCATTACTGCTCTCTTAGTTTGTCGCTCCCAGTCTTTTGCTAGCCTCCACAACCAAGTATGAATTCCACTCATGCATCCAACTCCCTAAACCAAGTTATTCCAAAGAGTCCACCATACCTACCTACTATCTTATGCTATTCCAAATATATATTCATGTTTTTGTTTACCTTCCAAATTAAACTTTATGAGAAAACTAGTGATTAAAGCTCTCACGAACTTGATGGCACACTTTACTTTTTTGCATCTAATAAACTTGAACCATTGGGTCCTTCTTTGTTGCATATATGCTTGCACTTTATAAGTTGAAATTAGCAGAACCATGTTTCATGGGGAACGCTTTCAACATTGCACTTGTACTTTGTACCCCGTTGATATCATGTTCTTTTGCTTACTGATCCCGGCGGTGTGAAATAAAAGTGGAACTTGTAAGATCATGGAGTTTGTATGTGCGTTAGAGAAATGCCTAGGCCGCTAGCCTAAGCCATGCCTAATCATGGTGGAAACTTGCAGCATCACCATAATGAGCACTCTATGAAGCATCCAAAATAAAAACCTATGCAAATAGCAAATAAAAAGATCGCTGAGAAGCTCATTGTCTGCTTGCCTTGTCATTTTGATTATGGGAAAGCTCCCGTATCATGTGCAAGGGGTACCCTGTTGGCGGTTCTTAATGATACACATGTACTTACAATGACAAGAGCTTACTCGTGACTGAAGTTGAGTAGCATGATGTAACTACCCCCGGTGAATTACGCTCTTAGTTGCATGCCTGGATGAGCGAGAGTGGTTAAAATAGTACGGTGGGGCCCAGGGGCCACTCACAGGTAGACCTTTCGGCCGTCCTAACCACTTTCAGAACATCGGGACAAGAACGAGCGGCGTAATCGGCAGGCGAAGGGATCAACTACATACACAAGTGAGTATGTATGTAAGCCACCATACAACTGTTCACAGAGCCATTCCATCTAAAAGAAATAGAAATATTGCAACGCCATACGGCAAGATCCAAATATCCTAGATAGAGATAATAGTTTAGGATAGCTCCTCATACATCAAACATCAGAGTATTAGGCGGAAGCAAAAAACAAGATCCGAGTACGGATAAGAAGCAAATTGGCATAAGATGCCACATAAATGAACACATCCCACCCACAGATCTCACGGATCCCCATCCCTAGAATCTCTACACCGAGTGATCGTTGTCAACATCATCTGTCTCCTCCACCCAATATCCATCTTATGAGTACACCTGTTCATCTGAATCAAACAATTTATTGTGTGAGACCCTAGGGGTACTTAGCAAGTCTTAATACCTCTAAAGGGGACATAAACCTAGGGTGACGCAATTGCAGCAAAAGATAATAACTAACAAGTCTATAGATACTCGCTAACCATCTGCCTAACCAATGATAGACGGATGTCCGTTAATTAGTAACAATATTTATAACAGTATAATTAACAGATCCATCCTCCCTCTCGCTTACCAATGAGAAAGCGGACGAACAACCCACCTGTTGGCAGTTTTATTAACCATTCCATGAGTATTGCACTATTTACTAGTCAAGTATTTAGGCAAATTAAAAGCGGTACTTTAGTTATACTTGTCTATGATCGAGAAATTATGCTCCAAGTCGTCCATAAGCGCGGACACGGCTTTCAGAAAGATTTACCCTGCAGGGGTGCACAAATAGCAACACACACTCGATCAACCTCGAAAAACCAACTCAAAACCCAACGAGGCATTCACGACAAAGCGATCACAGGATTCAGAAATATTTCAGGGGGCCACCCCACTAAGCTACTGGCAACGAAGTTGGCCGGCTTCGGAATGGACCCAGGGTTTGTGTGGACGGCGGTAAACGACCGGGAACCCAAAGATGTGACTGGGTTTGTCGATACAGCGAAAACGTGTCACGATCCAAAACAGTACAGGTGCTCCATGCACAATCATAAATAAGCACTAACGCATGGCATAAGTACATGATAGTAATAAAACCCCAAACTACTTATGGCCCCAAGAAATAGAAATGAATCAAGCTCTAGCTCAGGGGGGGTCCATAAGGCCTCCCGGATGTGGATAGTGCGAATAGTCAAGGAAGAGGAATCAAGTACTCGAGGTCCTACGGGACACAAGTGAGCAGGAGAAACCAAATAGCAGATATTGCTCACTGGTTCCTCTTTCATTAGTTATCCCATTACTACTCAGGTTAAGTTGTTTAGGTACCTCGTTATCCATCAGACACTCACATACCCTACACATGCTTTTCTATGACTCGCATGGCTCAAACAACTCCTGTAGTAGTGGCTCATGGGATGGAGGAACAAGCTTCGGTGGGGTTTAAAAGTAAAGGCTATGCAGTACTTGGGATTCAATTTAATGCAATCGCGACTCAATGATGCAAGAATAATATAGAGGCAATAGGTACTATATGTATGCAAGCATGTGGTACTGCTTGCCTTGCAGCTCAGTTTAAGCGAGAGACGGATCTGGGTAGTACTCCTGGGATTCCTGATAATTCTCCTGCTGGGCGTCTATTCGAGGAAGAACCAAACAAACAAGGGCCAACATAAATAAAGTGCACAAGAATATGAATTAAAATGCGGCAAGCAAAAAAGCATGCCATGACGAATGATGCACAATTTACATGGCAATAAAGTAGCATGGCATGGGTGAGGTGTGGCAACAAAAATAATTCATTTTATTATTTATTTGGTCAAGTTTTATTGCCATAAACAGTTCTGATTTTTAATAATGACATGATGCATGCTTAAATTCAGAACATGGAATGCATAGATAGACCGGGCTCGTCGCACTGATCGATTTAGACATATTATTTGTTGATTTTGGAGTTATAGATTTAAAGTTATTAATTTATTAAGAAAAGGGCATTTTATTGGATTTAAAAAATTTCGAAAATTTAAGGTGCTCAAATATTATTTTGAATGGCATATTTGAAATCCTCATATTTTTCTAATTCCAAAACATATATCATATGTATTATTTGGAATTAGAATTCAAAAGTTATTAAAAACAGATTTGAAATCATATTTAAATTATTTCTGAAAATGTTTTAATTAAACAGAAAATGTTTTGCGACTGACAGGTGGGGCCAGCGGGCTCGCAGGCCCACACGACAACGAGCGAACCAGGGGGTGCCACGTGGGGGACCTAGGGGCTGCGGGTTGAGGTTTACAAAAACTCGGGAGCCTTTTAGCAAAACTGCCACGGGAGGCTGACAGGTGGGGTCGGAGGGGAGCGCGGGTTGAGCAGAAAAAAGGTTGGGGGGGGGGGATATTTGCAAACTAGCCACTTCTACTGTACTTCTTCTCTAAATTTTCTGTCGATAGGTCTGTGATCGGCAGGGACAGAGCGCGGCGCGGGGACTCGATCTGGCGACCTCATGCGCGCGCGTGGCGGCGGCTACCACTTCGGTGGCCAAGGGGTTGGTGCTGGTTTGCGGTCACGCGGCTAGCTAAGGTGGAAACGGCGCGAGGACGGTCAGCAGACGACGGAAGCTCGCCGCGTAGAGAGCGCTCGAAGAAACGCGCGACGCGACCAGTGAGCGAGAAGGGCCTAGAGGATGTCAGGGGAGTAGGGTAGCTCACCGCGAGGTGGACGGCGGTGGTGGATCGGGTCGGGGAGCGACGGATCGACGGCGTAGCAGGCGGCCGGAGGCGTTAGGGTTTCACTCGGCGCGTCGGTGTGTGGCGGGGCTAGGCCGGCTCCTCGTCGCTGATGTGCACGGGGCGACGCAGAAGGATCTCCTCGGCTGCCTCGACACCCAAAACTCCACGCCCGCCGCCTAGATCGTGTGGTGGAAGCCGATGCCAAGGGTGGCCGACGTTGGAGCAGAAGTGGTGGCGGGGGAGAAGGGGACGGCGCAGCGGCCAGGGGTAGATCTGGGCGCGGTAGAGGAGGCGTGGGGGAGTGGATATGGACGGGAGAGGAGAGGGGGGGCGTGGGGCAGCTCGGGGTGGAAAGGTGGCTTCGACCACTTTTCTTCTTCCTCACGCTCACATGCTCAATCGGCTCGGGCAGGGGCGTAGGATGGCTGTAGGTGGGTCCAGGCTCGGTGTGGGGTAGACCTGGCAGGCAGAGAGAGAGAGAGAGAGAGGCTCGGGTTGGAGGGGATGGGTAGCTAGGGTTAGCCTCGGTTAGGGTTTAGGAGGGGTTAGATGGGGGTAGCTCGCATGGGGTAGAGAGGGACTAGGGTGGACCCTACCGGTAGAGAGAGAGAGGAAAGGGAGAGAAGGGAGGCTCGGCATGGGGTAGTTGAGTAAGGGGAAGGCTCGGGTTAGAGAGGGTTTTGGTGAGGGGGGGCATGATCTAATCTAGATCATGCAAGGTGATATGGAGGTGAGGAGGGGGAAAGGTTAGGCTTGGTTAAGCAAAGTGAGAGAGGTTTAAGCTAGAGAGGAAAGAGCTAGGGTTTAAAGACCACAAGGGAGGGAGAAAAGAAAAAGGTGGTGAGGATCTAGGTTAAGAAAAAAAGGGGCTCCACTTGTTAATGCATGCACTAAGGCTCAACAAAACAATTATGGTGGTGCCCTAAGAATGGTGGAGTAAAAGAAAAGGCTCACTTGGCTTGATTCCCAAAGAACCGAGATCCACTCACAAATCCAAGAGAACCACAGAAAAAGGGATGGTGGTGGTTTTGCATGGCCCATGCAAAAGCATTAAATGCCATGTTTTAATCTTGTGAAAACAATAGTAAGGCATCATGGCATTATTCACCTGCATTCCCCAAAATGTGGAGTAAAGGCCAAGCAAAAGGAATTAAAAGTAGGCCCCATGTGGAGTAGATGGAGATTATCATATTTGAATATATTTTGGACTTGCTAGTGTGTATGTGCCACTAGATGTTTAATAGTCCCAAAAATATTCCAACATGAGCATACATTCATAATAGTCCATATGGAAACTAGAAAAAGGGGCTCCACTCACAAAGCATGCAAAGGTGGCTCCACATATTAATAATGTGGAAACAACATGAAGCTAGTGTGAGGGCATGTGGAAAGTAGAAGTGGATCCATCCCAACCCACATGAGCTAGATTTAAATGCCAAAGAAAAAGTAGAGCTCATGGTTAATTAGGATGGTGGAATTATAAGGTGGTGACAAAGAAAGGTGATGGAGTGGAATAAAGGATATGCCCCCAACTCAACTTGGGCATCAAGCATTTATCAAGAACCAAATACACTATATCAAGAGCCAAATACAATTACTAATGAATATGAGAGAAGAACCAAATGAAAAGGGGTTTTATATTATGCTCAAATGCAAGGTGGCATGATGACATGAGCATGATATAATTATGATGCCACAATTATATGTAGGAAGTAGCCATTATATTACTAGACCATGTAGCATTACATATGTTAGACAGATGGGATGCTACAACTCTCCCCCACTAAACAGGAATCTTGCCCCGAGATTCTAGGAAGAAGAAGAAGACACGAAGAGGTTAGGATACTTGGCACGGAGCTCATCCTCGCGTTCCCAAGTGGCTTCATCAACGGAATGGTGCGACCACTGCACCTTGCAGAACTTGATGGACTTGTTGCGAGTCCTTCTTTCTGTGACTTCTAGAATTTTTATGGGGTGTTCTTGATAAGACAGGTCTTCTTGGAGATTGATGAGTTCATGGTCCACGGTCCTGCCGGGATCCTTGAAGCACTTAATGAGCTAAGAGATATGAAAGACATCATGGACCTTGAGTTTTTCAGGGAGATCAAGAGCATAAGCAACTTCTCCTCTTCTTCCACGAACTTTGAAAGGACCGATGTATCTAGGAGCCAGCTTTCCTTTGATACCAAACTGGTGCGTGCCTCTCATGGGAGTGACACGAAGGTAAATGAGATCACCCGGGACATACTTCATGTCCGTGTGCTTTCTGTCATAATTTCTCTTCTGGCGACTTTGAGCAATCTTCAGGTTTTCCAGAATGATGTGAACCTTCTCCTCCTCTTGATTTACAATGTCGGGGCCAAACAATGTTTTCTCACCTGCGCCCGACCAACCAATCGGAGTTCTGCATTTGCCACCATAGAGAACCTCAAATGGTGCCATCTTTAGACTTTTCTGGAAGCTGTTGTTGTAAGAGAATTCAGCATAAGGAAGACATTCTTCCCACTTCATGCCGAAAGAGATAACGCAAGCACGGAGCATATCTTCTAGAATCTGATTGATCCTTTCAACTTGTCCTTGTGACTGAGGGTGGTAAGATGTGCTGAAGTTCAATTTTGTTCCCAAAGCATTTTGGAAACTTCCCCAGAACTTGGAAGTGAAGATGCTTCCACGGTCTGAGCTGATCTCAAGAGGAACCCCATACAGAGAGACAATTCTGTTGATATAGAGCTCAGCCAACTGAATTGCAGAAATTGTTTCCTTGACGGGAAAGAAGTGAGACACTTTAGAAAGCCTGTCGATGACAACAAAGATTGCATTGTTGCCCTTCTGCGACCTTGGAAAACCAGTTATGAAGTCCATCTCTACTTTCTCCCATTTCCATTCTGGAGGCTTCAATGGCTGTAGAAGACCAGAAGGTTTCTGATGGACAGCTTTAACTCTGCGGCAGACATCACACTCGGAGACATACTTGGCACAACATTGCTTCAACCCAGGCCACCAATATTGTGTTTTCAGATCCATGTACATCTTAGTGCTGCTAGGGTGGATAGAAAGAACAGAATCATGCGCCTCCTTGAGAACTTTCTCTCTTAAGCCTGGGTAGTTCGGAACAAACATCCGGTGTTCAAAGAAAAGAGTGCCTTGGTCGTCGACGTGGAAAGACTCATACTTCGGAAGCTGAATGTTGGAGATGATCTTTTTAGTGTAAGGATTACCAAGTTGAATGGAGCGAACTTTTTCTTCCAAGAGAGGTGTTGCCAGAAGGTTCAGAAGATACCCTTGATCCACAATTTCAAGGTTGAGCTTGCGGAATTCCTCACACAAGAGAGGCTGTTGTTCTTCCACCATGAGGTTGTTGACATAAGCTTTTCGGCTGAGAGCATTGGCCATCACATTAGCTTTGCCCGGAGTGTAGTTGATGGTCAAATCGAAATCATTAATTGCTTCAATCCACCTTCTCTAACGAAGGTTGAGATCTGGCTGTGTGAAGATATACTTCAGACTCTTGTGATCAGAAAAGATCTCACAACGGTTGCCAAGCAAGTAGTGCCTCCATACTTTCAAAGCAAAGACAACTGCTGCGAGTTCGAGGTCATGTGTTGGATAGTTGATCTCATGCGTCTTCAACTGTCGAGAGGCATAAGCAACAACTTGTTTTTCTTGCATAAGGACCGCACCGAATCCTTGCAAGGAGGCGTCACAGAATATCTGGAAAGGCTTTGATGTATCTGGAGGAATCAAAACTTGTGTGGAAGTGAGCTTCTCTTTGAGTATTTCAAAGCTTGCTTGACATGCAGGAGACCAAAGGTATTTCTTGCCTTTCTTGAGGAGATCGGTAAGAGGCTTCGCAATCTTTGAGAAGTTCTGAACGAAGCGACGGCAGTAACTAGCCAAACCAAGGAAACTCCGAACTTCTTTGACATTTTTGGGTGGAAGCGAGTCAACAATTGTCTTAATAGTTTCTGGGTTGACGGTAATGCCCTTGGCAGAGATGACGTGACCAAGATAGGTGACTTGAGGCAGCCAGAACTCACACTTGGAGAACTTTGCATACAGGCGGTTCTCACGAAGCTTGTTTAGGACACACCGAAGGTGTTCTTCATGTTCTTCCTTTGACTTAGAATAGACTAGAATGTCATCCAGATAGACCACAACGAACTTATCAAGATACTCCATGAAAACCGAGTTCATAAGCCTCGAGAAGGTGGCAGGTGCATTGGTGAGACCGAAAGACATGACCGTGTACTCGTACAGTCCATAGCGGGTGGTGAAAGATGTTTTGGGAATATCTTCCTTGCGAATCTTGATTTGATGATATCCACTTCTCAAATCAAGCTTAGAGAATACCACAGCTCCAGCTAGCTGATCGAAAAGATCATTAATCCGCGGAAGGGGATATTTATTCTTGATTGTTTTAGCATTGAGTGCCCGATAGTCAACACAAAGTCTATCAGTCTTGTCTCGCTTATTCACAAAGATGGTTGGGCTACCCCAAGAAGAAGTACTGTGCTGAATGAAACCCAACTTCTCTTGTTCATCAAGCTGACGTTTGAGTTCAGCCAACTCAGCAGGACCCATTTTATAAGGCCGCTTGGAGATAGGAGCGGTACCAGGTGCAAGCTCAATCACAAACTCGACCTCTCGATCCGGAGGCATACCTGGCAACTCTTCAAGAAAAACATCTGGGAACTCAAAGACCACCGGAACACTCTGAATAGCTTCCATAGCATCATCATTTAGAGCCGCCAAAGAGAAAAGCTGAATAGTAGGAGTCAGACTGGGAGAATAGACTATATAGCCTTCAGGAATTTTCAGAGAAACCGAACGTTCAGCACAATCAATCACAGCTGCATTTGCTGTTAACCAATCCATGCCCAAGATAACATCAATGTCAGAATTGCCCAGAATAATTAAGGAAACCGGAAACGAAGACCCACCAATCTCAATTTGATTGCCATGGCTGATATGAGCAGCCCTCATGTTTGACCCAGGAGATTGTACCACCAGACGATGCAATAAAGGAACCATAGCCAGATCATGCTCATGCGCAAACTTGTGAGAAACAAAAGAATGCGAAGAACCAGAATCAAACAAAACTCGTGCAGGGACTGAGTTAACAGGGAGCATACCCATCACAACTCCATGTGCATGCTCAGCTTGAGCGGCGTTGACACAGTTGACACGAGCAACCGTAGACCCGGGCTTGGTGTTGATGTTGAGAGCCCGAGATGGAGGTGCACGAACCATAGAAGAACTTGCCGCAGGTCTTGGAGGTGGTGGAGGAAGAGCTTTGTTGTTCATAGGACAATTCCAGTGCTGATGCCCAGTGTTTCCACAAGTGTAGCAAGCACCAGGGGGACGTGGAGCAGCGTAGCCAGGGACTCCGCCAGGCGCTCCAGGGTAGTTGTGGTTGTAGCCCCTAGGAGCCGCGGTGAAGGAGTTTGGAGGCCTTTCCGCGTAGCTTGACGGTCTTGGTAGAGCCAGGAGCAACGGTGGAGTGTTAGGAACCCACACGCGGCGCTTAGAAGGAGCTGTCATAGCTGAAGAGCTTGCTGCATCGCGGCTGTGTTTCTTTGACTCCTCAAACACTTGCCTACTTGCTTCTTCCTGCAGAGCTGTATGTTGGAGTTCTAGAAAAGACCCCGGCCTTGCATGAGGGATTGCATATTTGATGGATGCATTGAGTCCTTGCCTGAACCTCTTTTGCTTCTTCTTGTCATCAGAGATCTCATCGCCACCATACCGAGAAAGGTTCATGAAGTTTCTGATATAGGTATTGACATTGTCATTGCCCTACTTGAGGTTGAGAAACACTTCCTTCATCCTTTCCATGACAATTTCTAACAGATATTGCTCTTTGAAAGCCGCAGTGAATTGCTCCCAAGTAGGCTAAAAACCAGAGTGGTCTGCCTTCAGGTAATTTTCCCACCACAGAGCTGCATCTCCCTTCAGAAGGTGCGTGGCACATTTTACCCATTCTTGCTCAGGAACATCCGTAGTCATCAGCAACCTTGACATTTCACGCAGCCATTCATCGGCGTCAAGTGGCTGATCAGACTCCTCAAATTGGCGTGGGTTGAACTTCAGAAAACTCTTGATGTCTCCTCGCTTGGGAGGTGGAGGTAGCAGAACAAACTCATTCCTCCTGACACTTTCTTCGAATCGCTGCTGGTTCTGCTGCATTGTTCCCAAGGCATTAGCAATACTTGCCAATGCAACCCCCAGTTCAGGTGGTATGTCCTCCTCAGAACGGCGTGGTGGTGCCATCCTGTGATTGATATAAAACACAAGTCAGTACTATAATGGAGAATAATAATAATCTAAAATAGTACCCAAATGGAATTAACCAAGATTAAAGGATACAATTCACTAAGATGACATTAAAATATCAACAAAGTTCAAAGCACCTAGAAGATATTAAGCATATCGCACACGACTGAACAAGGAGTGTGGTACACCAGCTAACAAAGAAAAATTTTCCGCAAATTTCGGCATTAAAATACCACTATATGCGCAAAACCACTTAACGAATCAAGATTAGTAACTCTACCAATTAAATATACAAGAGCGAATGATAAGATTAGTGGTATGGTCGCGACTCCATCCCACACTCAAATCATTGCTCCGCACATGAATCAGTAAAACACATATCCCAACACCTTCTTCTTAAGATGAACCTAAAGATTAGTAACTACAGAAACGAACACCCCAAACAAGATAACGTCGGATAACAAAGAGTAAGACAGATCACACCGGTATACAACGAATTAGATAGATCGCGTCGGTTTGCAAAGGCCTGTCGGTATGGAATGTACCAACAGTTGATAAAAAAATGGCAGATAGAGATAACATTTGGATGCAACAGATAGACAAAGAATTCACACACACACACACACACAACCTATGAATCCTAGTTTGAATTTTAGAAGAGGATTGAAAACGTTACACTTCCTTACCAGAAAAGGGTGGGTGGGTGGGTAAGAAGAAAAATGGAAGCAGTCCTACTCTCACGTTTTGTTTTTCCCTAGTATACATAACTACCAAATATACTTGCTAGACTGACAACGACAATTTGGCTGAGACCCTGAAGGGCGGGAAGGCTCTGATACCAATCGTAACTACCTCGGTGAATTACGCTCTTAGTTGCATGCCTGGATGAGCGAGAGTGGTTAAAATAGTACGGTGGGGCCCAGGGGCCACTCACAGGTAGACCTTTCGGCCGTCCTAACAACTTTCAGAACATCGGGACAAGAACGAGCGGCGCAATCGGCAGGCGAAGGGATCAACTACATAAACAAGTGAGTATGTATGCAAGGCACCATACAACTGTTCATAGAGCCATTCCATCTAAAACAAATAGAAATATTGCAACGCCATACGGCAAGATCCAAATATCCTAGATAGAGATAATAGTTTAGGATATCTCCTCATACATCAAACATCAGAGTATCAGGCGGAAGCGGAAAACAAGATCCGAGTACGGATAAGAAGCAAATTGGCATAAGATGCCACATAAATGAATACATCCCTCCCACAGATCTCACGGATCCCCATCCCCGGAATCTCTACACTGAGTGATCGTTGCCAACATCATCTGTCTCCACCACCCAGTATCCATCTTGTGAGTACACATGTTCATCTGAATCAAACAATTTATCGTGTGAGACCCTAGGGGTACTCAGCAAGTCTTAATGCCTCTAAAGGGGACATAAACCTGGGGTGACGCAATTGCAGCAAAAGATAATAACTAACAAGTCTATAGATACTCGCTAACCATCCGCCTAACCAATGATAGACGGATGTCCGTTAATTAGTAACAACAGTTATAACAGTATAATTAACAGATCCATCCTCCTTCACGCTTACCAACGAGAAAGTGGACGAACAACCCACCCGTTGGCAGCTTTATTAACCATTCGATGAGTATTGCACTATTTACTAGTCAGGTATTTAGGCAAATTAAAAGCGGTACTTTAGTTATACTTGTCTATGATCGAGAAACTGTGCTCCAAGTCGTCCATAACCGTGGACACGGCTTTCAGAAAGATTTACCCTGCAGGGGTGCACAAATAGCAACACACACTCGATCAACCTTGGAAAAACTAACTCAAAACCCAACGAGGCATTCACGACAAAGCGATCACAGGATTCCGAAATATTTCAGGGGGCCACCCCACTAAGCTACCCGCAACTAAGTTGGCCGGCTCCGGAACAGACCTAGGGTTTGTGTGAACGGCGGTAAACGACCGGGAACCCAAAAATGTGATTGGGTTTGTCGATACAGCGAAAACCTGTCACGATCCAAAACAGTACAGGTGCTCCACGTACAATCATAAATAAGCAGTAAAGCATGGCATAAGTACAGGATAGTAATAAAACACCAAACTACTTGTGGCCCCAAGAAATAGAAATGAATCAAGCTCTGGCTCAGGGGGGTCCATAAGGCCTCCCGAATGTGGATAGTGCGTATAGTCAAGGAACAGGAATCAAGTACTCGGGGTCCTACGGGACACAAGTGAGCAGGAGAAACCAAATAGCAGATATTGCTCACTGGTGCCTCTTTCATTAGTTATCCCATTACTACTCAGGTTAAGTTGTTTAGGTACCTCGTTATCCATCAGACACTCACATACCCTACACATGCTTTTCTACGACTCGCATGGCTCAAACAACTCCTGTAGTAGTGGATCATGGGATGGAGGAACAAGCTTCGGTGGGGTTTAAAAGTAAAGGCTATGTAGTACTTGGGATTTAATTTAATGCAATCACGACTCAATGATGCAAGAATAAGATAGAGGCAATAGGTACTATATGTATGCAAGCATGTGGTAGTGTTTGCCTGGCAGCTCAGTTGAAGCGAGAGACGGATCTGGGTAGTACTCCTGGGATTCCTGATAATTCTCCTGCTGGGCGTCTATTCGAATAAGAACCAAACAAACAAGGGCCAACATAAATAAAGTGCACAAGCATATGAATTAAAATGCGGCAAGCAAACAAGCATGCCATGATGAATGATGCACAATTTACATGGCAATAAAGTAGCATGGCATGGGTGAGGTGTGGGGACAAACATAATTCATTTTATTATTTATTTGGTCAAGTTTTATTGCCACAAATAGTTCTGATTTTTAATAATGACATGATGCATGCTTCAATTCAGAACATGGAATGCATAGATAGAGCGGGCTCATCGCGCTGATCGATTTAGACATATTATTTGTTGAATTTGGACTTATAGATTTAAAGTTATTAATTTATTAAGAAAAGGGCATTTTATTGGATTTAAACAATTTCGAAAATTTAAATTGCTCAAATAATATTTTGAATGGCATATTTGAAATCCTCATATTTTTCTGATTCCAAAACATATATCATATGTATTATTTGGAATTAGAATTCAAAAGTTATTAAAAACAGATTTGAAATCATATTTAAATTATTTCTGAAAATGTTTTAATTAAACAGAAAACTGCCAGACTTTTTGTACACAGCCTAACTTAGCCACAGCCACAGACATGTGGGGTCGCGCTGAGCTGGCGATAAACCGCGCGCAGAAACGTTTTGCACCGCGGGCTGAGCTAGCCCATGCGACTGATAGGTGGGGCCAGCGGGCTCGCAGGCCCACACGACAGCGAGCGAACCAGGGGGTGCCACGTGGGGGATCTAGGGGCTGCGGGTTGAGGTTTACAAAAACCTGGGAGCCTTTTAGCAAAAGTGCCACGGGAGGCTGACAGGTGGGGTCGGAGGGGAGCGCGGGTTGAGCAGAAAAAAGGTTGGGGGGGGGGTATTTGCAAAGTAGCCATTGCTACTGTACTTCTTCTCTGAATTTTCTGTCGATAGGTCCGTGATCGGCAGGGACAGAGCGCGGCGCAGGGACTCGATCTGGCGACCTCATGCGCGCGCGCGGCGGCGGCTACCGGTGCGGTGGCCAAGGGGTTGGTGCTGGTTTGCGGTCGCGCGGCTAGCTAAGGTGGAAACGGCACGAGGACGGTCGGCAGACGACGGAAGCTCGCCGTGCAGAGAGTGCTCGAAGAAACGCGCGACACGACCAGTGAGCGAGAAGGGCCTAGAGGATGTCAGGGGAGTAGGGTAGCTCACCGCGAGGTGGACGGCGGTGGTGGATCGGGTCGGGGAGCGACGGATCGGCGGCGTAGCAGGCGGCCGGAGGCGTTAGGGTTTCACTCGGCGCGTCGGTGTGTGGCGGGGCTGGGCTGGCTCCTCGTCGCTGATGTGCACGGGGCGACGCAGAAGGATCTCCTCGGCTTCCTCGACACCCAAAACTCCACGCCCGCCACCTAGATCGTGTGGTGGAAGCCGATGCCGAGGGTGGCCGGCGTTGGAGCAGAAGTGGTGGCAGGGGGAGAAGGGGACGGCACAGCGGCCAGGGGTAGATCTGGGCGCGGTAGAGGATGCGTGGGGGAGTGGATATGGACGGGAGAGGAGAGGGGTGGCGTGGGGCAGCTCGGGGTGGAAAGGTGGCTTCGGCCACTTTTCTTCTCCCTCACACTCACGTGTCGACCGGGTCGGGCAGGGGCGCAGGGTGGCTGCAGGTGGGTCCAGGCTCGGTGTGGGGTAGACCTGGTAGGCAGAGAGAGAGAGAGAGAGGCTCGGGTTGGAGGGGATGGGTAGCTAGTTGAATCGAATGTATGTAGACATCTTTTATTGTAAATGTTTGTAGAGGTTCGGAGTGAACCTATATACTAAAAATCATCTAGATATATTCATTTCACAAATCTAAAATGGCTTTTATTTCTGAACAGAGGGAGTACATACCACATAGCACTGTAATGTACCAACCCTGTGAACGTGAATTGCACGAGATGGGATGCTGCCCCTTCCTATCCACTAATGGTCAATGTCAAGAAGATAAGATTCATCGAAATTCGTAAGGCTACCTTGATAGTATGGTGGTGACTTAACACAAACTTTGCTACTTCCTCTGATTCATATTACTTATCGCTGAAATGGATGTATCTAGACATGTTTTAGTGCTAGGTACATCCGTTTTAGCGACAAGTAATATGGATCCGAGGGAGTACATTTTACAGCAATTGTGTCATAGCTAGGCGACAAGGTCGTTTTTTTTTGCTGGGGAAAAACTTGTATTACTCATAAACATTAGGGATTACATTCTCGATGGTATATGTTCAGGAGACCATCAGGTCCAGACCCAAGCCATACAACCGTGCGAGCCTCAGATCTAGCCAAATTTTCCATGAAATGACTACTATTATTTTGACTCCTCCTAATATGAGTAATACTCGTATGAAGAATGTTCATCAAAGTTTTGATCTCTTCTATTGTTGTTGAAAATACAGACCGGTCCATATCTCCATTATTTAGTGCTTTGACCATCTCTAAACAATCCACTTCAACAATCAGAGACTGGTTACACCGATGTAGGGTCAAAGAAATACCTTCCAGCAGCGCTCCAAATTCTGCTCCAAGAGCATTACGACAAGAGAACAGTTGGCGGAAAGAAGAGATAATGATGTTACCATTGTGATCTCGAAAGACAATGCCAACGCCTGCACTGCCATCACTACCGAAAGAGCCATCAGTATTCAGCTTAGCCCATCCTTCAGGACGCGGACTCCATACAAGCAAGCTGATAGGTTCCTGAACTGTGTGCATCATTTGCTCATCGGGTTCCATAATAAACTTTCCTTTGATAATATTTTTGAGCGGATGATGCTTTATTTGGAAAATGGAATCTAAATAGCCCACCAGAAATCGCCTGCAGACATCCAAAGGAGGTGGTGCCTTATCGTGAACAATTTCATTTCGGACGTGCCATATCATTGCATGTGACAGGTTGCTCAAAAAATTCAGAAGCCAATCTATACCTGTATTGACAATGGATACTAGCGATGGAAGGTGCTAAAGTTGCGCCATATATTCCGACAGCTGCATAGCAATATTACACCTGAGAAACGGGTGTAAATTATCCTATGGCTCCCGACCACATACATGGCAAATATCAGAAGGCTCCAAGCTACGAATGTGCTTATTTTTCCAGGTTGGCAATGAGTCTGTAGCTAGCCACCATGCGAAATGCTACACTTTAGGAGGTACGGATGATTTCCAAACAAGGTTCCAAATCCGGTGCAGAGCTAGTGGCAACAGTATAATCTCTCCAAGACTCCTCCATCCCAAATTTGTACGCACTTCCAACAGTGAAGAGGCCATGTTTGGTGGGTGTCCAAGCAAGCTGGTCATCCAACAACCTCGCAGATGGAGTTAATTTTAATATCTCGGACACATCAGCTGGAATGAAGTATTGATTTAAAAGATCAGTTGCTAACGGCCATATTGATCAATCAACTCATGGACAAAGTGGAGCCGGCATCTGTTCTTCTGTGATATTGGACGGAAGGAGGGAGACCTAGGTAACCAAGGATCTCTCCAAATCCTGATTTTTTGACCATTACCAATGCGCCAAATTAGGCCTTTCTTCAGTAACTCCAGTCCATACGATATCGCCTGCCATGTGGCGGACGCGTTACCCGGGAAGACTGTATCATCTAATCTTCCATTAGGGTAATACTTTGCCTTAACCACTCTAGCACAAAAGCTATCCGACTTTGTAATTAATCTCCATGCTTGCCTAGCAAGAAGTGCTTGGTTGAACATACGAAAATCATGAAAACCAAGGCTTCCTTGATTCTTTGGTCTTTGCATTTTCTCCCATGAACACCAATGTGTCTTCCTTTTTCCGTCCTTTAAGTCCCAGTAAAAGTTCCTCACCATTTTTGTGAGGTCATCACACACAGAGAAAGGTAGCTTGAAAACACCCATCATATAAACTAGAAGAGCTTGAGCAACTGCCTTAATAAACACCTCCCTTCCAGCTTGAGCAAGGTTACCATCCCCCACAGCACCAGACGCTTTGCCAATTGCGCCTGGAGATTCTGTAGTTTACCCTTTGACATGCGTCCATCCGGTGTAGGAAGACCCAAATACTTCTCATCGAAATTCTGAGTTGTAACCTGGAGAGCTAGCCGAACACCCTCCTGCACTCCAGCCGAGCATGAATCCGTTGCGATTGCCCGTTGAAGAGGCATAAAGGTCCAAGGATTGCCTAACTGCGATCGCTTGGTCAACATTAGCTTTGAAGAAGAGCAATGTATCATCAGCAAAAAGCAAGTGTGAAATACCAGGAGCCCTTCGACACACTTTGATAGGAGATATGGAATTCTCATCAATTCCTTTATGTAGGAGAGCGGATAAACCACCAGCAACAAAAAGGAATAAGAACAGAGATAAAGGGTCCCCTTGTCGTAGCCACACGATGGTGCAAATGAATCCAAGAGGGTCTCATTGAATTTTACGAAATATCTCACCGGCGTTACACATGACATTATCCAATCAACGAAACGGTGAGAGAAACCAATTTTTGCATCACTTGCCTCAAGAATGACCAATCAACCCGATCATACGCCTTAGAAAGATCAACCTTATAAGCACATAAACTCTTTATAGGATCTTTTTCTTGTTTGATATGATGAATACATTCAAAAGCAAGAAGGGCATTATCTGTAATCATCCTCCCAGGAACAAACTCACTTTGGGATGGAGAAATAATATCATCAAGGAGGGGTCTTAAGCGGTTTACCAACCACTTTTAAACAACTTTATAAACAACGTTGCACAAGCTGATTGGGCGGTACTCAGATAACTTAGTTGGATTCGGTACTTTAGAAATCAAAACAATAGAAGTGTTATTTGCTCCTTCCGACATGATACCTGTTTAAAAAAAATCCCGCACAGTAACAATGACTTTCTCCTTCAAAGTACCCCAATTCCATTGGAAAAACCTAGCTGGAAACCCATCTAGGCCATGTGGCTTTAGTGGACCAATCTAGAACAGCACATCTGAGATTTCTTTCTCAGAGAAATTGATGCAAAAAATGTCATTTGATTCATTCGAGATACGCCTCTCCACCAGATCAATCACCGGTGTCAGATCCAAATCAACATCCACAGAAAACAGGGAAGAGAAGTACTCATTAACCATAGGTTGCATAGTAGGAATATCATCATGGACAGCGCCAAGATCATTATGCAATTTACAGATTTTATTTTTCCGCGCTCTCCAGACTGCTTTATTATGGAAAAACTTGGTATTTCTATCACCCTACTTCAACCAAGTAAGCCGAGATCTCTGTAGCCACATCATCTCCTCGCGATAAATTAGCTTGTTCATTCTGCCAGTAACTCGCCGAATTTCCTGCCTATCCGCATTCATGAGCATAAGATTCTCTAGTTGCTCACGAGACTTCTGTAGTTCTAGTTTGACACTCCCAAATTTGGCTTTACTCCACTCTTGCAATTTTGACATAGTGCGGCCAAGAGCTGAGCCAATATCACCCAAATCCTGGACCGATCCAAAGGAATCCCAGGAATTTTTTATCACCTCAAGAAGAGAGCATTCACGTTCCCACATTACTTCATATTGTTTGCACCGTTTTACACCATGTTGCATTTCCTCCCTTTCACTAGAAACCAACAGCGCAACATGGTCAGAGCATGCAGTCACTATGTGCTTAACCGAATAATGAGGGAATAAGTTACGCCATGATTTTGTTGCAAGAGCTCGGTCCAGATGTACTTTAACATTAGCAACACCGACCCTCTTATTATCATATGTGTTGGGAACTCCCGAAAATCCCAAGTCAACTAGTTCACATGCTTGTACAACATCCCTGAATACAGCCATTTGAGCCCCAGGCCTAGGTGAATTCGAGAAGTGTTCAGTTCTAGGCTCCCTGTAATAAAGGTCATGGAGCACGCAAAATTTGCATTAACACTTTCAGAATCAGTTATCTTTGGATTGTCAGAGTTTTCAACACCATCCATACCTCCAGCAGAGGGTTCATTAGTCCTCCTTCGCTTAGGATCCCTCTTGGGTGGAGGGCTCGCAGGGATAGCAGGCGGTTCTTTCTAGAACTACCGTACTAACGCATTCACCACAGACATGACCGGTAAGTTCTGAGAATTAACAACATCCTTCTAAACAGAAAGAGTTGGGTCTAAATTCATAGGATCCACAAAAACTCCCGTACCATCCTTACCGATCTGAGTTGAATCAAAATCAACATATTCAGCCTCATACGTGCTTCCTCTACCACGACCATGCCCTGTTCCTCTTCCACGGCCTCTACCCCTTCCATAGCCACGAATAGCCCATGAATCTTTCAGATCTTTGTAGATTATGGTTTCAGGGGCGTGAACACCATCCCCATGTTCTGTATCAAGGTGACCAATCATGCTGCAAAAGGGGCACCAATCCGACAGACGCTCGCATTTCACAAGAAACAGTTGGCGTTTACCTTCTCTGATTATTGAAGCAACAATTTTCAGTTGTTTCCTAACATCATACTTGATCCTCACATGGTAGAAATTTCTGGTGAAATCAGACGAGACCCGCTCTACAGCAACAACATAACCTACTTTAGATGCAAGAACTTCAGGCATGGGCATAAATCCTATCGGCAAGTCATGAATTTTAATCCAAATCTTAAAGGTGTGGAGATAAATCGATGATGGTTTCGTGAAGCCATCGTACTCAGCCATCATGATAGGATGCCCTCTGAACGTCCATGGTCCTCCCTCCATCACTTTATCCCAATCACCGAGACAAGAGAATTGCATGGTATACATGTTGTTACCAAGAGCTCGGAAGTTCATCTCCTGCACAAGATCCCAAGCATCCTCATGTACTTAATGAACCAAAAGTCGCTGAACTCCCGATCGGTATATACCCTTGCGATCGCCAGCCACCTGGTGGCCTCCACCGGCGGCGGATTTTGATCCTCAAAGACAACATCATCAAGATCTTCCTCACGTAGACCAAGGCGCTTCATCATTCCATCCAGATCATCACCGGTCCCTCCCGCGTTCGACGCGGAAGCAGCCATATGAGCCCTAGCTCGTGAGAGGCACAAAAGCTCCCATGAAAAGTTGCCCTAAACCTAGGCGGCGAGGCGTAAGGATCGACAGGCAAGCCTAGCACGATCGACCAAAGGGATAGACAAGAGACTGGTACGAGAGCTCGACGCCGATCAAAGCGGGCGGGAGGAAAGTAGAAACCCCAACGAGAGGGGGAAAGGTATATTTTTTATACTAGCAGCCAAGCTAACTTGCCACCGCCGATCTAATTGGTTTGTTCTTATGTGGTACACGGTATTGGTACAAGGTCGTTGTTGGGTGAGTGGTGAACCATTGCGGGTTGCAGCTGCCGCAACATGAGTTGTGTGTTACTAGCTTTGTGAATTGAATGTATCTGGACCTTTTTTAGTATATAGGTTCGTAGATATTTGAAGTGAACCTATATACCAAAACCGTCTAGATACATTCATTTCACAAATCTAAAATATCTTATATTTCTAAAACGGAGGGAGTACATCTCATGGGAACCACACGAGACAATGGGTGAACACCTACTTAAGGAAGCGAGTGAAAAGGTTGCGGGTATAGAAGATTTTTTTGTTCATTTATGTCCTCCCATGCGAAGTGCGGCACAGTTAGAATCGTAATATAATAACAATGTGCCAAGATGCATGTTCAATTTTTCATGGAAATGGGCATCTATATTATCACAAATAACAAGATCTTCGAGAATCAAGTTCCAACTTTCAATTGATGGAAAGCCATATATCATCATGAGTTGGCCCTTTTTAGCGATGGAATCAAGCGTAAATATTGCTTAACAATTCAGAGATTAGCCACGGACACAACATTAATCTATGATATTTTGTAATCCCTTTGCATATTTTATACTCCGTGTACTTTATTTATTAATATAAACATTGCAGTGGGAATATCTCTAAACTATTTACCGTAAAATAACATCCTAAATCGACCGTGACAAGTTTGTCTGCTATTATTCTAGGTGAAAAATAATATGGTAGACATAACTCTACGGTGGAAACGAACGGAAATCAAAAGGAAATTATAGTTTCATATTTCAAAGAATTAGAAAAAATTCATGTGCAATGTCAACCCTTGGAATTTTAAAGCCACGTTTTGTAAAAATATTATTATCTGTAAACATGTAAGGAGTACATGTGTATAGAACATCAGGCCCCCAACAAATCGCCAACAGATTGTACTTGTTCGGAAAGTAATAAACAATGTTCAAGAATTTTTCATTGCAGTGTAGTATTTTTCTGGATATTTTGTATATTCATATATCGATTCTCATCTCATGACTCATGAGCGTTATTTCATCCTTTTGCGCTCGTGCCCTTATTTAAACAAGACTAGCTAGACCCTGGCCACCAGGGGAAAATAATAATGCCCAATACGCAAGGAAGCATCATATCATTACTAACGATGCCAGTCCGGCACGATAGATCACACCCGGGATTAAACAAACCTGGTCAGAAAGAATAGCTGACAAACATCAAGATCCGAATCAGCTGGGAGTCGTCACCCACCCTACACTGTGGTCCTGTGCCGACCTAGCGTTTCTGCGGAACCAACCGGGAATATACATCTGCAGATTAAATCCGGCGTTAGAATTAGTTCCACAATATGGCAAAAATATTTTGCCATGCTTATATACTTTAGGCGACAAAAAAAATATTAATTACGATCAACGGTAAACAAATTAGGTTGTTAATACAATTCAGATAGAATTTTCATGACATTTACAATATTATTTAATTTACATTACATATTTTGAGCCTGACTTTTAATAAACCTATACTTATTCGTTCATTTATGTCTTCTTGTGCGAAGTGCGGCATTGTTAGAATCATAATATAAACAATGTGCCAAGCTGCATGTTCAATTTTTCATGGAAATGTGTATCTGGATTATCACAAATAACAAGATCTTCGAGAATCGAGTTACAACTTTCAATCGATGGGAAGGAATATATCATCATGAGTTGGCCCTTTTTAGCCATGGAATCAAGCATAAATATTGCTCAACAATTCAGAGATTAGCCACAGATACAACATTAATATATGCTATTTTGTAATCCCTTTGCATATTATATACTTTATGTACTTTATTTATTAATGTAAACATTGCGGTGGGAATCTCTCCAACTGTTTACCGTAAAATAACATCCTAAATCAGCCATGACAAGTTCACATGCTATTATTCTAGGTGAAACATAGCGAAGATCAAAAGAAAATTATATTTTAATATTTCCAAGAATTAGAAAAAATATTAACCATGTGAAATGTCAAGCCTTGGAATTTTAAAGCCATGTTTTGTAGACATATTATTATCAGTAAACATGTAAGGAGTACATGTGTATAGAACATCAGGACCCCAACAAATCCCCAACAAATCGTGTACTTGTTCGGAAACTAATAAACACAATGTTCAAGCAATTTTCATTGCGGTGTAGCATTTTAGTGGACATTGTGTATATTCATATATCAATTCTCATCTCATGAGCATCATTTTCTCCTTTTGCGCCCGTGCACTTCTTTAAAGAGACTAGCTAGACTCTGGCCACCGGGGAAAAAATAATAATCCCCAATATGCAAGGAAGCATCATATCATTACTGACAATGCCAATCCGGCAGGATAGATCACGCCCCGGATTAAACAAACGCAAAGAAAAGCTGCCAGACATGAAGATCCGAATTAACCAGCGGAGAGTCGTCAGCCAGCACTGCGGTCGTGCGCCGCGCCTATCTGCCGCAACTGATTCCCACGATATGACTTCAATCGACTCGCCTGTCCACCGTCTCGTCAGCGGCGAATCACTAGTTAAATCATCGTCAGTGGTTTCCGCTGATGCCAACGGTTCTTTAATCTCCCCCGTCATTTTCCCGTTGCTTTGATTTTTGTTGCCGGCCGAATCGCCGGAGCACGCGTGCGTACGTGTACGTTGCTGTCCATCTCCGACGAGACATGCATTCCGACGCGGGGGTTGATAAATCGATTGATACAGGCCTTGCTCCGGCGGTGCTGTCTGATGTCGGAATATGACTGGTTTCCTTCTAGATATGGTCTTTGTTACACGGTACTGAGAGCGGCGGGTTATACATTAAACAACCGAGACTAAATTGGTGGAGCTTTTTTTCCCGATGCTAAGCTTCGGTTGGGCGGAGCAAGCTCACTTTATTTTTGGAAAAGAGCATATATATTAATATCGCGAGATATCAATTACACCCAGCCTCTGCAACAACGCATTATTACGACACACAGCCAACAAAAGAAAGCAAAATTACAGAAAAAAGTTCCGCTTTAGTGATCTATGCTCTATAACAGTGACCAAACACCACCAAGGCAGCACCAGAAATCCATCCTCTCTAAAAGCGACGCCTCCAAGAAGGAAACAATGCACTAGCACCGTCATCGCGTTGATCACTAGTCCGCCCTGACAAAACAATGCCTTCAACAAGGTCATTGCCAGGCACAACCAATTAAGGCCAGACCTTGGATTTTCACCCTGCAGATTGAACTTTGGAAATCTCCTATACTGTCAACCCACCTTCCAATGTCGGTGCTCCAAGACCTAGAACACCAAGCCAAAACCTCATCGCAAACAGGATTCACACCACTATTACCATTCTTCAGACCTTGGCTTTCATGTCATTCTCCATGACTGACTTCACCATGCGACTAATGACATGTCCTTGATGGCAACCGTCTGTAAAGCTTCACGACACTCTCTCTGAAACCAAACGATCAGATAAAAACATGGTTACGCGTGACCGAGATCCATCCAATCTGGCGAACTCCGGCATGTTGTCCATTGGAATTCACCAGTGGAATCTTCCGGAACACAACACTCTGATCAGATCGATGAAGTCATGGAGCAGGTAGATCTTTGTCCTGGTGCGAGAGGGATCCTAGGACCAACCCCCTTTATTCAAAGCCAGACCAGAAGCCCCCACACCGCCGATCTTCACCAGCCACCTAGACCCACCGGAAAAGAACGGCAGATCCATGGTGACCCAGGCCACCATGACCACTAGCTCGACAAAGAGACAACACCGCAGGTGGAGACTAGATCAGCGAGCACCGACCCGCAGCCCACCGCCCAGATCGGACCAGATGGGCCGCTAGACCGCCATGCCGCCAACCGGATCTCGCCCCTCCACCTCCCCAAGAGCAGTCATGGCACCAGCACATTACGCAGGCCTCATCCAACGCCGGGGAATCCCTCCCTTCCACCACGCTGGGGTCGGGAGGCCGGATCCCCGCTGCCCCCATCACCGATGTCGTGCTCTTAGGCTGGCAGGCCTCCGAGAGCGACGAGGAGGGAAGGGCAAGGAGGGGGAGGTGGCAGCAGCGCACTAGGGTAAGCCCCCTCGGTCGCCAGGAGGGGCGCGATGCGAGTTCCTGTCCCTCAAGATCGAACGAAATTGTTTTCTCTACTGGCTTGATTATCCATGGTCAAATTTCACTAAAATTTGCATTCTCGTGTGTCCGATCGTTGCAATAGAAAATAACTACATGCAACTTTTTTCTTACCGTGCAACATCGTCGTCACATATATTTCCAAGCTTAGTCGAAAACATACAGAACTCTCAGAACATTTAAATCCTATATATGTAGCAATTTTATGTGTGCAACAAATATCGATCAACTGTGAGAAATCGCTGGGAAATCTGTCACAACTGTGCAACATAGAAACTTTCATTGCAAAAACATGAGAACAAGTTTGTAGCATTTTTACCGACAAAGGAAATTTATTAATACCGTGGAGATACCAATTACTTACGGTCTCTGAAACAACAAAATGTCCTAAAGATATTACCAGATGCACACAACCGTACAAAAAAACAAGAAGAAAAAGGATCCCGCTACAGTGATTAAAACCTTATAGTTGCAATACAAACCCCGCCAAGACAATACCTGGAGTCCAAATTCTCCAAAAGCAACGCCTCCAAGAAGCAAAAAAGTGCACACACGCCATTACGACCCAATCATAGATCTTAGGTTTTCACCCTGGAGAAAATCTGCTCTCTCAAAACAATACATCTAACAAGGCATTACTAGGCACAACCAATTAAGGGGAGATCTTGGATTTTCACCCTGAAAGATAAGACTTTGTACTCCTCCTATGCTACCAATCTTGCTTGCCGATGCCGCTCTACAAGTATTAAACACCAAGCAAAGTCCTCATCGCCTCAAGGATACAGTCCACCAATATTAGACCTCAAACCTCAGCCGCCATGACATTCTCTGCCACCGTCCTCACCATGGAAATTGAAAACCGATAGGTCTCATGATGACAACAGACAACGAAGCTTCGTGTTACACCCTCATGAAGCCACATGACCAAATATAGGGATGCACCGACTGAATCCCATCTGCTCCAGCAGTCTACATGCACCAAAAAAGGAGATCTACAACGGAGCCTTTCGGAACTCGTCACCGGCTAGATCAATGAGGCCATGCATCAAGTAGAACACCGTCTTGAAGCGAGAAGAACCCTCGGATTGACACCTTTTAAGGACGATCAACAGGACCCCACGTTGCCGTTTGTCATCTTCCAACAACAGGGCGGAGATCTTAGCGAGCACCGCCACCACCGCGGGTACCACGTGGATATGAGGTGCTAAGTTGCACCGACCCCCCCCCCAAATCAGCCATCGTGCCACCCTGTCGCCAAGGTCGTCGAATAAGTCCGGGGCCACCACCCCGACATCTATCTTCGTAGGAAGAACCGTTTCGTCCAGGGTGGCCAACAACCTTCGTGTGGCATAGATCCCAGCACACGAGGAAGATGGGCCCCACCACCACCATCCATGCTGGGGTATGAGAGCCTACCACCGTCCTCAACCGCACGTCCTTTGATCGATGACATCCTTCGGCGGCGGCTGGGGAGGGGGTGTGGGGTCAACGGGGGAGGGGAAGTGGAGGCGGCGGCTAGGGCTCCGCCCGAGTCACCCCTCCTTGGAGCGATACAGGTGTTATTCTACACTGACCACATTTCTACAGTGGGTTGAGATTTTTCAACAAGTTTGTAGCATGGACGCAATACTTGTGCTATAAACACCGACGCATGTCACATGTGTATGGACCAAAATATGTACGACCTTGCAACACGTAGAAACAACCAAGGAGCATAAAGAAAACACAAACACACTACCCTCTCACCACAGACAAACGGGGCAACGGCCTCGCCAATTTGGCTGGCGACCAACGGCCACCTTGCATGATCGTTCTCGAAGTTGGTACCGAGCCCACACATGTTTGCCTCTACGTCTCGACGATGCAAAGGGGTCCAATCTCAAGCTGCACACCAATTTGGGGCCACGAATTCTGCGAGGAGCCTTTGAGGAGCTTATGGAAGTGTACTATCAAGTGTCACATCCAACCTTTGTTGGCCGAGTAGATGATGTGCAGTGGCAGAGCTGCATGTTGTTTACGTGGTCGCTTGACATCACAAAATTTTAGAAAACACCATAGATGCTAGCTATGGCTATACAATTTTGACCCCATAAGTAGTAGCTAATGACCTTTCGACATCACTCTGTGCCAATTCTAGCTCCGCCACTCATGATGTGGCTCTACCTGAGCTCCTCTTTCTTGGTTGCTTCGTTGATAGTTTTTCATTGCCGGAGATGATGAACATTAGTGTTGGGAATATCGATGGCTGTTGGGGATATACTTTCCGGGTATCCTCACAGTTCCTCACTGACTAGGGTGGCCCACTTCGGGTTAGAGCTTTGCTTCACGGGCGGCCCAGTTAGAGAGAGAAGACGGAGTCCAATCCGGCTACGGGAAGGCCAGAAGACTTACCGACTTAGGCCCATAATGTTACTTGTTGTTCAAGATGTACTCTGTAATCAACTCTTAGTCGTAGCCGAATTGATCTCTCCTGTAAACCCTAGGCCGGATATCTATATAAGCCGTCCTAGGGAGAGCCTTTAGGGCACCAGATAACACCCAATACTTTAGACCCTCAACTCGCACAGGCGATACCATTGTAACCCATATTCCGGCTCTGCCGTATTACTAGATTGCTAGTAGGAGTAGGGTCCGTCCAAAGCCGGCGGATTCGAACCTGGGTAAACTTGTGTGCTCACTGTCCCGGAACACCGTACGTCTCACACCCCTCTCTTCCGCACGCCTCGAGGACCCCCTCATGGCGTACTTGTCCTCAATCCGACGACAGTTGGCGCCCACTGTGGGGGCAAGTGAGCTTCGGATCTACGTTCCGAGCGGAATCTGCAAGAATCGGAATCGGCGAGACCATCGCCGTCGGTCGCATCCTCTACGCCAGCGACGTCCCTCTCATCGTTCTCGACGAGACTTGGATTCCGGCTAGAGAGGCCGTGACTGCCTATACTATCATGTCTTTTGGCGAGATCGATGTTTACATCGGTTTCGCTGAACCTGCCCACCCCACCCCAGTGGTGATGATAGAGGTAGAAGAATCTTCTGGGTCCCCTTTGTCCGCGGAGGTGGCAGAGTTCCGGATCTTAGAAAACCCTAATCCCACCCAGCCCGCACCAGTTGCAGAGATAGTGGAGAAATCCGAGACTGAAGAAGACCTCACGGTCCAAGTCGAATCTAGAGTGGATCTCCCTGGAGAAGCCGGATCCCAGATCGACCCACCCGTGGAAGTCGAAATCCAGGAGGAGCATATCAACAACACTGATTCCGGCTCTGACGATGCCGGGATAGACATGCCTTTCCTCAGGTACACACTAAGATGTATGATACTGCAAGGCGCTAGCGCAGATGCAATCCTCGAAACCATTAAAAGTTTTGATATGGCTGATCGCGAAAGCCGCAGGTACCTCAGGAGGCACGCATCGCACTTAGTCGGATATGTTGGATCCGGATCCGGCTCTGCCGATGCTGGAGAAAACACCGACTTGGTGCTGGAGGCAATTGGAACAAACGCCGACGTTCCCGCATCCTCGGATGAATCCATGACGTCGGCAGATTTCCGAAAGTTCTCCGCAGAATACGAAGAGGAGTACAACTCCAAAGCTGCAGAAGAAGGAGAAGCCATGGATGAAGGATCCGGGGAACACTCTCCCAAAGTGCAGGATGACATGGACATCGAAGATAATCCCAAGATCCAGATGTCCGAAAGTACCGATCAGAGCTTGACTCCGGGAAACGGACCAAAAGCCGTCTTTGCTACCGGCACTGCCAAGAAGGCAAAGAAGAGGAACAAGAAGAACAAGACCCCGGCAAAAGACCCCCTCACAGAGGAGGTAATCGCCGAGGAATACGAAGAAGACTCGGATGGAGCACTTATCCCAGACGAGCCGAAAAAAGAAGCATCGATGGATGGACATGTGATCACTGAAGGTGCGCGTAAACTCATCGATGCCGCATTAACCACACCCATCCCTATAGCTGCAGAACTTACTACAGATGAGCTGGACGAAAGGGCCCAGGCCCTGGAAGCGCGTCGTCAACAACTCCTTGATGAAGCCAAAAACATCGAGGTGGAGAAGAAACGCATGTCAAACAAGGAGAACATGTCCCGTCTACATCAGAAGACACGGAAGCGTCACATAGATGACAACCAATTCCCACGTGTCTGTGTCGTCCTTTTTGGAGATGAGATGGGGAAGCCACAGAAGGATAGCAACGGAGACTGGGTTTACCCAACACCAGTGCAAAATACCGTGGCAGCTCGCGAAATTCTACCAGCTAATCCAGGACCAGAGGAGATACGTTTGGGTATCAAGCTACTCAATAAGGGACTGGAGCAGCCAAAGGTCGCCCTGTCTGAAAGTCAAAAGCTGGTCTCGGATTCCGACCAATGTCGCACAGATCCGGCATGGGCTGACGTAAGATCCCACTATGTCCGGGCGCAGTATCGTCACCCCGAACGCAGGGAAGACAATTATTCAAGAACCGGATTGTCGGGGCAGCACCGCAGAGCTACGCATAACTGGAGCAATGTCGCTCCAATAGCCGAGAAAGACGCGATCGCTGCACTGAATCCGAGGAATCCTCCCCGAAAGGGAGAAGATAAAGAGAAACGTCGGGAAGGGGATCGTCAGAGAATGCCACCTCCCAGACATGAAAACCGTCCGGCTGAGCCTCACCATGGTGGGAACGACGGACGAAGGAATGACGGAAACCACGCTGGAAAAAGCCGGCAGGGGGCTCGTCATAGTCAAGAACCTCCCCGGAGCCGGAATAATGACGCTCTGGACGGAGGCCGGTGATAAGCCGGAAATTATCCAGCTGCACCACCCTCTCCACCACACAGTTATCACAACGGCCCCCAAGGAGGTCAAGGAGGACGACATGGTGGAGGAGGTGGTGGTAGAAGCCGAAGTCCGGCTCCAAGGCACCGTAGCCACAACCGACATTCGGGATGATCCCTATCCCCGAACGATGCAAGGCACAGGATCAACTCCAATATAGAGGCTCGGCGCTACGAAAACGATGATGTATAGGTGGGCCCAAAATGCTTCGGACCACGCATCAGAGCTACAAAGTTCCTGGAAGGATTTGCTATCTGAAGACATATCCAAGCCTACGATGGCATTGCTCGGCCAGACACCTGGTTACAGGATTTCTTCCAAGCCTGCTGCATCGCCAAAGGCGGAAATAGCCTGGTCGCAACCCGATATCTCCCACTTATGTTGCGGAAGACGGCACGATCATGGCTCAATGAACTTCCGGCGAACACCATCCATAACTGGTATGATTTACAAAGAGCGTTCTTTCGGAATTTCGAAGGCACATATCGGAGGCCCTGTACGGTTGGAGACCTACAGCGTTGCACCCAAAAAGCCGGAAAAACTTGCCAGGATTACCTCGGACGATGGATTGACACCAAGAACTCCTGTGAAGGAGTAAATGATCAAACTACGATTGAAGCTTTCATCGCAGGTCTCCCAATTGGTTTACTGCGCCATCGCTTGAAGTGTGACAAGGTTACTGATCTGGGAGAGATGATAGAAACAGCGAGCAAGTATGCAGATGCCAACGACGATGCAGAGGGATTACTCAATGTCCTGGATGTGCCTCAGTCGGCAAAACAACCAAAGCAACAAGCTCAAAAGCGCAAAAATACCTCGGAAGAAAAACCCAACGCGGAGACAGTAGTAGTCACTACTATTTCTGGGCCTGGAGGACGAGGAGGACGTGGCGGAGGCTGCGGGCGTGGCCGTGGGACATCAAGGGTCCAAGGTAGAGGAGAGCAACAACCAGGCAAAACCTACACTTGGGCCGACATCGCCAATAACCCATGTGTGCATCACTTGGATGCCAATGGGGGCTCGTCCCACACCAACACTGAGTGTCGTTTTAACGACGACATCAAGAGAGATGATACCGCGGGCTACAAAGCTAAGTGGAAGAAGGGAAAGAAAAATCCCGAAAAGGACAAAGAGACCAAGGAAGATTCCGACATGGAGGAAGCCGATGCTTCAAATCCCAAGTCGAAAGAGAAGAAAACTTTTCCCACCAAGAAGGACACTTACGTCACCTTCCTCGGATCTCAACCAGCAAAGGTCAAGAAAGAAGTTCTCCACGAGATCAACGCAACAGTTCCGGTTGTCCCTCAGTATCTGGACTGGTCGGAAGTGGCAATAACGTTTGACCGCGCTGATCATCCGCCTAAGCTACATAGGCGAGGAAAATACGCCTTAATCGTCAATCCACTTATTGACGGTTATGGTTTCTCCAAGACCCTCATGGACGGTGGTAGCAGTATCAATATTCTCTATGTCGAAACGCTACGCCGGATGAAGATCTCGGAAACACAGCTGAACCATAGCTCTGTGATCTTTCACGGAGTTGTCCCAGGAATACAAGCTAATTCCCTGGGAGATATCACTTTGGATGTTACTTTTGGAACTCCAAAGAATTATCGGACGGAGGCACTTTCCTTCGAAGTGGTCCCGTTCAAGAGCGCATACCACGCTATATTCGGACTACCGGCTTACTGGGCTTTTATAGCTCGTCCGTGTTACATTTACAATATGATGGAAATTCTAGGTCCCAACGGCATGATCACCATCAAGGGAGACCCGAAGAAGGCGCGAGAGTGCAAAGATGGAAATGCCGCCTTTTCCGAAGCCGTGCTGCACGCCTAGGAGTACCAGGAGATCAAGAAGAGCATAGATCCGTCCGAGATGCCCGCAACAAAGAAGGAGGTCACAAAGCCAAATCCGGAGTTCAAGGCATCAGAAGATACAAAGAAGACGCCGTTGAAGGATGATGACCCCTCCAAGGGTGACCCAGATAGGCGTAGGCCTAAGTAGCGCATAGGAAAGCGCGCTCGTCAAGTTCCTACAAGCAAATCAAGATATCTTCGCGTGGCAGCCATCTGACATGACCGGAGTACCTAGGGAACTTGTCGAGCACTCTCTAAATGTAAACCCGAACGCTAAACCCGTCAAATAGTCCTTACGACAGTTTGGTGATGAAAAGCGTAAGGCAGTAGCTAAGGAACTAGCGCGGCTCGAGTTAGCCGGATTCATAGAAGAGGTCATCCATACTGATTGGTCGGCCAACCCTGTAATGGTCCCTAAAAAGGACATACAAAGATTAACTGGTTGCATTGCTGCGGTCAGTCAATTTGTAAGCCGGCTTGGTGAAAGAGCCACACCATTATATAAACTCCTGAAGAAGACCAAGGATTTTGTCTGGATTGACGAAGCTGAAGCTGCACTACATGACCTGAAGAAAGTACTCTCATCTGCTCCTATCCTTGCAGCGCCGGAACCTCAGGAACCGATGTTGCTTTACATTGCTGTGACAAATAAGGTTGTCAGTATCGTTATGGTAGTGGAGAGACCAGAAGAAAATCAGGAGCACCTGGTGCAGCGTCCGACGTACTTTGTCAGCGAGGTCCTGACAGAATCAAAACAGCGGTATCCGCACTATCAAAAGTTGGCTTACAGTGTTTTTCTAGCATCTCGTAAGTTATGACACTATTTTCAGGAGCACCCAATTACCGTGGTAAGCAAAGCTCCCATGAGAGATATAATCAACAATAGCGATGCCACAGGACACGTCACCAAATGGGGCATAGAGCTTGCAGCTTTTGATATTGAGTACAAACCCCGGACAGCAATCAAATCCCAGATCCTTGCCGACTTTGTCGCTGATTGAACAAAGACCAAGGAGAACATGGTCCTCCCTGAGTCAGAATATTGGACCCTCTTTTTCGATGGGTCTAAGGCTCGAGGGGGTTCGGGGGCTGGCGTGGTGCTCAAATCACCCCAAGGAGATAAACTTTTATACGTGTTGCAGATCCACTTCACAGCGACAAACAACATTGCTGAGTATGAAGCACTGCTGCATGGAATCCGGATTGCTAAGGATATGGGCATCCGACGTTTGATGTGTTACAGAGATTTGGATCTTGTTGCTCAACAAGTCTCGGATATTTGTAATGCAAATAAGCACATGGCAACATATAAAGCTTTCGTGGATGATCTATCTAAATCGTTCGAAGGGTTTGAAGTTCAACACATCCCTCGAGCAGAAAACGAGGAAGCAGATGCACTATCTCGAATAGGCTCTGCGCGGAAAGAGGTTCCGGGTGGCGCATTTTTAGAGCACCTCCAAGTTCCCTCGATAAAGGGAGTAGATGAGGAATATCCGACCAAATCCGACTCACCTTTGATAGCAGTTCTGGCTATAATTCCCAGCTGGACTCAACCCTACCTCGATTACTTGGTAGATGCCAAATTACCCGAAGACGAGGTGTTAGCAGACAGATTATCCGACGAGCAAAAGCCTATACTATTGTTAAAGGTGAGCTCCATAAATGGAGTGTTTCTGGGGTTTTTAAGCGCTGTGTATCTCTGAAAGAAGGAGTGGAAATCTTAAGGGAAATCCACGAAGGCGAGTGTGGTCACCACGCTGCAGCCAAATCTTTAGTGCCAAAAGCTTTTCGACATGGATTTTTCTGGCTTACAGCTCAGGCAGATGCCGAACGATTAGTCAAGACATGTAAAGGCTGCCAAAAATACGCCAAGCAAGCTCATGTTCCGGCTGATCAGCTGCGAATAATACCTATAACATGGCCCTTTGCGGTCTGGGGCTTGATATGGTAGGACCTTTTAAACGAGCCCCAAGTGGATTCACTCACCTCTTAGTGATGGTGGACAAATTCACAAAGTGGATCGAGGCTAAACCTGTCACTAGTTGTGATGGAGCAACAGCCAAAAGATTTGTCGAGGATGTTATAATCCGGTATGGTTATCCACATAGTATTATCATGGACAATGGGAGTAACTTTTCCATGGGAGAACTGGCTGAATTCTGCGATGAGCAAAATATCCGGCTTGACATTGCGTCAGTCGCACATCCACAGGCTAACGGACAAGTCGAAAGAGCAAATGGTTTAATTCTACAAGGCTTGAAACCAAGAATCGAAGCACCACTACGACGTGTTGCGGGGGCTTGGGCAGAGGAACTACCCTCTGTAATTTGGAGTTTACGAACAACTCCGAACAGGTCAATAGGATATACACCTTTCTTCTTGGTCTATGGCGCAGAAGCAGTTCTTCCTAGTGATTTAATTCATACTTCTCCTAGAGTGGCCGCGTATATCGAAGAGGATGCCGAGATTTCTCGACAAAATGATCTCGACTTAGTCGAAGAAGTTCGCGTCGTTGCTGAAATGAGATCTACAGCCTATCAGCAGAAGTTACGCAAGTATCATAGCCAGAGAGTCTGAACTAGATCTTTCAATAAAGGTGATTTGGTTCTCCGGCTTGTGCAACAAAGAAAACACAAACTTTCCCCAGTATGGGAAGGGCCCTTTTTAGTTAGTCGAGTATTGCACAATGGATCGTACTACTTAACTGACATGAGGCCAATTAAAGAAAGACCTGCTACTAAGAAGAGAAAGAGAGCTGGAGGCAGTACAAATCTGGATGAGTTAGACAGACCGTGGAATATTTCTCAGCTACGTCCCTTTTATTCTTAGTTTATCCTTCTTTGTAATCATAAATATGCACATGTTCTGTGAGAAATAAATTTTTTGGTTACCTCAAGGTTTTTCTGAGAAGTTTGTACCATCTTATTTCCTAATGATCATGTCGTAGTCGAAAATCCCAGAATGCTTGAAAGTACTTTATGCTCATGTTCGTTCTGGTTTAGATTTCCGATTCTAAAACTGCTACCTTCGGGTATAACTCTAAAAATTCTAGTCTTACTTTGGTTATTTGTCTGATTGCTGGATGCGGGTATTTTCCGAGTAGTGAATTGTTGGTACTGGAAGCCGGCTTTGTTTCCGAGTTTAAACTGGTTTAGCAATTGAGTTCCATTGCTCGGCAAAATTTCCGGCTGAAGGTTTGGCCGGCTCATGAAAGGGACGAGGCGGAAAGCCAGATAAACGATAAGTAGAGACGGAAAAATTTCAAGTGCTTATGAAAACATTTCAGGCACGCAAAAATTCTAAGACAAAAGTGCTGAATAGATAAAAAAACTTAACACTAGCAAAAGTCGTAGTACTTAATATTTACAAGCGCATCATGTTCTTTCACAGAATAATACATAAGTTTGTGGTCTATGATGCAGGAGGAGATGAAGGAGCTGCCGGCTCGTTGGTTACTCCACCTTGATATCATTCTGAGATGTCCGGATCCGAGGTGGTCCGTTCATCGTCCGAAGCTTCTTCGGTTTCTTCTGGAGGAGGTGGCGGGGCATCTACGCGGGTGAAGAAGGGGATCTCGTAGCTGGTCAGATTAGCTACGTGGCACCCGTATCCGGCACAGGAGTGCATGATGGCTTGAAGGTCTTGCTCCTGGCCGTCTTCGTCTACCTTGCAGTACCCTCTGGTCACTTGCCATATCTCCATGTTTCCATGGTGGCTCATGACCATGGTGAGAGCGTTCTGTGCAGCAGTCCGCGCGTAGGACATGTTCCAGTCCCGAGCGAGCTGCGACATCTCCTTGGCCTTCTCCCACACCTGGAAGTCCGACATGCTTGGCATGTCCAGAATCCTAAGAGACTCGCCAATGTCCTCAAGGGTCTGGCGGTAGTCATGAAGAAGATCACCGACTTGGGTAAGCCGGTGAGTGCGGGGCTCGGACGAGGAAGAGTCCGTCAAGTTCAGAGGACCTATACACAAAACAAGTCAAGGAAAATCCGACATTGATGAAAGTCGAAGAAATGATAAATCAGACAGATGGAACGTACCAAGAATGACGTCGTCAATCTTGGTCTTCTCCTCCCGGAGACTCTGGAGTTCAGCCCGGAGCGCTTCGGAGAGATCTTTCTCTCTGCCAAGCTCATTCTTGAGGTCCAAGATTATTTTATCTTGAGCAGCAATCTTGCGATCACGCTCTTCAGTGGCCATGGAGGAGGATTCAAGGACTTGAGCTATGCTCCTTTCATGATCCGCCTTGAGCTTATCCAGCTCTTGGCGAAGTCCCTTGTTCTCCACCACTAGGGTCTTGAGGTTCTCGGCCTCTTCAATCATAGCGATGGATTGTTTCACCAACACTGTAAGTCAAAAAGAACAACAGTTCAGAAAAATTCGACATTAAAAAAGCAAAAGACAAGGTTTGAATCTCGGAATGTTTACCTTCGGCTTCATCCTTGGCTACCTTGAGCTCAGCATTGTTAAGCCGGAGAGCTTTGATCTCTCTCCGCTTATCACAGACATTGGTTATTAATTCCTGGTTATAGGAACATACTTTCTGTAAGTCAGAATACCCAAAGTCAGAAGGCTACTTAAGACTCGGGCTAATATTTTTTGCTAAATATCAGCACGAGTCTTGGGGGCTACACTAGTTCATTTTTTGGTATCCTAATGAAAGCATACACCCAGATTTCTATATCCTACTTCATGCTTGGGGGCTAGAAGATATGATATAACATAATGTAAAAAACAAGAGTTGGAATTCCGACTTACATATTGCTCGCGGGTGAGTTTGTCTAACCCCGCGTTCACTTCAGCTGCCACCTTCTCGGCGAGGGTAAGAGGAATTACTAGGGCTATTGGAAGCTCGCCAGTCCTGATTCTCTCGTCGTGAAGGCGGACTTGAGCGAGAAGGTGAGAGAACTTGACGTCCTCTGCTTCTTGCGCCTCCTCTTCGGGGGATAGATGGCTTTTGTCCAGGACTTGCCTGGCCAGCCGCTGGATCTCCTCTGCAGATTTCTGGGATAAGCCAAACTTGGCAAGTCCGGGATTGCTGAGGAGGTTGTCGGCGAAGACTTTAGCCGAGGGATCATTACCCGAAGAGGTTTCACCCTTATCTTGAGCTGACGCACCCACGGTGACGTCAGTGTGTGACCCAAGGATCACAGGCGCTGTTGGAGGAGCCGGATCTTCTACAACAACCGGAGAAGGAGTAATCGCCGGTGTTGTAGAAGGTTGAGGGGTAGGAGTCGGAGGAGCCGTGGCAGGGGAAGCTATGGTAAGCTTCGTCTATCGCAGGGGCTTCGCAGGAATCCCTTTCCCCTTACCCTTGATGAGAGGCTTTGCTCTGAGAATGTAGTAAAGTCGGAAACATTACATCTCAGAAAGAAATTCGAGAAAGGTACAAAGGCGGAAATTGTGAATGAAAGTTACCTCTTCACAACAGGCACTTCTTTTGTGCCAACAGCCACAGTCGGAGCTTTGCGCTTCTTGAGCGCAAGGTCCGGCAATGGGACCACTTCAGTCTCCTGAGAAAACTTAGGAGGATATCCTTCGAGTGGAGCAAGCTCTGACTCGGGGAGGTCAGCAAGCTGAAAACAGGAAAGCATATCAGCATTGCAGTATATAACTTAAAGATTGAAACACATAAAAAGTGTACTGATGGAAGCTTACCAGCACCACAGGGTTTTCCGCCGTGTGCATGTCCAGAGAAACGTCCGGAATTTTCCTCTCGATCCGCTCCTTGATCAGCCATTTGATCTAGGCGGTGTAGGCTTTGGGGCCGATGCAGAGGGAATCTTTTTTGGAAGACGTGATGGAGTGCATCAGTCTATCCCCGTGGTCCTGAAGTGGCTGGATCCGACGTGAGACCCAGCACTGGACCAAGTCGGATCCCTTCAGACCCTTGTGCTTGATCCAATATTCGATCCGCCTCTTAGCGAGGATCAGATCGTCGGTGAGAGCCGGAGCAGCCTCGTCCAAGGAAGGCTGGGCTGTGGCGGCTCCGTCGACAAAAGCCGGCAAAGTAGTAGCTTTGCCGGGAGCCAGAATATCCCTATGGTAGAAGAAAGTGGCTGGCCATTGTTTGACCGAGTCACTGGCAGAAATTTTGGGATAGGCCCGGTCTCGTCTAATAGAAAAACTAATGGTACCGGTGATATAAGGAACACCGGCAGTGATGGAATTTCTCCGGACATGGAAATAGTACCGGAAGAGAAGCAAGCTCGGCCTAATGCCGAGAAAGCCCTCGCAAAGCGCAGCATATGCGCTCATTGTAGAAGAGAATTGGGAGGAAGATTGTGGATTTGAACTCCATAGTGATCTATCACCTCGGAGAAGAACTCCGAGGGAGAAAAGGACAAACCTCGGTCCAGATGGGTGCCGAAGTGGACACGCTCGGCCTCACGCGGGTTGGGGACGGTTTCGCCGAGGCCAGTCCGCCAGTCGCCGACGGCGAGAAGCCCCTCCTTCTCCACGTTGTTGAGGCCTGCCTCGTCGAGGGCGCAGGGGATCCAGATTCCCCGGAAACTCTCTTTCTCCATAGCTGCTTCCGCCGACGCCGCCGCCACTGCCGCCGCCAAACCAGAGGAAGAAGAAGAGGAAGCCATTTTTCTCCGGTGAAAAAGGTGACCTTAAAGTGGCGGCGCTGGGAGCTCTGTGGGAGGAGGGTGAGGAGGCTCTGGGCACGCAGGAGGATTGGGAGGGAAGGAACGACAAAGGACTGGTGGGGAGGAGAAGAAGAAATCTAAACCCCTTATATCCACCTACCTGCGCCAAGATTCGTGCAAACGCTATAGTGTAACCGCCACGCGTCGTGGAAAGAACTGGGAAGGGCCCGCGCGATGATTGCGTCGCCTCGATCTCCACGCACGCATTGAAACGGCGCCTCGGTTCCGCGAACCGCGGACCCACCAACGGTCGTGCTGACGGAACGTCTGTCAGATGACGTGACTTGACCATGCTTGTGTCAGGTGGCGTTAGAGACCAAGTTCCGACTTAGTTTAAAAGCGAGCTGGAAAATCCGAGTAACCAATTGAAAGGTCTGACTTATTTTTAAGATCCGGATCGTATTTTTTGTTGTGAAGTTTCAGGAACCCTTCAAGATTCTGCAAGCCGAACATCAAGCTAGACGATGATGAAATCCGACTTTGGATCTTGGAGGCCTCCGGGGGCTGCTGTTGGGGATATACTTTCCGGGTATCCTTACAGTTCCTCACTGACCAGGGTGGCCCACTTCGGGTTAGAGCTTTGCTTCACGGGCGGCCCAGTTAGAGAGAGAAGACGGAGTCCAATCCGGCTACGGGAAGGCCCAGAAGACTTACCGACTTAGGCCCATAATGTTACTTGTAGTTCAAGATGTACTCTGTAACCAACTCTTAGTCGTAGCCGGATTGATCTCTCCTGTAAACCCTAGGTCGGATATCTATATAAGCCGTCCTAGGGAGAGCTTTTAAGGCACCAGATAACACCCAATACTTTAGACCCTCAACTCGCACAGGCGATACCATTATAACCTATATTCCGGCTCCGCCGTATTACTGGATTGCTAGCAGGAGTAGGGTCCGTCCAAAGTCGACGGACTCGAACCTGGGTAAACTTGTGTGCTCACCGTCCTGGAACACCGTACGTCTCACACCCCTCTCTTCCGCACGCCTCGAGGACCCCCTCATGGCGTATTTGTCCTCAATCCGACGACAATGGCGGATAACGCGGAGGGATGGATCAAGAGAACGGCGGCATAACATATCAGAGGAAACAAGGGAGAGCACTCTGCGGAAGGTGGAAGACAAGTTTCTGATGTGAGAGACAACAGAACTACTACATGGATGACATCATCTTGGACGATTCTTGTACGATGCTACATCCGGTGGTACCCTGTAGTTCGATGCCAATCATGGACAATTGATTTGCTGTGTGGTACGAGCATCGTGTGGAAAGTGTTGTGTGTATAGCACTACTCGAGAGACAAATATGTCGGTCAAAATATATCACTTACGATGAAGTGTGCATAGTACCCTGGAAAAACAACTTACGTATAGTATGAATCCATAGATTGAGTGGCCACTGAAGATAATAGTACCCAGTGGCGGAGCTAGGGGGACCAGCAGGGGCCATGGCGCCCCTATGCCATGGTACAACACTGAATTTTTAATGCTTAAGACTAGATTAGTGAGGAAATTTAGTGCAAATTACATTTTTGCCCCCCTAATCAAGGATTAGCATGCCTGGCCCCCTCTAAATTTGAATCCTGCCTCCGCCACTGATAGTACCCAGCCCATTAGAGTGCATTTTTTTGAAACATGTATATATATTTGATCTTGGGAATATCTAGTTACTAATTTAATGTGCTATGTTGTTATTTTCTTTTCAGAACCAAATATATAATGTCCATTAGAGCACCATATTCGTTGCATATTACTACCTTTGTATGTTAATAAAAAAACAGGACTCTTTTGTTAGCTAAAATAGCTTACCAAAACATGTTATATTTTTAAAGGAGGTAGTAGTAAATTATAAAAGACATTTATTTGAAAAACAGAATTTATGGTGGCCACTGAACGGTGGTAGTTCCTATGACATGGTATGAATATCCATAAGAATAAATTTATTTATATGCCACTTTCAATATATCAAAATGATCATTTTTCACCTATAAAACCTTACTCAAAGCTATTTAAAATGTTTATATGCAATACCTACAAGTTTGATTTTTTTCATAATTCAAAATATGATTTTGATAAGTTTCAGAAACAAAATCAATCCTATTATTGTCTAGATTAGCATTTTCCAGTGAGATATGGTTCAAGTCAACCGCGAGTTGCATGTGGTGATTTCTTCAGTTTTGATGCTCCATCATTCTAATATTCAGTGGGCACTGCGTGTGTACATATGTGGACGTCTGCTTTGTGCTTGATTTCCTAGAAAAAGACACATGAAATTCTTTGGTCTAGTAGATCCTCGTTTCAGCAAAAATTATCTCACCGTGAAATGTGAAATTGTGAAGGGAGTGATAAGCATAGACCTCTAGGCTTAGTAGAGGTTGGTAGTGTATCAGAAAAGTTCAGCGAAGCATATGCAGCAAGTTGAATTGGTTTTGCTGTTCTACTCCCGATTTTTTATGTGCACTGACCAAACTCAGACATGTCCAGATTTTTTGGGCGTGTCAAGCTTCCAGCGTGAGTGCGTGACTGACGCCGATGTTAAAAGGGAAAAGTGGGAATTATTCCCTGGGAGCTCTTTGCCATCTAATGCCACTGAACTGCACGAGGATCCACTACTACCGCCGTCGGCGCCTGGCACAGGAGATGTCTAGGTGCATCTGGCACCGGCAGGGAGGTGGCTTGGCTACCACCGGCTCATTTTCTCCATTTCTGTCAAAACTAACCTGATTTCTTCTGAACTTCTATTCAAATTAAACTGTCTCCTGCGAAGACTTTTAAAATTCCTCAGGACCTATTTAAATATTTTTTAAATCATGGCAGGAGAGCTGTTGTATTTCATTGCAATAGTAAACAGGTAACACAAAGCGATTTTTAGGCTGGCTTAAAGAGAAAGCCGACCAAAAGAAAAGAAAAGCTGCGTGCACTTCGGCCCGGGTCGAAAGGAGCTCCCCGTATTGATCAACAAGGGGTAAGGGAGCTCCCCTGGCCAACTAGTCTCCACGCAGCAGCTTCATCCCGGATCTTTACCGCCAATGCGTGCGGTGGCATCTCCTTTTTATCGATTTTTTTCCGATTGCGATCTTTCCATATCTCCCAGCATATGAGTTGAGCAGCCGGAAAAATACTTTTCTGCTTGGCCTTTGTTTAGTTTCCTACCATTGACCTGTATCATTCCTGGATGGTGAGGTCTTTGCCAATCCATTTCTGCGGACTTAGGGCTTCTGTTTTGAAGTGGGACGACATCTTATCCCAGATGCTTGTGCTGAACAGGTACTCTGTGAACATGTGCGACGGTTTTCCGGGTTCCTTATGCATAGCGGGCATAAGTAGTCATTCCCCCAATTTCTTTGCATTAGCTTGTCCGCGGTGAGGACGCGGTTGAGCATTAGCGTCCAGATGAAGAACTTGCATCTAACTGAAGCCCAACCCTTCCAGATCAGATTATTGTAATATGTGCATTCTACCCAATGAATTGTAGTCTGTAGGCCGCTCTGGACGAGTATACCTTCCTAGCCTCGAACCGCCACATGATATCATCGGGCTCCGCACTTAGCTGCACCCCTTCTATCATCTCTGCAAGCTTCGGTAGTTGTGGTAAGTGATCAACATCTAGGTGGTGCCGCAGGTCGTCGATCAACCAGTTCCCCAGGTTGATTGCCTCATGAACCGAGCGATTCTTTCTAATTGATATTTTAAAGATCTTTGGTGCGATCTTAGCAGGTGTTTCATCGAACAACCATCGATCGGTCTAGAATCTTGTTTAGGCCCATTACCAATGACTAACCTTGTGGCAGCACAGAATAGTGCACAGTCCTTTTTACAGGATGGCTAGGTCATGTGAGCCCATGGCTTGTTCGGATTCTTCCACTGCTGCCATTCTCAGCTTAGTCTTAGTGTCGTGCCAAACGTGTCCACGCAGTGCACTCCGACGCCACCTAACGCCTTTAGCCGGCAACCCATTTTTTAGTTCACTTTTCATTTCCCCCATTACAGGAGGATTCGCCTACCTAAAACCATGCCCTTCTTCTACGGTCAAACTCCCTCTTAAGCCACCTGTCATCTTGTTTATTGTCATCATGTAGACCGCAAGGGACATGAGCACTGAGTTGAGCATCTCTAGCCTTTCCGCTTTGCTCAACATTTTTGCTTTCTAGTGGAGAGGTTCCGGTCCACTTTGTCTAGCAGCAACTACCAGTCTGACTTGGTTAGCTCCTTCATGGAGAGAGGCATCCCAAACTAATTGCAAGGGAATTGCTGGACCAGTATCCCAATTCCTTGCACCAAATCTTAGATATTCACATTTTGGCAACTGATAGGCCTGAGGGCACTTTTTTCAAGGTTAGTTTTAAGACCTGTTGCCTTCTTGAAACTTTCCAAGACGACTCGAAGTCCATTGAGATTAGCCTGGGCTGGGTTGACAAAAACTGCCACGTCGTCCGCATACAACGATGCTCTGAAATTGCCCATCCTTCCGCGGATCTTGGAGATGATTCCGTCCTCCGTGGAGATGTCTAGCATCTTGTGCACGGGCTCCATGGCAATGTCAAAAAGAAAGGGGGATAGAGAGTCCCCCTATCTCAAACCACGTCGATGCCTGATAATGCGCCCTGGGACCCCATTCACCAGTGCTCTAGAAGTTGCCGATAGAAATAGCATTGCTATATCCAATATCTCCAACACAGAGGAAACCCACGAGCCTAGGTTGCAGTCTGGTTGCTAGGATTTTTGAGATAAGCTTTCGAAGGCGTGAATCAGGCTAATGGGCCTTAAGTGGGCCACTTCTGTTGATTGATCATTTTTGGGCAGCAGAATGAAGTGTGCGACACTAAGGATCTCAAAGGACTGATCATTTAAGTCAAATAACTTGTTGAGGGCCCTGAGCAAATCATCCTTAACCACGTTCCACGGTGTTTTGAAAAAGCCCCGTGAGAACCTATCCGACCCAGGTGCTTTGTCAGCCGGTATCGATAACATAGCTTTCTTGAGTTCCTCCATGGAGAATGGGGCTTCGAGGTCTTCTAGATCCAGGATTTGTAGGCCCAGGAGGTCCGAGTTGAAATGTTCGATGCATTGTGCGGGTGTGCCGACTATTGAGTTCATGTGGCCGAAAACTACATCTTCCAATTCCGAGGGTGAGGTAGCCACCACTGTAGCTGATTGTAGGGATTATATTTTGTTCTTATGTCTTCGTTGAGTGGCCCTCGAGTGTTGTGTTGGCATCCCCCAATTAAATGTGTTAGTTTTTGCTGTAACTTCGACAAGAGGTATATATATACAGAACTTAGAGCATACCTAACCCATCCCCTTTAATTTAGAGGACTAAAAGCCTCCCTATACCTTAGAGGAGCAAATTTGCTCCTCTAAAAAATATATGGTAGAACGGATCTCCATAATTTAGAGGATTAAAAAAATTGAAAACAATTTGAAAAATTGAGCACATGAATACATGAGAACATATAGCATAAGATTCATAATTCATGTAGATCGATAGATTAGTCATACAAATTGATAGCATCATCATCATTTGCGACGACATACCGGAAAAGCATCATCATAGTGTTCAAGGAGCGCTTAAGCATGTTCCACCTACATACCCGATAAGCATCATCATGTGTTCTAGCGTTAGAGCACATTACTAAGACGTGCCACATACTCATAATCGATGTTACCGACCGAGCTTCTCCACTAGTTTTTTGATTGAAATTTTTATGAATCATTTCCCAAAATTGTTAGAACGGTTTGTTATCCCCAACAAGTGTTTGACGATGCCATGCGAAATACAAATCATTGTCCTCCTCCTCGGACCATTTTGCTTCTTTCTTCTTCAACTTACTTTAAATTTAAATGAAAAATCATCATTCTCATTTTAGGAAATTTATGATCTTTAAAATTAGAAATGGGGAAAAACTAACCTAGTTCCGCTGGAGTTTCTAGTAGTCGCGACGCTGCCGGAATCGACCAACGCAGGTGCCGGTGCCGGTTTCACCAATGCTAGTGTTGGAGCTGGTTCCCACACCGGTGCCGGTGTGGACTGAAAGATTGCGGAAGTATATATTGTATTGATATTGCAAGAGGTGATTACATCATGAACCCTTAGGCTGTTTATATAGTACTAGAAGACTTAGGGGGCAAGAAGCCTAATAGAGATAGAATTGGATTACAATATTGAACTACCAAATATGTCTAGTCGTAATATACTCTAACATACCCCCGCGGTCGGATCGGTAGTGACGCGGACGGTCTGACTGAAGAATAAGCCGAAGGTGAGGTGGTAGCCCTTGTTTCCGATGTCGATGTAGTCGGGAGTGAGGGCGTTGTAGTTGTGGTCGATGGTGCCGTTGGGGAAGTTGTCGCCGTTGATAAAGTCGATGATGTTGTTGTGTTGTTGTCGATGTCGTTGTTGAGCCTGGAGAATTCGCCATACTAGTTGAGGTAGACGTAGTTTGGATCAAAGTAGCACAACCCGTAATGCCGAGCTTGCCAGACTCGGGAGCATATCAGGGATGAAGGCATGCATCAGTGTTGCCAATACCGGACGTGTGAAGACAGGGACCATCATGAGCCATGCGTGCTAGAGCCGGATTGAGGAGCAAAGAGAATTTTCCATAAACGGTCGGTGTAGAAGTTGTCCACCGTGTCGGAGTAGACGAAGTGGCTGCAAGAAGAAAAATTGAGAACAGACTTGTACAAATATAAATTAGACTGCGTCTCTGGCGGCAAGGTCGTCGTGGACGAAGACGATGGTGGTAGTTGTCGATGACGATTGAATTGTAGTGGTAGTCGATTTTGGAGATTAGACTCGTATTTTCCGCTTGTATGAGTGTGGCGTCGCTCGTGGAGAAGAACTTGTTGGCGTTGACGGTGACCACGATCGGTGGTAGCGGCGACGATGTAGCGATGTTGTTGGTGTAGATGGTTATCAGCGATGATGACCACGGGTGATGAAGATGGATCCCTTTATTGACGGCGAGCCGCGTGATGACGACATGCGGCTGTGGATGATACTTTTGGTGGCTAAAAGAAAAATAGATCTGTTAGAAAAAAGAAATTTGCTAGAACTACTAAACCGATCTAGGGAATTGGAAGAAAAACTAGCTACGAGATGCGATGCCTCCGGCGGAGATCATGGAGATCGACCTCGCCAGGGGCGACGCGGCGGAAGCGGTGGGTAAAACCTAGGCCGAGGAGCGACACGCTCTGACACCATGAAAGATTGCGGAAGTAAAGATTATATTGATATTGCAAGAGGTGATTACATCGTGAGCGCTTAGTCTGTTTATATAGTACTAGAAGACTTTGGGGGGGGGGGGCAAGAAGCCTAATAGAGATAGAATTGGATTTCAATATTAAACTACCAAATATGTCTAGCCGTAATATACTCTAACATGGACATTGCCGCTGGCGCTCCTACGACCTCCGGGAACTCCAAAGCCGGCGACTTGCGACGACGCATCAAGGACGAAGACATGCCGGAGGTGCTCGGCTGAGCGGATCCGGTCGTAGCTCGACGAACCACGGCGCGGGCTGGTCGAATCTGGCGGGCTAGATCTGGTTCAATACGGTCGCTCACAGAAGCGATTCCGGCGTCAGTTTGTACCGGCGAGTGAGGGCGGGGGTGGGGAATATTACAACCGGTGTTCTGACTATCAACGGAGTCGCAGGTGGTTGGCTGTCTCGATGCCGGCCAGAATATGGCCGGGGAGCGTATCTGGACTGTGCGAGGAGGAGAAACAAATATTTTTTTTTTTGGAAAAGAGCATATATTAATATCACACGGATACCAATTACACCCAGCCTCTGCAACAACGCATACCCTATTGGCAATACGGATGCACACAACCAAAAAAGGAAGAAGAATTACAAAAAAGAAAAGTCCCGCTACAGTGATTAGATTCTTAGTAGCAGCGACACTAACCCCACCAGAACAAAACCAGAAGTCCAACATCTCCAATAGCGATGCCTTCAAGAAGGAAACATAGCACAAGCACCATCATCGTCCGATCAAAGATCATAGGTTTTCACCCAGGAGAAAGTCTTTGCTCACAAAACAATGCCTTCAACAAGGTCATTGCCAGGCACAACCAATTAAGGCCAGACCTTGAATTTTCACCCTGCAAGGTAAGACTGTGAACTCCTCCTGTGCTGCCGTCCCCACTTTCCGATGCCGCTGCTACAATTCACGAATCACCAAGCCAATTTCTCATCGCCACCAGTACTCGAGCCACCATAGCTAGTCCACCAATCTTGGCTTCCATGACATTCTCCGCACACTGATTTCACCATAGAACTAAAGACATACTCCATGATGGCAACAGATTGCAGAGCATCGCCTCGCTCCCTCTGAAACCAAACGGCCAGAAAAACGACGGTTGCACGCGACCGAATCTCATCCGTTCCAGCAATCTCCAGACATGAATCGCCCATGGGAGTTCGCCGGCGGAGCCTTCTGGAACACGACACTGCCACCAGATCTATGGAAACAAGCTGAAGGCAGATCTTCGTCTTGGCGTGAGAGAAATCCTAGGAGAGCCTCTGCCAGCAGATGCGACCCGCGCCACCATCCGTCGAGAGAGAACCGCCATCAAATCCCGAGGCCGCCGCCCCGGCTTCCAGACCCCTCCGCCATCAGATTGCCGTCGGGACGACAACCATCGAGCGTCCAAGGGGCTTCCTGTGGGGGAGAGGCCACCACGCGAGGAAGCAGCCCCGCCGCCACCGTCGGCCAGCCGGGCTTAGCCCGCCGGCGTCCTCCGGTGGCAGCGGAGGAGGAGCGGGAGGAGAAGTCGGGGGCGGCGGCGGCTTAGGGTTCCGTCCGTGCCGCCCCTCCCGAGAGCAGCGCGTGGGGGCGTTTTCGGAGAAACAAATATGAGAGTCGAGATCGTGGACGACTATATTTGCGAGCCACGGAGGCTGATTTCTAAAAAATATTTTCCTCTAAGCCATTTACGGCTGTTATGTGCTGTTTTAGCCGTTAGAAGAAAAAATAAAGTGCTCCGACGGTAGATTTGGGATGGGTTATTACAAGAGTCGAGCTTGAGCACGTCGTTTGGACGACTCTGCTATGGTACTTGGCATATATAAAGCGCGGGTTGGCAGCAACTAATTCCGGGACGATTCTTCGCTTTCCGCCATGGACACCACCCGGAAATTTCTCTCTTTTTTTCTGTTTCCAGATGTATCATGCATGTACGCAGCTTTCCGAAGCCGCTCGGCGCTCGACGATCGCGATGTAGTGCGTACGTGACACTGCTACAGCTGTCCCTGCACTCCCCTGGCCCTGAATGATGTTCTTTTCAAAGGGGGGCTGGTCACTATCATCAACTTGGTGTACTCTCAAGTCTCAACTCAGCACATGAACGTAGCTAGGTTTGCTGGCTCGTTTTCTACATTTGGGTCAGAACTAATAACCCGATTTCTTCTGGACTTCTATTCAAATTAAACTTTCTGGCGAAGACTTTGCAAATTCCTCTGTACCAGTTTATCCCAAAACCTATGTACTCCCTCTGTTCCGAAATATAAGATGCTTTAGGAATTTTCTGGAACACGTGTATCTAGACTCCATTAGTGTGTACGTTCACTCATTTTATTTCCAACATACAAACTTAAAAAGTGTCTAGATACATGCATTTCAGAAAAATAGTAAAAAAAATTATAATTTGGATGGGTGATTTGTTTTTTATTGAAGTATTTCCTGACGAAGAACAGATAGTTGAGCCCTTTGTTTGGACGACTATGCTGGCCTGCTGGTGGGATACATGCATAAAGGTCGATTAGGCAACAACTAATTCGGAGACAATGCTTCCCTTTCCGCCATGGACACCACCTGGATATTTCTCTCTTTTAATCTCTGTTTCGAGATGTATCATGCATGTACGCAGCTTTCCGAAGCCGCTCGGCGATCACGATGTAGTGCGTACGTGACACTGCTGCTGCTGCCCATGCATGAATGATGTTCTTTTCAAAGGGGGGTGGATCACCATCATCAACTTGGCTGTTCTCAACTCAGCACATGAACGAACGTAGCTAGGTTTGCTCGTTGCTGCTACATCAGCCGAATCCGTGAATTCAACAAACCGTTGAGCATCGTTCTTTAGCCACCGGAAAGGAACATGCATGAGACAATTCTATTATTTGCTCTCACTTGAAGACGACCTACCTACTTTCTTTTTCTGAAAAATTAGAACTTCACTGATTAGCTAGAAAGTAGAAATGAAGTCATCGTTCAAAAAAACTGAAAAAACACACATCAACTCTTCCCCACCGTTGGAGAGTTGACACACCGGTTCTTTCTTTGTACTCCCTCCGTTTCAAAATATAAGACGTTTTAGCTTTATGAATAGAGTGTATCTAGACTTTTTTTAGTGTGCAGGTTCATCTAATTATAGAGTGAACCTACACAATAAAAAGGGTCTAGATACACTCCTTCCACAAAGCTAAAACATCTTATATTTTGAAACAGAGGGAGTAGTAAGAGCAAATTAGGAGGCACTAGGTTTTTGCTCGCTCTTGTCTACCAACCGCACAGAAAATACCGCCCCAATCACCGTAAAAGAGCTCTTATTTATATTATGGTGAAACAATTAATTGTCTTACTTATGATGAGAACAAGCGCCGTCACCTTCTGTAGAAGCTTGCACGAACATAGTGATGTCAAAGATGGAGTACTGACATGTCATACACGTATCCATGCCTTCTAAAGTTTAGTATAATGTTTCTATTTCTATTACCAATTTTTATTTTTATATGTACACAATTTCTTATAAATTGCTATTTAACTAAGGTAGAATACCTTTCATGAAATCCATTATTTTAGGAACCTTCCCGATTGAAATCCCCGAAAATATATATGATTTGTTTTGATCAAGATTGAAGAGCATCACACCTGGACGCCACGGAGGAGGGGCACATGGGACCCACACGCCCTCCCCACGCGTTAGCTAGGTGTGCATGTGACCCATGGTCCGTGGACCACACCTAAGACCATCACCATCATCCTTTCGTGTCCAAGTCGACACCGACCAAAAATTTGGTTAGAAATACCCCTCGAGACTTTTGTGAAGGGAGAGGTGCGGTACGAAGATAGAAGCAAAAATGAGAAGAAACTAGGGTGTAATATGAGGAAGATTGGAGTGGGGAAACATTGTTGGAATCATCTCTGAACGCATCTCCACCAAACATAGATACGAGTTAGGACAAATCCAAACATGCCCCCAACATTGAATAAACGTAGATATGAGGTTCATGGGTTCAATGCTGAGGGAATGTGTCACCATGTTTCCGAGAAATATATCAACTGAACCGATGAACCTCGTTCCATTTTGCTTCATAAGAAACACATTTATTCAGATTACAATTAATTCTCTTCGATACAATTAACTGCTATGAAAATACAAAAATACTTTTGTTAGTTTTATATTTTTCTATCTCCATCTTACTATATTTCGCCACGAAATTCCAATCGTGCCCTCCACCGCGAAGGGGTATCGCCACGTCCCATCCGTCCTTGTGTTTTTTGCGGCAGAAGTTTTGTCCGAGAAGGAGCACCAAAGCAGAAGTGTCAAATTAAACCGTCTCTTGCCAAGACTTTGTAAAATCCTTAGTACTGGGTTATCCTAGAACCTATATACCCGGCTATTTTTGGTGTACTTCCTGCGCTTCGTTTGGACGAGTATGCTAGCTCGGATACATGCATAAAGCTCGGTTAGGCATCAACTAATTCTGATGATGCTTCACTTTCCGCCATGGACACCACCTGGAAACTTCTCTCCTTTATCTCTGTTTTGGAGACAATGCATGTACGCAGCTTTCCGAAGCCGCTCGGCGATCGCGATGTAGTGCGTAGGTGACACTGCTGCTGCTGTTCATGCACTCCCCTGGCCCTGAATAATGCTCTTTCCAAAGGAGGTCGGTCACGATCATCAACTTGGCTACTCAGGACATGAACCTAGCTAGGTTTGCTGGCTGGTACAGCACTCGAATCCGTGAATTCAGCAAACCGTTGAGCATCGTTCTTTAGGCACCGGAAAGGTACACGAGACAATTCCACTATTTGCTCTCGCGCTTGAAGACGACGTACCTACTTTCTTTTTCTTGAAAACTAGCAGAGGCACTCGCAAATGCGAGGGCAACATCTGAAAGTGTCTAAAATTAATTTTACTATTAACATGGTTCTTTAGCATTATCATTTGTGGTTAATTAATGTTCCCATGGAAAATAATGGATCAATGACCATATGTGCCTTTCTACACGGTGATACTAAATAAGTGCACAAAATTCATCTATATTGCAAGTTAGGGTGTAGTTTTTATTCAATGTTACTTTATTGTGAGGTCAAAACTCAGATTATACTCGCCGATTTATTTTGCACCGATGGTTAGAAAACCTCTTGATGTCTGACTAATAATTTGTCGCCAATGAGATTTAGGTATAGTTAATAAGATAAAATTTTCAAGTTTAGTTATAATTATGATAAATCAGATTGATGACCGGATTATGTTATGCACAACTATAAAAATAAGTCGGTGCATGTCTGTTAATATAAGGTTAAATAGATAATTAAGCTTATTCAGAAAATATCGGTTGTGGTCAGATGGCTGAATCTTTTTATTTACCATGAGAGTTTTGGGCCAATCTTCTATATTTGTAGTTCATCATTTGAACTTTAATATGACAATTTTGGTTGTTATCAACACATATGACAATGGATGATAATTAGATCGTGCGCTTGTATAACCATTTAAATATTTACTACTTTGGAATAGACTTACAACTTTCGAAAGAACTTATGAATGAACTCTCGCTCATGCTTTTTTTATCATTCTTCACTATATAAATTGGATTTGTATTTAGCATTGCACCGGATTACCTCCTTCATTTTGAATTAAATAATAATGTAGTTACTCACGTATGTTGATTGGGAATTTAGAATTGTCCATTTTCATACACGCTAGCCATAACTTGTTCCTTTTATGCCAACCATTGTGTTTAAAACATTTAAAATAACAAATTGCATATTTTGGAGGATTGGTTTTTCAAATAATCTGTGCATGTTTATTTACATCGCTCAACCATGAAAGAAATTGATTTTTTCATAGATTCATATTTTCCTAATTTATCTCATGTAGAGAATTATCAAATTGGCTTAAATTTAGTCCACCAAAGTAATGGGAATACAATTACGATCTTGATTACACCATAGGAGCAGCTAGATCACACCACCGATTGTTGAAATTTATTGTTTGATAACGTCATCCATGCCATTATCACATGCAGTATCAGAAACACATGCTTACCATGAGAGTTTGGGACCAATGTTCTATCTTCGTAGTTCATCATCTCAGCTTTAGTATGATAATTGTGGTAGTTATCACCAGGTATGAAAATGTATAATACCTGATCGTGCGCTTGTACATCTATTTGAACATTTAGTACTTCGGAATACACTTATAACTTTTATATCAAAAGAATTTTCTGAATAAACTCTCGTCCATGTTTTTTTTTATCATACTTTGTTATATAATTGGATTCTTATTTAGCATAGTATCAGGGCATGTCCTTCATTTTTCTACTAAAAAATATTTTTACTGAAGTATGTCAATTCGAAATTTTAGAAATGTCCATTTCCATACAAGCTCGCCATAACTTGTTCCAATTATACCAACCATTGTGTTTAAAACATTTAAAATAACTAATATTGCATATTTGTGAGGATTTGTTGGGATTTATTTGTTCAAGTAATCTGTGCATGATTATTTACATGGCTCAACCATGAAATACATTGAAATAATTTTATAGATTAATATTATCCTAATTTATCGTGTGTAACTATCAAACTGGCTACAATTTAGTCCGCCAAATTAATAGGAATAAAATTCACTATCTAGATTGCACAATTGGAGCTGCTATAGATCACACCACGGATCGTTGACCCTTATTGTTTGATAACGTCTCCTCCATGCAATCATCACATGTATATGGCCGAAGAATTCCTTTCATACACGCATATGTGTGCCTATATATTTGGTGGAATCGTAGGTGTGTAGCTTTTTTTTTCAGGGAGCGTACGTCTGTAGTTTTTTTTTCAGGGAACTTACATGCCATATATCATTTGTACACGTTTAATGTTTTATGTAACACCTTTTATCTTTTAATCTCATCCCTTAAAATAAAGATGAACAGATAGTATATTTTTAGGCTATGTGGATCAACCTAATCACTTTATTAAACATTCTTATATTGCTTTTTAGTATATAACTAGCAAGATGGCCCTCGCAAATGCGAGGGCATTGTCTTTAGTCTGTCATAAAATGTCTGATTAATCATTAGAACTTAATTATGTTTTTAGTATATCTCAGGAGAGAGTAGAGGTCTAACACTGACATAAATACTATACTAAAACAAATTATATTTTGATGGAAAATATCTTTAAAATTCGTAAGTGAAATATTATTTTCCCATTCTTTAGAAAAACATATTAATAATCGCATGCGTCATTTTTTAGAAAATATGTTTTCATTGTTTAGAATGTAATTAGGGTCATCCTTAGCGGTTCAATATGTTGTTTAGCTCATAATTCTAATGTATCATCAAAACAAATTAATATAATAATGTGAAATAGGATAACTACTCGTGATTAATAGATATGCCATGGCAAACAATAGGTCCAATTGCTTCTGACAGATCTTTATCTCATTTAAATAATTTGTAATATACCCCTCGATCTCCAAATATGCGACCTTTTAGACTACAATCAAACTAAGAGGAGTTTGCCTACATGCTTTTCCTACAACAGGGTAAATTTGAAATGGGGATAATATGATGTTCTTATTATTTTATTGAACTCTGTCATTGCTCTCACCAAGTGCAGTTAAGTGATATACTCACATGTATTCCGTGTCACAAAACATGACTACGAAAACATCCCTAGCATAGTTGTTCACATCAATTCAGTGTATATTTTATACATGATTTTTAATGTCCATCCTTCCAAATTTCAAAGAATTATAACTTATGAAAAAAGTTAATACAACAATTGAATTCACCGGTACAGATAGGGACGCAAATAAGAAGTTAAATATATTTTGACAATTTAGGACATTGACATCTATACCGACAATGAAAGAAAATATTCATTAGCCAATTTATTTTCTTCATTCCAAAATACACGGGGTTCTTAGACTTGTATGAAGTCTGCAAGTACAAATTGTTATTTTTACCTTCATTTTTATTGGTATGTTGCATATAAATATATAACATTTAAGTATGTTTCTGGACAAATGAATGTCATTGTAATAATTCATATTTCTCAATATTTTTTGTGGACACTCAAAATAGAACGGTATCTTTTAGTTTATATGTTTTCATTTACTCATTTACTTTTGTGCACCACTTTTTAAGGAAGATTTTCTAAACTATTATTCACGTCTTATTGGTTTGTCGATAAATGCTTGGATGACAATTCATGAAAAATCTGTGTTTTTAATCAATCGTTGATTTTCCTATGTTGTTCGACTCCCTCATTGGCAACACCAAATTCCTGCCATGCGGCCATCAACATACATTTCTTTTTAGTAACGCTTAGCGTCACAATTTTCATCATGATCTAACAATTGATACTATTTTTGGCAAAAGGTTAGGCCCGAAATGTTTTTCCATATATACAGAGTACAAAGTGATAATTCTTTTCCTTTCCTAGTCTAAAGGAAAGTTTTCTAAGAAATATAATTCCATAAATCGAATAACCTAAAAATAATAAATCCTAGAGACTCGAGTTATGCAAATTTACCTAAAGAAGTGATATTTTGTTTGGACCGCAAGTCTACACTATGGACATTGAAGATAAAACCATGGCCCTCAACTTCTTCTTAAATGATGCTATTTGTCGATTGAGTTTTTCTATTGACATTTTTAATTAGTTGCCGTTTTATCTTGTGCATACACATGCCTAATTACTGTTGACGTATGACAGCAAATGTATAGATATCTGAGTGATATCTCATGCCTTTTCCTTGAACTCGGACAATTTTAAGATCACCATCGAAACCCATTGCACTTGCGTAGGACGGGAAATTCTGCACAAACCAACCCAGACTTTTTGTTATGCATTATTCTTATTTTCTACTTCGCTTTTTTCTCATGGTTTTTAATATATATAATATTTATGCAGAAGAGAATGTCTCCTATCTTGTAATAAAAATCCCTCATCTCAAACACAAATCCACCAACGGAGATTCATTTGTAGAGATGTGAATTAGAACAAAGCAGCAGTTGACTGAAACCAGCTACCAACTCGGGACGCTTAATTATAAAATACATTACATTAAATAAAGGAAATTAGAAAATAATTAGGTTAGATTAAGAATACCTTTAGCTATATCAGGCTGCATAAGCTGAAGTGATGTATCTGCGGTGACTCGATCATTCGTGTTATTCCTTGAGAAGATAATTATAATTATTAATGTACTATGATCGGAGCATTGCCTATATCAACCCTCGATCAATGGATCAAGATAAATTCCTAAGGGCGTTATTCATACATCAATCAGCTAGCTGTACCTCCGGCAGGATTGTAGGCATCTATTTGTGGATCGGTGTGCTTTTACAAAATAAAATAATATACCGTGCATGGATGAGCAGTTGTACTTACGGGAGAATCGGTCGTATCTCCCTAATGCCGGCTGGGTACAATCTTCTTTGGATGGAGCGGCCTTGGTGTGCAGCTATTCCTGTGGAAATACGAAGAGATGGGCATGTTCGTCAGGCCATGGCGGCGGAGATCGAGCCAGGCCTTCTCATCGCGCTTAGGGTAAGGTTTTCATCGCGTGATCGTCGATTGGATACGGGATGGCAGCGGCAAGATATGGGTGTATTAGACCGTGTCGGATAGGCTTTTCATGTTTTATCTCGTACGATTATACAGCGTGTCAAATCCATATCAGCTGGACTATATACACATTTACTTGACTTTACTTTTCGATAAATGCTAACCCCAAATTTTAGATCTAACTGTCATATTAATTTTGGATGATGTGGCTTAACGCGGTGTCTCGAAAAACACCCTTATATTGCTTTTAGTATATAATAGATAGAATAGATGAGAACTTCACTGATTAGCTAGAAAGGAGTAGAAACGAAGTGATCGTTCCAAAAAACTGAAAAACACACATCCACTCTTCACTCACCGTACCGTTAGAGTTGCCACATTGGTTCTTCCTTTGTAAGAGCAAATTAAGGGACGGTCGATTTTGTTGCTCGCTCTTGTTTACCAAGCGCATACTCACAAGAAAACACTGTTTGGGGCTTATTTTACTTATTAACGCACGTAAAATAAGTCAATTCCACACCTCTCCATGTCATGTTACAAACATTACACTTAAGCGTTCTCCATTCTCGAAAACAAAAGCTCTCTCTTCTGAAGAATCGACATTGGCAAACATTGTAGTAGGGATGCAAGCGGGATCGCACCAACATCTCACTTCTAGTTGGCCGGATCCCGCTTGATTCCTTGCAGTGTATAGTACAAATGAGCCCAGATCCATTTTAGAGCTGCTTGCTCTTTATTATCTCATTTATTCTTTGTGCTTCATTAAATGAAAATCATCACCGCAGAAAATGAGCCAGGCGCTGATGGCCAGCTCCCGTCGGTGTAGCCCGCGATTGCCGTCGGCGTCTGGTCCGTCGGCGTTTTGCCCCATAGGCGTGTAGACCATACGATCGTTGGAGTAAGAAAAACCGCCGGGACGTAGCACCTATGGGGCCCACATCGGCGGTTGACGGCCGTTGGGTATGGCGGTAGCTACGTCGACGGCAATGTCGTTGGCCTAGGTTCAGGGCCGGTTCTATATTTTGAGAGGTCCTAGGGTGAAGTTGATGACATGGCCCACTAAGAAAAATATATATGTCGCCAAGATAGGAGGTAGGAAAAAATTCATGAGGTAAAAACACAAGTAACACTAATTTGTAGCTTATAGTGATATTTTGTTTCCTTGGTAGGGCTATAAGGAAGCTCGTATAAATTTACCTCTGTTGGAGATGAACGAGTACATATAATGTTGGATGGGCCATCATCCGAATCATGATTACTAGATGTAGTTGGGTCAGATTTTCTTTTCAAATTTAGAAAGTGATCCATAATATCTTTACAACATGCAAAATTAGAAAGATATTTTGCAGTACTAAAATACGTACCACATGATCATATTGATGAAATTAGTCTAACTTAACGTTGTGATGGACGAAAAACTTTTTAAGTGCTATAATTCACCATGTGACCATAGACTACCAAACAAATGTTCTAACCTACAGCAAAGCACAATCATTCAAGAAACTTTATCTGATATATATCATCAAATCCTAAAAACTACGAGACAACTGAGATATGAGTACAGATGAACCGATCTAAAAAAAAAGTATAAATGGATCAAACAATGGCCCTTACAATTGAAACATTAGAGACACCAAGTAGCTAAGGATTATCTGCGAAGGAGACAATGGTGATGAGTTGCAGGACAAAAGAGGACTAAGGTGACGAGGAAGAGCAGTTTCTAGGAGACGAGCAGGAGACGTGATAATTACCGCATACTGTTTCAGCAGGCGAGTGGGCCTTGCGATCAAAATAGTACCACACGATTAATGAACTCGATCGCTTACGTTTCCCAAGCCTAGCAGTTCCTATTGGAAATATGCTCTAGAGGCAAATAATAATATATACTATTGACATATTTCATTAAGTTCATAATAGGTTTTATATCATTCTATAGCTGTATTGATAGGAACGTCAATACACGTGTGATATGTAAACCACCCGAGTCCCTAGTGATCCTCTATAACTGTACTAATAAGTTTTATATCATGCTATAACTATATTGATAGGAACGTCAATACACGTGTGATATGTAAACCACCAGAGTCCCTAATGATCCTCTAGACACTAGTTCATTGGTCAATCGATGATCGATGTTTCCTGATCATGGAATTTTATGTCAGTTGACAATGAGGTCATTTCATTTGGTGAATGAAATGATGGACATACCCAATATAGGAATTGTAATATTATCAAGTCACGAAGTTCACCATTACAATGAATGGGAAATATAGTAACCAATTCCTTAGACCGCGAGACCATATTTAATCACTGTCACCCGAGAGTGCCTTGGTTGCATCAAATGTCACTCGGTGAAACAGTGATAATAAAGGTGTCTTCAGGTATCAGAGGGACATGTAGAGGCATATGTGTCAAATAGGGATTTATTCTTCCGCGTGACGGAGAGATACTCTGGGCCCACTCAGAGACATGACATCCATAAAGCTGCAGCGTGTGACTAGGCCACGAGAATGGCATAGCAAGGAACGAGTAAAGTTGTACTTGTCGGTAAGGAGATTGACCACGACATGGCAATGTCATTGATCAGGTCTCGTACAAGTAAAGTATCAAAGTAATAAAGGGAATATGGCTCTATGTTTAATGGTTTGATGACAAAGATTCTCGTGGAATGCATAGGGTCATTATGGGTATCCACGTCCTACTGATGATCATTGATCCGAGAGGGGTCTCTACCATGCCTGGAGTGTTCCTGAAAAGTTAGGGTATCACGCTCAAGGGTTTGACAAAACTCGGAGATCGTTTTAGTATCATAGGAATCACCGAAGAAAAGAGAAGAGAAAACCAGAAGGGTTCTAGGAAAGTCCGGCGGGTGTTCGGAGTTGTTCGGAAGGAGTTCCAGTGCAACGGGAACTAAATAATATGTAAATATATGTTAATTATTGAGTTATACATTTATTTATATTTATTTAATAATTTAAATATTTTTTAATGGGCAGTTCATGCCTAATAGGCCAATTCCCTAAGGGAAAAGTCCCAAGAGGGAGGGCAACCCAAAGGAGAGAGGGAGGGCTTGGCTGCATGGGCCCTTGGTGCCCCACCAAGAGGGCCTTGCTGGCGGCTAGAGGTGGCTCCCCACCCCTCTCCACTCCTTTAGTCCCACATGGCTTAGGCAAGGAACTTAGAGGCTCCCCTCCCCCTATATAAAGGAGGCATATGGAGGGATTTAAATACACCAATTGATCCCAAGATTCGAGACTTCCCCCTCCAAGTGCCCTTCTCTCTCCCTCTCTCTTGTGAGAGCGGCCCCGTTGTAAGGGTTGCACAAACAAGAGTGTTCTTCATCGCGGAGCACCATGCAATGTGAGGATTCCGGATCCAAGAAATCTACTTCCGCAACCTCTGCTGGATCAGGGTCTAGGAGTCATCATCAAACATTGTATGTGTGTGACCCCTTACGAGGCGCTACACTAGTGGCACTCGAGTCGTTCGATCCATCAGAGTCATTGGAGCCGGTTGAGCTGGAGCTGGTGGAGCCATCCGAGTTCAGAACAACCTTGAGGTTGGCGTCAGTACAACTACATCAACCATGTTCTCCCGAACATTGACAAAGCTTTTCGGTCTTCAAGGGTAAGTTTGTGAAAAGCCCCTCCCGTTACTGCATTACTGATATGTCCAAAACGTATCTACTTTCCTGAACACTTTTGCTATTGTTTCTTCTCTAAACATGTGTGATTTGGATACAACCTACACGGACTGACGCTGTTTTCAGTAGAATTACCTTGGTGTCTAGTTTTTGTGCAGAAAATCAACTATTAGGAAAAATTCCAGAAAATATGCCAAAAATTCTATTTCAGCAGAAGATTCACGGAGCCAGAAGACGAGACAGAGGAGGGCCAAGAGGGGCCCACACCACCTGGCCGCGCGGGCCAGTCTAGGCCATGCCTGGGGGTGGTGTGGCTGCCTCGATCACCCCCTCGGCCTCCCTCTTCGCTTATAAGATGCCTCTTGACCTAAAAACCAAGGGGGGTTCGACGTTTTTCCAGATAGAATTCCGCTGCGCTGCCACCGCTAGATTCCACGAATCAGAACCAGAAACTCTGCTCTGGCACCCTGCCGGGACGGGGAATTGGAGGAGATCATCGCCATCATCATCAACATCGCTTCTCCATTAACCATCCATGATTCTCCCATCTATGAGTGAGTAATCCCCCGCTGTAGGCTATGGGGATGGTCGGATTGGATGACATCGTTCATGTAATGGCATCAGATTGTTAGGGCATGGTGCCTTGTATCTATTATTAGTTCTTTTTGACTTTGTTGCAACTTGTTATGCTTAATGCTTGTCACTAGGGCCCGAGTGCCATGATTTCAGATCTGAACATGTTATTGATTCATGATGATAGTATTGTTTGCGATCTTACCTGCAAGTTGTATACACATATTGTTGTCCAGAACGAAAGGCCCCGAAGTGACAATAATCGAGACAATCGGAGGGAATGGATTTGATGTGACGATCACATGTGTTTACGAAGTGTTAATGCTTTGCTCCGGTGCTCTATTAAAAGGAGCACCTTAATTGCCAGTAGTTCGCATGAGGCCCCGCTGCAAACTGGCTGGCAGGACAAAAGATGTTGTGCAAGTTCTCATTGCGAGCACGTATGACTATATATGGAACACATGCCTATGATTATTTAGTACTTGGATGCTTTATCTTATTTATCTACAAATGCCCTATATCTTGATTGCTATATGAATTGTCTTGTCCATGCAACGCCCGTCTATCCATCTCTATGCCTACCGCGCTTTAATCCTACCGTTTACTACAATTGTTACTACTATTATTACTTTGCTAGTGCTACTACAAAACTGTTGCTACTGATAAACTATTGTGAGCAAGATTGTTTCTAGGTGCGGCTGAATTGACAACTTAATTGTTAAGGCTTATAAATATTCTTTGGCTCCCCTTGTGTTGAATCAATAAATTGGGTTTCACTTCCCTCGAAAATACTGCGATACACCCCATATACTTGTGGGTCATCAAGACTATTTTTGGCACCGTTGCCGGGGAGCATAGCTTTATTTATCAAGTTCACTTGGAATCACTATTGTTCGCTGCCCTCCACTCATCATGGGTAAGTCTCGTGATGGAAAAGTTCCTATATTACCATCCACTACAAGAAGAGGTTCGGTTCTGAACACCTCTGTTGCTATTCATTCACCATTTGTGATGAGTAAGCTCCTTACACCACCACATACACATACTACACACCGCTATTGGGTCCGCAGCATAGAAAACAAAAATAGACGCCTAGCCCAACAATACCATATCAAGACACTAGCCCAGCAACGATCTAAAATAGACGCCTCTAATTTATCAATTGCAAGTTTTATGTGGCTTAGGGCTTTCGGAGATAGAACCGTTCTTACCTACGAACATGAACCACAACGAGGATAACCAATTTATTAGCAACTCGTTGTAAATCAGATATTGACTATAGTAGGAGAGACAGACACTCGCTAGCCACTTATGCAATACTAGTTGCATGTCAGTCGTGGAACCGGTCTCATGTACGATGACATGTAAGGTTGGTCCGGGCCGCTTCATCCCACTATGCCACCAATATACACAGTACATAGAAGATGCAATAACATGATCATCATCCCCCACATATAAACATCTGTGTACTACCCGTGCAAAGCACCTACGCATAGACAGGCTCTGATACCACTGTTGGGTCCGCAACATAGAAAACAAAAAATTTCCTACGATGAGAATATACGCCAAGATCTATCTACTAGATACAGAGCAACGGGTGGACATACATCCATGGAGAACTTACCCTCGAAGACAACGAGTTTTGTTAACGAGTAGGAACTCGTGGTTGATGTAGTCGTACGCTTGCCGATCTCAAGATCGTGTGGAAGTCCGATCGCCACAAATCAGCAGCGCATCTGTCCTCCGACACACGTTCAAGCTACCGGACAACCTCCATCTCCTCGCTCCAGCGAATCAGCGGAAGCAACAACTCCTTCCAGACGCAAGGCCACCGGGAACATGTATCTCGCTAATTCGAGACCATGGGGGAATATCTAGAGGGGGAGAGAGATCCTTCACGAGGAGATGTGGTTTGTGAGAGGGGGGCTTTATATAGGAGGGAGGGAGACCCCTCCCCCCATAGCCGGCGCATGAGGGGGGGGGGAACTCCTCCCCTCCTTCATTCATGTGGTGAACCTCCACTCACATAAACATGCCCTCCACCCAAAATCCCACTCACATGTATTTAATTTCCACCAAATTAAATGCAACTCTCAATTTAATAAAACTCTTTTATTTATTTTATTCAGAATTTTTTTAATTACTTTAATTAACGAACATTCACATAAAACCCCTTGCAACATTTCAATATCACATGCAGAACCACTTTCTGCAATTTCACCCGAAACAATTTCGGTTTCTATCGAAACAATTCCTGCGCTTTGCAAACCTTTTGTCTGGAACATATGTGCTCCTAAATGGTGTCCGGCAACCCTTAAGTGTGTCACCCTATGGTTCGCGAATAATTCAGACATGATTGAGACTCCTCTGAGATCAATAATCAGAAGCGGGACCTGGAGATCCATACTGACTCCTACACATTCAAGGATGACTTCTGTGATCGTGAGAACCTTTAACGCTAGCAATTTAATCCCTTTGTCTCATGTTATAATACATGTCCGAGATTCGATCATCGGTAATCCAAATACCTAGTTTGATCTCGTTACCGACATGCACTCTTTTCTCGTTCCCGTGATATAACATTCTAGTGATCACATCACTTGCTTGCAAGCTATCTTAATGTGATATCACCGAGAGGGCCCAGAGTATATCTATCCGTCATCGGGATTGACAAATTCCACTCTTGATCCATGAGCCTCAACATAACACCTTCATAGCACTGAACCCACCTTTATAGTCACCCTGTTACGGTGTGACGTTTGATGTTATCAAGATACTTTTCCTGTGTTAGCAATTAACATGATCTCATGGTCTAAGGACCAAGACTACTTCGTATGATGTTATAACAATATAAACATAATAAATTGATCGTAATGCTATACTTCGGATGAATGTGCATCACATCCGTACCTCTCCTTGTAGTGGATGGTAAAATAGGGACCTTGCCATCACGAGACTTACCCATGATGGATGGATGGCAGCGAATAATAGTGGTTCCAAGTGAACTTGATAAATAAAGCCATGCTCCCCGGCAACGGCGCCAGAAAATAGTCTTGATGACCCACAAGTATAAGGGGTGTATCATAGTATTTTCGAGGGAAGTGAAACCCAATTTATTGATTCGACACAAGGGGAGCCAAAGAATATTTATAAGCCTTAACAACTGAGTTGTCAATTCAGCTGCACCTGGAAACAATCTTGCTCACAACAGTTTATCAGTAGCAACAATTTTGTAATAGCAATAGAAAAGTAATAGTAGTAGTAAAAGTAAAGACAGTAGTAACAATTGCAGTAAACAGTAGGATTAAAGCGCGGTAGGCATAGGAATGGATGGACGGGCGTTACATGGACAAGACAATTCATATGACAATCAAGACATAGGGCATTTGCATATAAATAAGATAAAGCATCCAAGTACTAAATAATCATAGGCATGTGTTCCATATATAGTCATACGTGCTCGCAATGAGAACTTGCACAACATCTTTTGTCCTGCCAGCCCGTTTGCAGTAGGGCCTCGAGGGAACTTCTGGCAATTAAGGTGCTCCTTTTAATAGAGCACCGGAGCAAAGCATTAACACTCCATGAACACATGTGATCCTCACATCAAAGCCACCCCCTCCGGTTATCCCGATTATTGTCACTTCAGGGCCTTTGGTTTCGGACAACAATATGTGTATACAACTTGCAGGTAAGACCATAAACAATACTATCATAATGAATCAATACAATGTTCAGATCTAAAATCATGGCACTCGTGCCCTAGTGACAAGCATTAAGCATAACAAGTTGCAACAAAGTCAAAAAGCACTAATAATAGATATTAGGCACCATACCCTAACAATCTGATGCCATTACATGAACAATCTCATCCAATCCCTACCATCCCCATAGCCTATAACGGAGGATTACTCACTCATGGATGTGGGAATCATGGATAGTTGATGGAAAAGCGATGGTGATGATGATGGCAATAATCTCCTCCAATTCCCCGTCCCGACAGGGTGCCAGAACGGACTTTCTGGGTCTGAATCACGGAATCTAGTGGTGGCGGCGCAGCGGAACTCTTTCTGGAAAAACGTCGAACCCCACTGGGTTTTTAGGTGAGGAGGAATCTTATAGGCGAAGAGGGAGGCCGAGGGGGTGACCGAGGCAGCCACACCACCCCTAGGCGTGGCCTGTCCTGGCCCTCGCGGCCAGGTGGTGTGGGCCCCTCATGGCCCTCCTCCGTCTCGTCTTCTGGCTCCGTGAGTCTTCTCGTGAAATAGGATTTTTGGCATATTTTCCGGCATTTTCCTGATAGTTGATTTTCTGCACAAAAACTAGACACCAAGGTAATTCTGCTGAAAACATCGCCAGTTTGTGTTAGTTGTATCCAAATCACACAAGTTTAGAGGAAAAACAATAGCAAAAGTGTTCGGGAAAGTAGATACGTTTTAGATGTATCAAAGCTTAGCTTATTGCTTGTCCTCAAACAATTCAGTTGAAAACTAAGTGCGATAAAAGAAACTTTCACGAAGACATTTGCTTCATAAGATGTATATATTCTCAGCATATGATCAACTACTTAGGCAAGTCATAATAAAGAGTATGCAAATAAGTTTACTTAATAGTCATTGCAAGCTATGAAGAGATTCCAACTCAAAAATAATAAATATCATGAAGCATAAACATAAGCAACATTGAAAATCTCATAAAAAGGTATGATAGAGTGGTATCTCGCTTGCCTTTGATTGTAGAGCAAACATAAATGCCAAGGCACCTCTGAAGTTCAAGTGAATACTAGAAGTAAAGATATCAAAGATACAAGCATCAAAGTCATGACACAATTAATCAAATTTTGAGACAAGCATATTACACTAAGAATGACAACTATGCTCTCAAGAAAGTGCTCATAGAATATGTGGTGACTCAACAAGGAAGTGAAAAGGTTTGGAAAAGTTTGAAAGGCTTCCAAATGCTGAAAGTATGGTACTCATTAGATTTGAGCTCTCATTGCCCCTATCATAAGCATCTTTAAATGGTTAAAGTGAAAGTGAGGTCCAATACGAGTTATATGCTTGACATACCATAAACTGGAAATCTCATGTCCCTTGAGTACGAGGGCCGCTCCTCATGCTACTCAACTTTAGTTACCGGTAAGTTCTTGTCATAGTAAATACATGCGTATCATAGAGGACTGCCAACGGGGTACCCCTTGCCCGATGATACGGAAGAATCTTCATATCAAAATGACAAGGCAAGCAGACAATAAGCATCTCAGCATCTTCTTATTTACCATGGGAAAATGGTGCTTTTTTTGTCTCCTTCCTCTTTTCTCATCATTTTTTTTCTTTTTCTTAATAACTATCTCTCTTTTTTTATAAGAAGAATGCTTCATAGATTGCTCATTATGGTTACGCTGCAGGTTTCCACCATGATTAGGCATGGATTGGACCAGCCGCCCAGGCGTTTCTCTAACACACATACATAACTCCACGGACTTACAAGCTACCTTTTTATTTCACACCGACGACAACCATAAACAAAAGAGCATGATATCAATGGGGTATATATATTTACAGGTGTTGAAAGCATTCCTCGTGACAGCACGGTTCTGCTAATCACCAGCCTATAATTTGCAAGCATATAACTTTCATGGATAGTCACAATGGTTCAGGTTTATTAACTGCAAGAAATCAAGTGTGCCATCAAGTTCGTGAGAGCTTTACCAACTAACTTTCTCATAACAAGCGAACATTTTGTTCGGAAGAAAATAAGGCATACTGAATATGCACGGAAAAGCAAATGATGCTAATAGGTAGGTATGGTGGACACTTTTGGCAATATTGGTTTGGGGAGTTGGAAACACGAGTAGAGCTCATACTCAGTGCAAGTGAAGGCTAGCAATAGTAAGGGGCGACAAACGAGAGAGCAATAACTATCATAATCATGCTTGCAACAAAACAGGATTAATCATGGCATGAAAGTGATTCAAGACCCCTAAGGCAAAATAATTCATCGAGGCTTAACTGATTATTGTTTCAGTTATATGCATGCGTGAGCATGTGCCAAGTCAATTCAAGTGAAACATTCAGAGGATGATACCATAGTGTCATACCAAGCTATGAATAGAGGAATGCAAGCAAACATTCATATGACATGCTACAAACCATTAGCAAGCTGGAGCTAATCATAAGAAAGCAAGAAATACTAAGCATCCATAAATAACATACACCTTACATGAACAGACTAAGCATGCCCATAATGATGAGTATATGTACAAAAATGAAAACAAATAGAGTTCGTTACCAGCCTCTTACCACACCTCGAGTTGTCATTAATCTTCATTATTGCCCTTCACTTGTGTGGCTTGAATAATAACATGAAATCAAACTCCACTGAGGACTGCTGAACCCTGCAACGAACTTCACAAAACCAAAGAAGAACAAAAATATTTTTCGGTTTTCGATTTTTAAAGGCAAGAACCAAAAGGAAGAACAAGCAAAGAGAAATCTTTTTGGGTTTTTTGAATAATCAAACCAAAGCTAAAATGAAAAAGCAAACCAAGGCTAAAAAGACAAACAAGCAAACAAAGAGAAATAACGAAAATATTTTTGGTCTTTTTGTGTTTTGGAAATCAAAAGTAAAGAAAGAACGAAAAACTAAAAAGAGAACGAAACATGGATATACAAAGTACTGACCAAACATGGTATGGAGATGAGTGTGGTGTCGGTGTACCTCCCCCCAAGCTTAGGATTTTGGCCTAAGTGGGTATCAATCCCAACGCGGGTAAGGGTTCCAAGTCGGCGGGTCATCGTAAGAATGATCGTAGTTAGGCCCTTGGGAAGAAGAAGAAGCTCCCCAATCATAGGTAGGCTGCTGGTACGAGGACTCCCCCTCATTCGATGGCTGGACCGAATCATCTATAGCCTCCCTTCCAGTCCCCTGCTCTTGCTGGGAGAGCTCCCCCAGATACGTATCGAGCTCTTCCTCAGTGAGTGACCATCCTACCCTGGTTTCAAGGTTAAACAAAACAGGTGCAGGCAAAAGAACAACATGCTCGGACTTATTCCTTCTCCAACCAGCCTTGAGAAAGGTTATTTCATCAGACAAATCACGCAAATTAGCCCAAGAAGAAACAAATTTATGTTGTATCATGGAATTAAGGTCAAGCCTCTCTATGGGAAACTGTAGGTCTAAATGATGAGGCACTACACCATGCAAAGCTAATAAACAAGAGGCGATGAGGCCTCCACAAATTCCACCTTTCTCGTGGTTAGCAGCAAGACATAAAGCTATCAAGGCACCCAAATTGTAAGTCCTATCTCGTTTTAAAGCAGCTGTGCTAGATCATAAGAGGATAACTTATTAGCAGTTTTCCTAGCGAGAACACACTTGGCAATAAATTAAGCAAAGTAGCAAATAGACGGGAGATGAATATTACGAATTTTCCCACTCTCCTTTGAGAAGCTGCTCCCTTGGCAAATCTCCGCATACAAGTCCATGGGTGGTGTAGGTCGCTCTTTAATTGTTTCACACGATCCCCACTGGGGTACTTTAATAGATGCACAAAAGTCATCAAAAGGAAGGTTGCCAGCTATATTGTAAATTTTGTAGTGAACCATGGGGTTAGGCAAAGAGCAAATAAAACGAAAGTCCTACACCACAGACATAGTTAGTTTCACAAATTGGTAAGGTTCATCTCCCACAAAATGCTCCAATGTTGCATTAGCAATTAAACTATCAAAATCCTGAGAAATCCCTGTAGCCCTCATGAATTCAGGGAATGTATAGATGGAAGGAAAAACTTCCTCCTCTCGGTGAACCTTCATAACTTTAGGCACCCTTAATTTATGTTGGTTGAGTTGGTGTTCATTCATCTTCTTTTATAAAATTTAGGACAACCACCATACAAGTGATTGCAAAGTGATTACATAATGAAGGGAACTACTCATAGGGACTTGTAAGAAGCCTAAACATGCATCAAAACAATATCTCTAAGCATTGAACAAGCTTACAAGCTCACATAATCTGTCACCTACAACAGCAAAATACTCGAGATATAAACCACTAAACACAAATCTACTTGGATAAGCGGAAGAGTCACATACCGGAGAACAAATGCTCCAAATTTCAGCAGCAAAGATGGGCTGAGCAAGGAGATCGAAAAATCATGGACAAGAACAGCAAGAACACGATTTCGAGCAATGAACTGATGTTTTATCGGGAGAGAGAAGGCAGTGGCAAGTGAGAGAGTGCGTGGAGGGCCAGGGTGGCCCACATCATGGCCAGGCGCGCCCCTGGTGTGGCCGCGCCACCAGCTGGTGTGCCTTCCTGGTGGGCCCCCTGGTACTCTCCAGGCACTTCTCTGCCCCCTTTTTCACGTAAAAATTTAATATGAATTCTCTGGAATTTTTCGAGACACTTTATTTTTTAGCAATTTTCGGGTATTGATGAATGATTTTTTGACAGAAAGACAGCTTTGGAAAGATGCAAAAACAAAACAAAGCTAAAACTACAGAATTTCTAAGACACTCTAATAAGCAAGCAACTAACAACAGAAAAGTAAACTAAGTGAAAGCAAAAACTAAAATGGATAAACTAAAAGTAAGCAAAGATAATCATGGTGAAAATATTGTTTTGTTCATTAAAATCCCTTTGTTAACAAGGTTGATCAGGTATTGTTACCAAAACAATTTTATATGAAACAAAACTTTGCATTCCACTGAATGATTATGTTACCTTAACCTTGATAGCAATGTTCCCAATCATAATAATTTCATATTTTTCTTTTAATGGGACAATATATTTCTCCAACTTGAATGCCCTCAATATTTTCAATTGAATTTAAGCCATAATTCATATCAATCTTCTTGGGGAAATAGATAGTATGCTCCTTGTCATTAACATTAAACGTTACCTTTCCTTGATTGCAATTGATAACAGCTCCTGCAGTATTAAAAGATCTCTCAAGAATAATAGACATATTATCATCTTCAGGCATTTCAAGCACAACAAAGTCAGTTAATATCAAGAAATTATGAGCAACTTGAACAAGTACATCCTCACATATACCAACAGGAATAGTAGTAGATTTATCATCCATTTGCAAAGATATATAAGTTGGTATTAGTTTTTCCAATTGAAGTCTCTTGTAGAGATAAAAAGGCATAACACTAACTCCTTCTCCCAAATCACAAAAAGCAGTTCTAACATAACTATTTTTAATAGAACATGAAATAGTTGGAATCCCTGGGTCTCCAAGTTTCTTTGGAACCTTACCATTAAAGGAATAATTGGCAAGCAAAGTAAAAATTTCTTCATTAGGGATCTTCCTTTTATTAGAGACAATATCCTTCATATACATTGAATAAGGAGGTAATTTAATAGCATCAGTCAAAGGAATTTGCAAAAATAAACGTTTCATCCACTCACAAAACTTATTATAGTGTTCATCTTCCTTTGACTTGTGTTTCTTATCAGGGAAATGCATAGGTTTTTGGACCCAAGGCTCTCTTTCACTACCATGTTTATTAGCAACAAAATGTTCTTTAGTGTATTTAGTATTCTTAGTGTGCCTTTCGGGTTCTTCTTCAACTTTTTCTTTATCAGGAGCATCATTTTCCTCATTATCACTTTCAGTTTCAGCATCAGAGACAGATATACTATTAGGATCTTTAGCAGATTCAGAAGACTCTACAATAGTTTTATGTTTCTTTTTCCTTTTCTTAGGAGAAGTACTCCTATTTTTAATTTGTTGAGAGTCCTGCTCAATTCTTTTAGGATGCCCCTCAGGATATAGAGGATCCTGGGTGGCAGCACCACTTCTAGTTCTAATTTCATAAGCTTGTTTTTCCTTAGAGGCATTAACTAGCAAATCTTTTTGTACTTTGATAAGCTGATCCATTTGAGTTTTAATCATTTGGAAATGTTTAATAAGCATTTTAACATCATTAGAGGTTCTTTCTACAATATACTTTAATTCAATAATAGCTCTAGGGTTTTCCATCAAATGATCATGCACTCTTTTATTAAAATTATCTTGCTTAACAATTAAAATATCAAATTCTTCCAAGCATTGATCAGGAGGTTTAGAATAAGGAATATCACCTTCATCAAAATGTTGGAGAGAGTGTAACTCAATAGTGGATGAGTGGGAGATTGGCTTACATAATTCTTCTATAGGAGGTAAATTCTTCACATCTTCAGATTTAATACCCTTCTCCTTAAGACATTTCTTAGCTTCCTTCATCACTTCATCATTTAGTTCAATCACTCCCCTCTTCTTATGTGTTGGTGTTGGCTCGGGCACTATTAAATCAGGTGTAGTTGACTCAGGTGGACTTGACTCAGGTGAAGTGTAACATCCCAAAACTTTAATCCAAATCATCAAATTTAGGGTTAACAAAAACTTTTCCAAATTAATAATGAAAGCATTCATGTGTATATGCATTAAATTAGGAGTTGATTTGAATTGCCATGGTTCTGTGATTCATTGCTTGTAAAATGTTTCTTAGGTGAAATAAACATCATCTAAATCATTCCCAAACTTTTCCCAAAGAGAAACAACTCAAAATGAATAATTGAAGTGAATGGTCATTTTGGCCAAATTAACTATCATGCCTACTTTGAGTGTTCCTAGCATTCATTTCTCAATAGAAATAATTCTAGATCTTTGCACCCCTTGCTAGTACACATAATGAGGTACCAATGCCCACTTTGTGATCTGCTAAAAACATTCAAATGCTAAATTTAATGGACAGTTTAAAATTGAATCTATTGCATATGGGAGGATCCCACTATTTCAAAAACCACTCAAACAAGCTCAATTTTCAAAACCCAAGCACCCACAGAGTCTCAAGCTTATGCCTAGCAAACCCACCAAAAATCTTTTCAAAATTCAAAAGTTTATTTCTTACGGCCATTTAATCAAACAATTGGCAGGCAGGGTTAAACTCTAAACCATAGCTCACTGTTTTGAACAGGGTTTTGCCCCCATTTGATATCCATTTAATCCCCTTGTCCCCTCATGATCTAACCATGCCATTAGCACCTCACCCCCTTGTCCCTAGCCACAGTGCAAGGCCATGCCGAGCACCAACTCGCCGGCCGACCATGCACTCACCCCAGCAGACCACCTCGCTCTCTCTCGCCATGTCTAGGAGGTAGCCAGGACCTCACCGCCACCCTCTGTTCCCTCCCCGAACCAAGCCAAGCAGTGGACCACCGAGCAATCCCCGCGCCCAGTGCCACCGCGCCATGCCGAGCATGCGCCAGAGCGCCACACCCGACACGCGTGCACAAGTCGCCGCTCGACCGCAGCCCGTGCCCACCGCCTCGCCATGACCCAGGGAACACGCCGGACATGCCCATTCGCCGCCCAACGCACCACAGCCACCGCTCGCCGTGGGCACCCCCGCCTCTGCCGCTCAGAGCGCCAGCTGCCCCCGACCGCATACCACCGCCCTAAGCCCGCATTAAGTTCCTAGAGCACCGCCAAGAGACCGCCTGTCGATCGCCACCCTCAGCCATGCCGCTAGCCGCCCGTAGCTATGTCGCCACCGTCGCCGGCCCATCCCTCTCGGTCTCGCCGTCGAGCCTATAAAAGGAGGGCACCCACCCAGCCATTTGAAGCACACCACTCCACTCCCCTCACCTCACTGACCGTTCCCCACCTCTAGCCGGAGCAAGAGGAGCAGCAGCTTGCCGGAATTGCACCGGAGCAGGCCGCCTCTGGAGGAGAAGGGCGCCGCTGATTGCGACCACCAGTCCGTTTGCCCTCCTCGCCGTCGTCGCTGGAGCCCTGGTACGCCCCCTATGCACCCCCACCGAGTTGCTAGGGTTCGAGCTTGCCGGCGACAGGTCCGTCGTCGATGGCAAGCCATAGCCGTTGATCCCCACTCTAATCCAACGTCCCACATTGCCCCGTACCGCTTCGCGCGTTATGAGCCACTAACGGATAGACCCCCCTGTCAGTTGAGCCCCGCACTGCGGAGTGACACTGGGCCGGCCCGTTAGAGTTTCCTGCGTGACCCAGTTAGTTTGAATTAGGATTTTCTTTTTAGTTTAAACTTAGTTCTGTCTCTGAGTTTGAAAATCAATTAAGAGACTTTGACAAATCCAAATTGCATGAAACCAATTTTGCCTGAAAGGTATTGAAATGATCTATCCAGGACCGTTGGATTTAATTCAATTAGAGTTATAGATCTCTCCTAGTAAAAATAACAAAACAGAAGCATTTGCACCTTGCAACATTTTTATAAAATCAACCAAGATAGTTTTTGAGTTGATTCCAACTATCAAAATTCACATTTCATCATACCTATCTGAATATGTAATAATATTAAGGTTTACAAGCAGTGACTTTGGACTAGTACTAAAATAATGCTATATAGGCATTTCTAGTCACTTTAAATCATTAAATAATGAACTTAAACCAAAGTAATTATGATCCAACCCTTAAATCACATTCCCACATGTTAGAATATGTGGTGATGACATGTGTACACATGATCCCATATTTGAAGTGGTGAATATAAAATCTTAGTTAATTTTTCAATGAGTAGAAATTACTTTTCTAAAATAAAAAGGATGAAACTAGTAAATAAAACTTGTGATGCTTGTGATGATAATAGGTCATCAAATGTGTGTTTTAGAATTTTAATTAGACTAGTTAAGTATTTGTTTAGTGATTGTGTACTCCGCATGTATTTATAGACGATAGTACTGACCAAGCTTTCGAGGAGGAGGAGTTCTACCAAGAAGAAGAAGAAGAAGAAAACTTCAACCACTGCACTGCACAAGGCAAGCCACCATTAGCAATGCAATCTAACACTTGCAAGTATAATACTTAGCAAGCTAGGATTAAACTAGATGGTTTAGCAAAGATGCTTTGGGCATGCTTTGATTACACTACTTAACTAGTATTTACCCCTAAGTCTTATTTTCAATTTTCCTTTACTTTACACCAAGTCCTTTACTGGTTTTAAAGGTAGCATAAAGGGTATAAAACTTGACCTAGTTAGAACCCCTTTATATGTCATTTTATGGCATGAGATGGAACCCATCTTTTCCACTTTAGTGAACACTCTTAACTTAGTAGTTAGAGTAGATCAAAAACTTGAGTCACTTTAGATGGGAACACTTGATGAAAATGACTTATGAAAACCTTAGAATGATGAGTCATTCTATTGAGATGTTTTGACATGTGTTGAGAAACACAAATGGTTTATGATGATGAAAATGATGAGGCATGAGCCTTAACCCTTTTATAAAACTGATGGTTGGATTCGGATGCGATACCATTCCAAATTTACTGTACAACCACAATACCTGAATTGGGTAAGGCTTAGCCAGAAGTTTATATGCATTAGTATTAGTTCCCTCGCGGGAGAGGTTTGAGCTGAGTCTACCTCTCAATGTTGTCTACCTATGAAGTGCCCAAGATGACAGATGCTCATGGTTGGGAGACCATGCTCATAGGAGAGGTGCTTATACTAGGGTGTGTAAAGGGAAGGTTATGTTTGATTATCTGCATACTAAGTATGATGATTCAGGATTATCCCTGACAGATGTATCGAATCTTGTGGTGAAAGTGTACCACCTCTGTAGAGTGTCAAACTATTCGAATAGCCGCGTCCGCGGTTATGGACAGTTGGAATGGCCATACTGTTTCGTTGTTAGAGGTTTTCCAAACAACTTATGAAATGAACGATGAATCTTCACTTGACCACAACAGGGTTGTGTTTATGACAATAGCTTCCCAACTTAAGTGATTCTAGAACTTTATTTTATCTTTCTTTGCTTCAGAACTTAGCTTAGGTTTCAAACTTAACTTTATAGTTAAACTTAGAATTAGGCACTTTAACCTAGAACGATATTTACTTGTTAGTGGTAGTTTGCGAGTACTTAAAGAGTACTCATGGTTGTTGTCCCTGGCTATTCTCATGGCCAGACTATGAAGGAGACTATCAAGATGATGGTCAGCAGGACGGCTATGATAAATAGGACTATCAGCCTTCGTCAGCATTGCCTGTGCCCTTGAAGATGGACCCCACCGCTACACTTATCTTTTAATTCCACTGCTTGTTGTATTAAGACTGGATCATGAGATCCTTATTTATGTAAGACCTTATGTATGGTTTGTAATGGAGGATGTACTGTGATATCCAATCCGTTATGTCTCATAAAAATGGTAATCTTGGGATTGCGAGATATGGCATAACAGGCATCTGGGATTAAAAATCTGGGTGTTGACAAGTTGGTATCAGAGCCATCCTGACCATAGGAGACCCTAGTTAGAATGGACGTTTAAACAAAAACTTAGTTTCAAAACCAAAGTGAGTATTTATGAAAAACTATCTCCTCTCTTATCCTTGTGAACTCATTTCTTTCTCAAAAATTCATATGCCTCAAAATCCTTACATTACTACTTAAAATTTGACACACTTGATCACTTCACTAATTTCCTCATCCTAAATTCTTGTAGATGGAGTCTCAATTCAGCAAGTTCTACCAGTTGGGAAACGGATGTCAACTGATCTTCAAGAGGGATCTGGATTTACTGTCGGAGTTACTGGGACGCCCACATCCGGAGTTTCTTGGAGCTCAACTTCCAGGACCCCCAGGAGGAGACTTACAGTGGCTAGTCACCGCAGATCTTAGAGGAAGCATCGAAGCACTAACTTCTAGGAGAATTCAGTTCTCCATGAGAGAGAACAACTGGCTAGACGGATTAGCCAGGGCAATGCATGAAGCTCTCGCACGTCTATGTGCCCTCAGTGTCAACCAGATCCAAGGAACCTGTTTTGCCCACTCTGCAAGATGTGACTTCATGGGAATGCCGATGGAGATGCCAAGTCACCCAGAGATGAGGCGTCAAGTGGAGAATCTTGACTTCTTGCAGCACGACAGACAACATGAACTGGACAATGCTAGAGAGTTAGCCAACCAGAACCGTGCCATTGCCGACCAAAAGGCCCAGACTTTCGCACTGCTCGTCCAGGATCGCCAGTCTCTTTGCCGCCAGCGTGCAAAGAAGGATCGCATCATCGCCCGTTTTTGCAAGAAGGTGGCTGACCTCGAGAAGACCATCAAGGAGCAGGAAGCTCAGCTTGCAGCAAAGGAGGAAGAAGAGGAGGGTGAGGACATCCAGGGAGACATGGAGTCCTACCTCAACAATGATGATGACTTTCTGGAGGAGGATGTTGTGGACTTCTACACTGATGATGAGGACTCCGACTTCATCGACGATGAGTAGATGCACTAGAGCACTGTCGTAGCATGAGATGTATCGGTCCCACTGTATCATAGCTTACAGAATGGTTCTTCAAACCATCCGTTTTCCCTTTGATTGTTGTGGTGTGTGTTGTATCGTGTGCTTGTTTGCATGAATGCAATGAAGTTAGTTGAAAAACCTGAGTCTAACTCAAAGTTTAAGCTTTAAAAACCCAAAACCATGAACCTTAGAATTTCCCTCTTACCAGTATATCTATCTCAATCTTCAGATGGCTCGTAAAAACCAAGGAGGGAGCAGCTCGTCGCAAGACCCAATGCTGCCGATCTTGTAGAATCTCATCGCAGACCATGAAGCAAGCAGGGCAGAGCGCCAAGCTAACTTAGCAACACTCCAACAGATCGCCCAGATGGCTCTCAACAACCAAGGGCATGGAAATTAGGATCACCAGGGATCCAAACTCAAAAAATTTCAGAATACCAATCCCCCAATCTTCAACCAATCTGAGAACCCACTAGATGCTGATGACTGGTTACAGACCATGGAACACAACTTAGAAGTTGCAAGAGTTGATGAAAATGAGAAAGTTCTCTTCGCCACCCACTATCTGGCAGGAGATGCACGAGCTTGGTGGAACAGTATCCGCCTGATGAACCATGGTCAAGTGATGACATGGGAAGCATTCAAAGTCAAGTTCAGCCGCACCCATGTGCCGCAAGGTCTAGTCAACAGGATGAGGGATGAGTTCCGCGAATTGAAGCAAGGAAGAATGACTATGGTGGAGTACCGTGATAGATTCCTGTCACTTGCCAGATATGCACCTGATGAGATCAACACGGAGGCCAAGAAGAAGGAGAGATTCCTAAACGGACTGCATGATGAGATGCAGACGGTCCTCGTCAACATCCGTTTCAAGGATCTCGAAGAGCTAGTCGACTCTGCCATTCAGATGGAAGGGAAGATTAACCAGGCAAACGACAATCGCAAGCGTCGTATGATGCAGCAGTCTGGATCCAACAGTCACCAGAAGTACCGTCCCAACCCCTCATCGGGATATGCACCAAGGAACAATCGACCCCCAACGTCTCGCCCAAGCTACCCCAACCGTAGCGGAGGCAATGGGAAGCCCGGAGGAAACAATCACACCTCTAGCAATGCCAACAATTTCAACTGTGCACCTCCCAAGAACAATAGAAACAACAACAACAACACTGCACCCAGAACTGGTAGCAATGCTGTGCCTGCCGCAGTCAAGGACAAGTCCCAGATCACTTGTTTCGAGTGTGGAGTGAAGGGTCACTATTCCAATGAGTGTCCCAAGAAGACTACAACCAATGCCAATGTGAATGCCCCAACTCAGCAGCAGCGTCGTGTTCAACCAGGAAGAAGATTTACCCTAGGGAACCCTCACAACCGCAACGGCCGTCTCTTCCACATGAACGCAGAAGAAGCACAGGAAGCTCCAGATGTAGTGCTGGGTATGTTTTCTGTCAACTCAGTTTTAGCAAGAGTATTGTTTTATTCGGGAGCATCGCATTCATTTGTCACCGAAGAATTTGCATGCACTAGTAAGATTCACCCAACCAACCTGAAGCATGTCATGATAGTTCAAATCCCCAGTTCAACAACCAAAGCTAGAAAAATTTGCAAAGCTGTGCCTATCAGAATACACAGGATAGATTTTTATGCCAACCTAATTGTACTTGGAACCAAAGGATTGGAAGTAGTACTAGGTATGGATTAGATGTCAAGGCATAAAAGACTGATAGACTGTGCTAAGAAAGCCATCACCATGACCAGTAGTTCTGGAGTCACAGTAGAGCATATCTCTGAAACCTTACCCCGTCAATTCAAGTGCAACAAGAGTGTAGCCCTGCCCACAATTGACCAGGTCAGAGTAGTCTGTGAATACCCCGACGTATTCCCGGATGAATTGCCAGGTATGCCCCTGGATAGGGATATTGAGTTCATTATTGAACTAATCCCCGGAACCGGACCCATAGCCCAGAGACCCTATAGCATGAACCCCTCAGAGTTAGTGGAACTGAAGAAACAGTTGGATGCCATGTTAGAGAAAGGCTTGATTCAACCAAGCGCATCACCATGGAGATCACCAGTGTTATTCATCGACAAGAAAGATGGAGGAAACCGTCTGTGCACAAATTACAGAAAGTTGAATGATGTCACCATCAAGAACAAGTACCCCTTTCCAAAGATAGAGGATCTATTTGATCAGTTGATTGGAGCCCAGGTATTCTCAAAGATTGATCTTAGGACTGGTTATCACCAACTTAAGATTCGTGCAACGGATATTCCAAAGACCGCCTTCACTACTCGCTATGGTTTATACGAGTATACGGTTATGTCTTTTGGATTAACCAATGCCCCTGCTTATTTCATAAATCTCATGAATAAGATCTTTATGAATTTCCTAGATAAGTTTGTAGTTGTGTTTATTGACGACATCCTTATCTACTCCAAGTCAGAAGAATAGCATGAGCAACATCTGAGAATCATACTAGAAACCCTGAGAGAGCATCAATTATATGCCAAGTTCAGCAAGTGTGAGTTTTGGCTGAAAGAAGTAGGATTCCTAGGACATATTGTGTCTGCCGGAGGAGTCTATGTTGATCCCGCCAAGATCAAAGATGTCGAAGAATGGGAAGGCCCAACCACTCAAACCCAAGTCCGTGCATTTCTCGGATTAGCGGGATACTACCGCAAGTTCGTAGAAGGATTCTCAAGCATCGCCAGACCCATGACCCAATTGTTGAAGGACAAAAAGTTTGAATGGACCGACAAGTGTGAGGCCAGTTTCCAGGAGCTGAAGAAGAGATTGATTTCAGCCCCAATATTGATCATGCCAGACATCAAGAAGCCGTTTGATGTGTATTGTGATGCATCCAAGATTGGTCTAGGATGTGTATTGATGCAAGACGTCAAAGTCATCGCGTATCTGTCTCGACAACTGAAGCAGCATGATCAGAACTATCCGACCCATGATCTTGAGCTAGCAGATGTGGTTCTAGCGTTGAAGACATGGCGTCATTACTTGATGGGTAATCGCTGTGAGATTAACTCAGATCACAAGAGTTTAAAGTATATCTTCACTCAAAAGGAGCTGAATATGAGGCAAAGGAGATGGATAAAGTTAATCAAGGATTTTTACCTTGACATTCACTATCACCCCAGCAAAGCCAATGTGGTAGCAGATGCTCTTAGCAGATTGCCGTATAGGCTAAATACCATGATCAAGGAGAAGCAACCAAGTTTGTATGAAGAGTTGGAGCAGTTCAGGACTGAATTAGTTAGCAAAGGATTTTTAGCTAGCATTGAACTTCAACCCACTCTGATTAGCCAAATCAAGGAAGCCCAGAAGGGGAATGAAAGTATTGACGGAATCAAAAGTCGTATTGGTACAGGAAAGGTACCTGGATTCACTTAAGACGAAGAAGGAGTACTGTGGTACAAAGGACGTATCTGTGTACCAGCAGATTCGGAGCTGAAGCAAGTTATCATCAAGGAAGCTCATGATACTCTTTATTCTATCCACCCCGGAGGAACAAAGATGTATCGGGATTTGAAGGAACAATTTTGGTGGCACAAGATGAAGAGAGAAATCAGAAGCTACATCGCTAAATGTGACATCTGTCAAAGGGTCAAAGTAGAGCATCAGAGACCTGCAGGACTGTTGCAACCATTGCAGATTCCGGAATGGAAATGGGATTCCGTCAGAATGGACTTTATCACCGGTTTTCCTACTTCTAGTAGGGGAAATGACTCAATCTAGGTCATAGTTGATAGTGTCCAAAGTAGCTCACTTTATACCTGTAAAAATTACCTACCTGAGTGCGAAGTTAGCAGAACTGTATATTGCTAGGATTGTCAGCCTGCATGGAACCCCCAAGACCATAGTATCAGATCAAGGAACTCAGTTTACCTCAAGGTTTTGGCAGAAAGTTCAGGAAGATTAGGAACCAAGTCGAACTTTAGTACCGCGTATCACCCGCAAACTAATGGACAGACTGAGAGTCAACCAGATCCTAGAGGATATGCTTAGAGCTTGTGTGTTGGAATACGGATCAAAATGGGAAGACTGCTTGCCTTTCGCAAAATTCTCATATAACAACAGTTATCAAGCTAGTTTGCAGATGACACCATTTGAATTCCTATACGGAAGAAAGTGTCGTACCCCTTTGAATTGGTCACAAGTAGGAGAGAGTCAGATCTTTGGACCTGACATTCTCCGAGAAGCCGAAGAGAAAGTTCACAAAGTCCGTGAGCACCTCAAGACCGCCCAATCCAGACAGAAGAGTTATGCTGACAAAAGAAGGAGAGACCTGACTTTCAATGTCGGAGATTTTGTGTATCTCAAGGTTTTGCCATTGAAAGGAACTCAATGCTTTAGTTTGAAAGGAAAGTTAGCCCCCAGATATATCGGGCCCTTCAAAATTCTGAACCGTCGAGGGGAAGTATCGTAGCAACTAGAACTGCCTGAAGTGATTTCAGCCATCCACAATGTGTTCCATATCTCGTTACTTCGCAAATGCTTGGAAGTGCCCGAGAACACTGAAGTTTTCAAGAACATCGACCACAGAGCTGTTGAGATCAACTATGACCTGACCTATCAGGAAGTGCCCATCCGTATCTTAGAAGAAGCCTACAGAACCACCAGAACCAGGAGCATTAAGTTTCTCAAGATTCAATGGAGCAACCATACCGAAGAGGAAGCTACTTGGCAGCGCGAAGATTACATTAGGGCAGAGTTCCTAGATCTCTTTAGTTCCTAGTTTTCTTGGTAAATCTCGGGACGAGATTTTGTTTAAGGGGGGAAGGTTTGTAACATCCCAAAACTTTAATCCAAGCTTATCAAGATCCAAATCATCAAATTTAGGGTTAACAAAAAACTTTTCCAAACTAATAATGAAAGCATTCATGTGTATGTGCATTAAATTAGGAGTTGATTTGAATTGCCATGGTTCTGTGATTCATTACTTGTAAAATGTTTCTTAGGTGAAATAAACATCATCTAAATAATTCCCAAACTTTTCCCAAAGAAAAACAACTCAAAATGAATAATTGAAGTGAATGGTCATTTTGGCCAAATTAACTATCATGCCTACTTTGAGTGTTCCTAGCACTCATTTCTCAATAGAAATAATTCTAGATCTTTGCACCCCTTGCTAGTACACATAATGAGGTACCAAGGCCCACTTTGTGATCTGCTAAAAACATTCAAATGCTAATTTTAATGGACAGTTTAAAATTGAATCTATTGCATATGGGAAGATCCCACTATTTCAAAAACCACTCAAACAAGCTCAATTTTCAAAACCCAAGCACCCACAGAGTCTCAAGCTTATGCCTAGCAAACCCACCAAAAATCTTTTCAAAATTCAAAAGTTTATTTCTTGTGGCCATTTAATCAAACACTTGGCAGGCAGGGTTAAACTCTAAACCATAGCTCACTGTTTTGAACATGGTTTTGCCCCCATTTGATCTCCATTTAATCCCCTTGTCCCCTCATGATCTAACCATGACATTAGCACCTCACCCCTTGTCCCTAGCCACAGTGCAAGGCCATGCTGAGCACCAACTCGTTGGCCAACCATGCACTCACCCTAGCAGACCACCTCCCTCTCTCTCGCCATGTCTAGGAGGTAGCCAGGACCTCACCGCCACCCTCTGTCCCCTCCCCGAGCCAAGCCCAGCAGTGGACCACCGAGCAATCCCCGTGCCTAGTGCCACCGCGCCATGCCGAGCACGCGCCAGAGTGTGGAGTGAAGGGTCACTATTCCAATGAGTGTCCCAAGAAGACTACAACCAATGCCAATGTGAATGCCCCAACTCAGCAGCAGCGTCGTGTTCAACCAGGAAGAAGATTTACCCTAGGGAACCCTCACAACCGCAACGGCCGTCTCTTCCACATGAACGCAGAAGAAGCACAGGAAGCTCCAGATGTAGTGCTGGGTATGTTTTCTGTCAACTCAGTTTTAGCAAGAGTATTGTTTTATTCGGGAGCATCGCATTCATTTGTCACCGAAGAATTTGCATGCACTAGTAAGATTCACCCAACCAACCTGAAGCATGTCATGATAGTTCAAATCCCCAGTTCAACAACCAAAGCTAGAAAAATTTGCAAAGCTGTGCCTATCAGAATACACAGGATAGATTTTTATGCCAACCTAATTGTACTTGGAACCAAAGGATTGGAAGTAGTACTAGGTATGGATTAGATGTCAAGGCATAAAAGACTGATAGACTGTGCTAAGAAAGCCATCACCATGACCAGTAGTTCTGGAGTCACAGTAGAGCATATCTCTGAAACCTTACCCCGTCAATTCAAGTGCAACAAGAGTGTAGCCCTGCCCACAATTGACCAGGTCAGAGTAGTCTGTGAATACCCCGACGTATTCCCGGATGAATTGCCAGGTATGCCCCTGGATAGGGATATTGAGTTCATTATTGAACTAATCCCCGGAACCGGACCCATAGCCCAGAGACCCTATAGCATGAACCCCTCAGAGTTAGTGGAACTGAAGAAACAGTTGGATGCCATGTTAGAGAAAGGCTTGATTCAACCAAGCGCATCACCATGGAGATCACCAGTGTTATTCATCGACAAGAAAGATGGAGGAAACCGTCTGTGCACAAATTACAGAAAGTTGAATGATGTCACCATCAAGAACAAGTACCCCTTTCCAAAGATAGAGGATCTATTTGATCAGTTGATTGGAGCCCAGGTATTCTCAAAGATTGATCTTAGGACTGGTTATCACCAACTTAAGATTCGTGCAACGGATATTCCAAAGACCGCCTTCACTACTCGCTATGGTTTATACGAGTATACGGTTATGTCTTTTGGATTAACCAATGCCCCTGCTTATTTCATAAATCTCATGAATAAGATCTTTATGAATTTCCTAGATAAGTTTGTAGTTGTGTTTATTGACGACATCCTTATCTACTCCAAGTCAGAAGAATAGCATGAGCAACATCTGAGAATCATACTAGAAACCCTGAGAGAGCATCAATTATATGCCAAGTTCAGCAAGTGTGAGTTTTGGCTGAAAGAAGTAGGATTCCTAGGACATATTGTGTCTGCCGGAGGAGTCTATGTTGATCCCGCCAAGATCAAAGATGTCGAAGAATGGGAAGGCCCAACCACTCAAACCCAAGTCCGTGCATTTCTCGGATTAGCGGGATACTACCGCAAGTTCGTAGAAGGATTCTCAAGCATCGCCAGACCCATGACCCAATTGTTGAAGGACAAAAAGTTTGAATGGACCGACAAGTGTGAGGCCAGTTTCCAGGAGCTGAAGAAGAGATTGATTTCAGCCCCAATATTGATCATGCCAGACATCAAGAAGCCGTTTGATGTGTATTGTGATGCATCCAAGATTGGTCTAGGATGTGTATTGATGCAAGACGGCAAAGTCATCGCGTATCTGTCTCGACAACTGAAGCAGCATGATCAGAACTATCCGACCCATGATCTTGAGCTAGCAGATGTGGTTCTAGCGTTGAAGACATGGCGTCATTACTTGATGGGTAATCGCTGTGAGATTAACTCAGATCACAAGAGTTTAAAGTATATCTTCACTCAAAAGGAGCTGAATATGAGGCAAAGGAGATGGATAAAGTTAATCAAGGATTTTTACCTTGACATTCACTATCACCCCAGCAAAGCCAATGTGGTAGCAGATGCTCTTAGCAGATTGCCGTATAGGCTAAATACCATGATCAAGGAGAAGCAACCAAGTTTGTATGAAGAGTTGGAGCAGTTCAGGACTGAATTAGTTAGCAAAGGATTTTTAGCTAGCATTGAACTTCAACCCACTCTGATTAGCCAAATCAAGGAAGCCCAGAAGGGGAATGAAAGTATTGACGGAATCAAAAGTCGTATTGGTACAGGAAAGGTACCTGGATTCACTTAAGACGAAGAAGGAGTACTGTGGTACAAAGGACGTATCTGTGTACCAGCAGATTCGGAGCTGAAGCAAGTTATCATCAAGGAAGCTCATGATACTCTTTATTCTATCCACCCCGGAGGAACAAAGATGTATCGGGATTTGAAGGAACAATTTTGGTGGCACAAGATGAAGAGAGAAATCAGAAGCTACATCGCTAAATGTGACATCTGTCAAAGGGTCAAAGTAGAGCATCAGAGACCTGCAGGACTGTTGCAACCATTGCAGATTCCGGAATGGAAATGGGATTCTGTCAGAATGGACTTTATCACCGGTTTTCCTACTTCTAGTAGGGGAAATGACTCAATCTAGGTCATAGTTGATAGTGTCCAAAGTAGCTCACTTTATACCTGTAAAAATTACCTACCTGAGTGCGAAGTTAGCAGAACTGTATATTGCTAGGATTGTCAGCCTGCATGGAACCCCCAAGACCATAGTATCAGATCAAGGAACTCAGTTTACCTCAAGGTTTTGGCAGAAAGTTCAGGAAGATTAGGAACCAAGTCAAACTTTAGTACCGCGTATCACCCGCAAACTAATGGACAGACTGAGAGTCAACCAGATCCTAGAGGATATGCTTAGAGCTTGTGTGTTGGAATACGGATCAAAATGGGAAGACTGCTTGCCTTTCGCAAAATTCTCATATAACAACAGTTATCAAGCTAGTTTGCAGATGACACCATTTGAATTCCTATACGGAAGAAAGTGTCGTACCCCTTTGAATTGGTCACAAGTAGGAGAGAGTCAGATCTTTGGACCTGACATTCTCCGAGAAGCCGAAGAGAAAGTTCACAAAGTCCGTGAGCACCTCAAGACCGCCCAATCCAGACAGAAGAGTTATGCTGACAAAAGAAGGAGAGACCTGACTTTCAATGTCGGAGATTTTGTGTATCTCAAGGTTTTGCCATTGAAAGGAACTCAATGCTTTAGTTTGAAAGGAAAGTTAGCCCCCAGATATATCGGGCCCTTCAAAATTCTGAACCGTCGAGGGGAAGTATCGTAGCAACTAGAACTGCCTGAAGTGATTTCAGCCATCCACAATGTGTTCCATATCTCGTTACTTCGCAAATGCTTGGAAGTGCCCGAGAACACTGAAGTTTTCAAGAACATCGACCACAGAGCTGTTGAGATCAACTATGACCTGACCTATCAGGAAGTGCCCATCCGTATCTTAGAAGAAGCCTACAGAACCACCAGAACCAGGAGCATTAAGTTTCTCAAGATTCAATGGAGCAACCATACCGAAGAGGAAGCTACTTGGCAGCGCGAAGATTACATTAGGGCAGAGTTCCTAGATCTCTTTAGTTCCTAGTTTTCTTGGTAAATCTCGGGACGAGATTTTGTTTAAGGGGGGAAGGTTTGTAACATCCCAAAACTTTAATCCAAGCTTATCAAGATCCAAATCATCAAATTTAGGGTTAACAAAAAACTTTTCCAAACTAATAATGAAAGCATTCATGTGTATGTGCATTAAATTAGGAGTTGATTTGAATTGCCATGGTTCTGTGATTCATTACTTGTAAAATGTTTCTTAGGTGAAATAAACATCATCTAAATAATTCCCAAACTTTTCCCAAAGAAAAACAACTCAAAATGAATAATTGAAGTGAATGGTCATTTTGGCCAAATTAACTATCATGCCTACTTTGAGTGTTCCTAGCACTCATTTCTCAATAGAAATAATTCTAGATCTTTGCACCCCTTGCTAGTACACATAATGAGGTACCAAGGCCCACTTTGTGATCTGCTAAAAACATTCAAATGCTAATTTTAATGGACAGTTTAAAATTGAATCTATTGCATATGGGAAGATCCCACTATTTCAAAAACCACTCAAACAAGCTCAATTTTCAAAACCCAAGCACCCACAGAGTCTCAAGCTTATGCCTAGCAAACCCACCAAAAATCTTTTCAAAATTCAAAAGTTTATTTCTTGTGGCCATTTAATCAAACACTTGGCAGGCAGGGTTAAACTCTAAACCATAGCTCACTTTTTTGAACATGGTTTTGCCCCCATTTGATCTCCATTTAATCCCCTTGTCCCCTCATGATCTAACCATGACATTAGCACCTCACCCCTTGTCCCTAGCCACAGTGCAAGGCCATGCTGAGCACCAACTCGTTGGCCAACCATGCACTCACCCTAGCAGACCACCTCCCTCTCTCTCGCCATGTCTAGGAGGTAGCCAGGACCTCACCGCCACCCTCTGTCCCCTCCCCGAGCCAAGCCCAGCAGTGGACCACCGAGCAATCCCCGTGCCTAGTGCCACCGCGCCATGCCGAGCACGCGCCAGAGCGCCGCACCCGGCACGCTTGCACAAGTCGCCGCTCGACCGCAGCCCGCACCCACCGCCTCGCCACGACCCAGGGAACACGCCGGACATGCCCCTTCGCCACCCAACGCACCACAGCCACCGCTCGCCGTGGACATCGCCGCCTCTGCCGCTCAGAGCGCCAGCTGCCCCCGACCGCATACCACTAGGGTTTCAGGGTGAATTACAACGACCATTAGACCCGATACATGTTTGACAATTTTAACCAAAAAATTGTCGATTTCGCATATTATGGCCGATTTCATGAGTTATTGCCCACACTTTTGGGGTTCCAGGGTGATTTACAACGACCCTAAGACCCAATACATGTTGGAGAGTTATGACCAAAAACTCGTCGTTTTTCACGTTTTATGGCCGTTTTCGTGAGCTATTGCACACTGTTTTGGCGCTCTTGTGGGATTTACAATGACCCTAAGACCTAATACATGTTTGAGAGTTATGACCAAAAACTCGTCGTTTTGCACGTTTTATGGCCGTTTTCGTGAGCTATTTGCACACTGTTTTGGCGCTCTTGGGGGATTTACAACGATCCTAAGACCCGATACATGTTTGAGAGTTATGACCAAAAACTCATCGTTTTCACGTTTTAGGGTAATTTTCATGAGTTATTCCACACTTTTTGGTGCTCCACGACGATTTTCATGGACCATTAGACCCGGTGCATGTTTAAGGGGATGACCAACAATTCGTCGTTCTTGTGTTTTATTACCGTTTTCATTAGCTATTCCACAGTTCTAGAGTTTCAGGGCGAATTACAACGACCATTAGAACCGATACATGTTTGACAATTTTAACCAAAAAATTGTCGATTTCGCATATTATGGCCGTTTTCATGAGTTATTGCCCACAGTTTTGGGGTTCCAGGGTGATTTACAACGACCCTAAGACCCGCTACATGTTTGACAGTTATGACCAAAAACTCGTCGTTTTTCATGTTTTATAGCCGTTTTCGTGAGCTATTGCACACTGTTTTGGCGCTCTTGGGGGTTTACAACGATCCTAAGACCCTAATCATGTTTGAGAGTTATCACCAAAAACTCATCGTTTTCGCATTTTAGGGTCATTTTCATGAGTTATTCCACACTTTTTTGGTGCTCCAGGGGGATTTTCATGGACCATTGGACCCGATGCATGTTTAAGGGGATGACCAACAATTCGTCGTTCTTATGTTTTATGACCGTTTTCATGAGCTATTCCACAGTTCTAGGGTTTCAGGGCGAATTACAACGACCATTAGACCCGATACATGTTTGACAATTTTAACCAAAAAATTGTCGATTTCGCATACTATGGCCGATTTCATGAGTTATTGCCCACAGTTTTAGGGTTCCAGGGTGATTTACAACGACCCTAAGACCCGATACATGTTGGAGAGTTATGACCAAAAACTCGTCGTTTTTCATGTTTTATGGCCGTTTTCGTGAGCTATTGCACACTGTTTTGGCGCTCTTGGGGGATTTACAATGACCCTAAGACCTGATACATGTTTGAGAGTTATGACCAAAAACTTGTCGTTTTTCACGTTTTATGGCTGTTTTCGTGAGCTATTGCACACTGTTTTGGCGCTCTTGGGGGATTTACAACGATCCTAAGACCCGATACATGTTTGAGAGTTATGACCAAAAAATCATCGTTTTCATGTTTTAGGGTCATTTTCATGAGTTATTCCACACTGTTTTGGTGCTCCACCTGGATTTGCATGGACCATTAGACTCGATGCCTGTTTAAGGGGATGACCAACAATTCGTCGTTCTTGTGTTTTATGACCGTTTTCATGAGCTATTCCAAAGTTCTAGGGTTTTAGGGTGAATTACAATGACCATTAGACCCGATACATGTTTCACAATTTTAACCAAAAAATTGTTGATTTTGCATATTATGGCGTTTTCATGAGTAATTGCCCACAGTTTTAGGGTTCCAGGGTGATTTACAACGACCCTAAGACCCCATACATGTTTGAGAGTTATGACCAAAAACTCGTAGTTTTTCACGTTTTATGGCCGTTTTCGTGAGCTATTGCACACTGTTTTGGCGCTCTTGGGGGATTTACAATGATCCTAAGACCCGATACATGTTTGACAGTTATGACCAAAAACTCATCGTTTTCGCGTTTTAGGGTCATTTTCATGAGTTATTCCACACTGTTTTGGTGCTCCACGGGGATTTGCATGGACCATTAGACCCGATGCATGTTTAAGTGGATCGCCAACAATTCGTCGTTCTTTTGTTTTATGACCGTTTTCATGAGCTATTCCACAGTTCTAGGGTTTCAGGGCGAATTACAACGACCATTAGACCCGATACATGTTTCACAAATTTAACCAAAAAATTGTCGATTTTGCATATGATGGCCGTTTTCATGAGTTATTGCCCGCAGTTTTCGGGTTCTAGGGTGATTTACAACGACGCTAAGACCCAATACATGTTGGAGAGTTATGACCAAAAACTCGTCGTTTTTTCACGTTTTATGGCCATTTTCGTGAGCTATTACACACTGTTTTGGCGCTCTTGGGGGATTTACAATGACCCTAAGACCTGATACATGTTTGAGAGTCATGACCAAAAACTCGTTGTTTTTCACGTTTTATGGCCGTTTTCGTGAGCTATTGCACACTGTTTTGGCGCTCTTGGGGGATTTACAATGATCCTAAGACCCGATACATGTTTGAGAGTTATGACAAAAAACTCATCGTTTTCACGTTTTAGGGTAATTTTCATGAGTTATTCCATACTTTTTCGTGCTCCACGAGGATTTTCATGGACCATTAGACCCGGTGGATGCTTAAGGGGATGACCAACAATTCGTCGTTCTTGTGTTTTATTACCGTTTTCATTAGCTATTCCACAGTTCTAGAGTTTTAGGGCGAATTACAACGACCATTAGACCCGATACATGTTTGACAATTTTAACCAAAAACTCGTCGTTTTCACGTTTTATGGCCGTTTTCGCGAGCTATTGCACACTGTTTTGGCGCTATTGGGGGATTTACAATGACCCTAAGACCTGATACATGTTTGAGAGTTATGACCAAAAACTCGTCGTTTTTCACGTTTTATGGCTGTTTTCGTGAGCTATTGCACACTGTTTTGGCGCTCTTGGGGGATTTACAACGATCCTAAGACCCGATACATGTTTGAGAGTTATGACCAAAAACTCATCGTTTTCGCGTTTTAGGGTCATTTTCATGACTTATTCCAGACTGTTTTGGTGCTCCACGAGGATTTGCATGGACCATTAGACCCGATGCATGTTTAAGGGGATCACCAACAATTCGTCGTTCTTGTGTTTATTACCGTTTTCGTGAGCTATTCCACAGTTCTAGGGTTTCAGGGCGAATTACAACGACCATTAGACCCGATACATGTGTCACAATTTTAACCAAACAGTTGTCGATTCTGCATATTATGGCCGTTTTCATGAGTTATTGCCCACACTTTTAGGGTTCCAGGGTGATTTACAACGACCCTAAGACCCGATACATGTTGAGAGTTATGACCAAAATCTCGTCGTTTTTCACGTTTTATGGCCGTTTTCGTGAGCTATTGCACACTGTTTTGGCGCTTTTCGGGGATTTACAATGACCCTAAGACCTGATACATGCTTGAGAGTTATGACCAAAAACTCGTCGTTTTTCACGTTTTATGGCCGTTTTCGTGAGCTATTGCAGACTGTTTTGGCGCTCTTGGGGGATTTACAATGATCCTAAGACCCGATACATGTTTGAGAGTTATGACGAAAAACTCATCGTTTTCACGTTTAGGGTAATTTTCATGAGTTATTCCACACTTTTTGGTGCTCCACGAGGATTTTCATGGACCATTAGACCCGGTGCATGTTTAAGGGGATGACCAACAATTCGTCGTTCTTGTGTTTTATGACCGTTTTCATGAGCTATTCCACAGTTCTAGGGTTTTAGGGTGAATTACAATGACCATTAGACCCGATACATGTTTCACAATTTTAACCAAAAAATTGTTGATTTTGCATATTATGGCCGTTTTCATGAGTAATTGCCCACAGTTTTAGGGTTCCAGGGTGATTTACAACGACCCTAAGACCCAATACATGTTGGAGAGTTATGACCAAAAACTCGTCGTTTTCACGTTTTATGGCCGTTTTGGTGAGCTATTGCACACTGTTTGGGCGGTCTTGGGGGATTTACAATGATCCTAAGACCCGATACATGTTTGAGAGTTATGACCAAAACTCATCGTTTTCGCGTTTTAGGGTCATTTTCATGAGTTATTCCACACTGTTTGGTGCTCCACGGGGATTTGCATGGACCACTAGACCCGATGCATGTTTAAGGGGATCGCCAACAATTCGTCGTTCTTTTGTTTTATGACCGTTTTCATGAGCTATTCCACAGTTCTAGGGTTTCAGGGCGAATTACAACGACCATTAGACCCGATACAGGTTTCACAAATTTAACCAAACAATTGTCGATTCTGCATATGATGGCCGTTTTCATGAGTTATTGCCCACACTTTTAGGGTTCCAGGGTGATTTACAACGAACCTAAGACCCGATACATGTTTGAGAGTTATGACCAAAAACTCGTCGTTTTTCACGTTTTATGGCCGTTTTCGTGAGCTATTGCACACTGTTTTGGCGCTCTTGGGGGATTTACAATGACCCTAAGACCCGATACATGTTTGAGAGTCATGACCAAAAACTCGTCGTTTTTCACGTTTTATGGCCGTTTTCGTGAGCTATTGCACACTGTTTTGGCGCTCTTGGGGGATTTACAACGATCCTAAGACCCGATACATGTTTGAGAGTTATGACGAAAAACTCATCGTTTTTACGTTTTAGGGTAATTTTCATGAGTTATTCCACACTTTTTCGTGCTCCACGAGGATTTTCATGGACCATTAGACCCGGTGGATGTTTAAGGGGATGACCAACAATTCGTCGTTCTTGTGTTTTATTACCGTTTTCATTAGCTATTCCACAGTTCTAGAGTTTTAGGGCGAATTAGAACAACCCTAAGACCCCGATACATGTTTGAGAGTTATGACCAAAAACTCGTCGTTTTTCACGTTTTATGGCCGTTTTCGTGAGCTATTGCACACTCTTTGGCGCTCTTGGGGGATTTACAATGACCCTAAGACCTGATACATGTTTGAGAGTTATGACCAAAAACTCGTCGTTTTTCACGTTTTATGGCTGTTTTCGTGAGCTATTGCACACTGTTTGGCGCTCTTGGGGGATTTACAACGATCCTAAGACCCGATACATGTTTGAGAGTTATGACCAAAAAATATCGTTTTCCGCGTTTTAGGGTCATTTTCATGAGTTATTCCATACTGTTTTGGTGCTCGACCTGGATTTGCATGGACCATTAGACCCGATGCATGTTTAAGGGGATGATCAACAATTCGTCGTTCTTGTGTTTTATGACCTTTTCATGAGCTATTCCATAATTCTAGGGTTTCAGGGTGAATTACAACGACCATTAGACCCGATACATGTTTCACAATTTTAACCAAAAATTGTCGATTGTGCATATTATGGCCGTTTTTCATGAGGTATTGCCCGCAGTTTTGGGGTTCTAGGGTGATTTATAATGACCCTAAGACCCAATACATGTTGGAGAGTTATGACCAAAAACTCGTCGTTTTTCACGTTTTATGGCCGTTTTCGTGAGCTATTGCACACTGTTTTGGCGCTATTCGGGGATTTACAATGACCCTAAGACCTGATACATGCTTGAGAGTTATGACCAAAAAACTTGTCGTTTGTCACGTTTTATGGCCGTTTTCGTGGCTATTGCAGACTGTTTTGGAGCTCTTGGGGGGATTTACAAACGATCCTAAGACCCGATACATGTTTGAGAGTTATGACGAAAAACTCATCGTTTTCATGTTTTAGGGTAATTTTCATGAGTTATTCCACACTTTTTGGTGCTCAACGAGGATTTTCATGGACCATTAGACCCGGTGCATGTTTAAGGGGATGACCAGAAATTCGTCGTTCTTGTGTTTTATTACCGTTTTCATTAGCTATTCCACAGTTCTAGAGTTTCAGGGCGAATTACAACGACCATTAGACCCGATACATGTTTGACAATT